>CM057093.1:23831342-23916342 GCA_029959045.1 Taenioides sp. WSHXM2023
ACCTGCGGCCTGTAAAAGGCACACACCCCCTCACTAACCAGCGGCTAACAGGACGCAGCTAATGTTAGCGGCTAGCGGCTTTTAGCTTAATCGGTTTTGCTCATTGTCGTTGTATAAAGTGTTGCAACGCACAGTTCTAGAACAGCAGGAAAATGGAACATGCAATAAAACAAGATAATAGATAATGGCTAAAAAGATAATAATTTAGAAATAGACTTAAAGATAAACTCTAATTTTATTCTGGTGGAGCAAAAGTATAAAATACAAAATATAAAATACCAAAAAATAATACATTTAATAATACATTAATAATACAAATAATACATATAATGTTTAGTCTTTAGCGTCCAAAAAGTGATTTAATTGAAATATATTATTAGTAGTAGTAGTAATGTTAGTAGTAGTAGTAGTAGTATTGCAGTAATTGTATAGCGTAGTTTCTGGTTGGGCCTGTTGTACGAGGAGGAGGAGGAGGAGGAGGAGGAGGAGGAGGAGGCCTTGTTTCGGCCGCTCGATTGGAAATGCGCCATGACCCGGACAAATGACGGAAAGTCCACCGAGTCTTTTCTGCAAACGGACAACACGTAAGTACAGTGTTAAAGCTACAGTACGTCACTTTTCTGATGGAGGATGGAGGAGGATGTAGTAATAGAATACAGGAGTAGTTGTCTTCATTGGTTTACATCTCCATGGAGACAATCAGGTGGGATTAAAGTGTGTATATAGTACGTATGGCAAATTTTTAGGATTATCTCATTTTGACTTAATCTGGTGAGATAATTAGAGGAGTTTTGGCCCAGAGTACATCATGGTTGCTAGGTAACGGTAATGAAATTCCCTAATGTGAAAAAAAAATTGTGAAATTTCATCTTAAATCTTAAATATGATGATATGATGATCGTAACTGTGTTTTGGTAAAATGAGCCGTCTGATCTGGCGTAGGCACTTTAAATTTATCTACACTGAGACAAGCAGGTGACACCACAAGGTCAAGTTACAGGTCAGATCTGTGGAGAGGCGAGTCAGCTCTCCGGAATAATTCTTGTTTTTCAAGGCAAAATGCATTGCTTTGCCAGGAATTTTCACGATAACTGACACATGTTTAGCTTTTTTCATAAGTGGAGCGGTCATCACTTGCTTGTCTCCATGGAGATGTTATTGCTTTGCCTGGAATGTTCCATGGTATGACATTAAACATATCCATCTTGGATTTATTTATTACAGGTGTTTCTGTTGCTCAAAAATACAATCATTCCTTCTGTGAATAGGGGCGCCTCTCCACAGATCTGACCTGTAATGTGGGGTAGTGCTGTAACCTGCTTGTCACACTAGACAGGTTTAAGCTATACTGCGGAACATTCTAGACAAAGCAATCACATTTGAGAAAAGACAGATTTAGTCTCCAACACTTTCTATAAGCAGGGTCACCACTCCACAGATCTGACCTGTAACTGTGCGTTTTGGATATTTACCCTGGAGAGAAGAAGGCTCCAATGATCCTGTCCTTGATGGGATTCTCCGCCAGCCCTGGAATCGCTTCGAAATCCTCCAAACTGGACAAATGAAATGGAATAAAAAAACATAAAAATAAAAAATAAAACAAATGGAGTAAAGAAGTTGGGGAAAATTAGGACTGTTTCCATAGCAATTAACAATTTAAGGGTGCACTATGTAACTTTTTGATTGGGAGCCTGTCACCTGCTTGTTTCTATGGAGATGTCATTGCTCTGCCTGGAATGTTCCACAGTGTGACATTAAACAGCTCTACTTTACATTTATTCAATTACAGGTGGTTTTACAACTCAAAAATACCTAGAAAAACAGACATTCTGACTGTGAGCGGGTCGCCTCTCCACAGATCTGACCTGTAACATGGTCTGGTTTGGTCTCCATGACGATAGAAAGGTTTAATGCCATACTGGGGAACATTTCAGACAAAGGCAAAGGATTCCACCTGGATGACTGAGGGATTTCACACACTTTCCAGACAAAGCAATGACATCTCCATGGAGAAATGCAGTTGATGGACCCTCCACCAGAAAAGTTACACAATACACCTTTAAAGAGCAACTTAATTTCACAAACTTTTTTTTTTTTTTTTTAACTGATTACCTGTGTAAATCAGTCTAAAATAGAGTTATCTACATATTTGTAATCTTATTTTGACATTTAAGTTCATATTAACTTAACGTTTAAATAAACCACATTCACACATTGAATAAGTGAAATCCAAACTCTAAATGCAAAATGGCGGGTCACCTCAGCGCTCCCTTTCGGTCTTGGTCCAGATGTTGAAACCTGTCGTACAGGCGTTGGATATGAGCAGCTGAGACTATAGAAGACAAAACAAGCAATCAAAACGAGTCATAATGCTACTTTACGGAACATTTGACTTATTTTAATGTGTTTCATATACACGACAAGTTAGGTTACACATATTACTATTGTTTTTGTATGTGTGTGGAATCCCTCAGTCGTCCAGGTAGAATCCATGGCAAAAGGAGAAATTTAATTTGTCAACTGGACAGAGTTTATTTGGTTGAATACGTTTCGCACACACAACAAAACGAGGTTAAGAACACAGATAAAACTATAGAAAATCAACTTGAGTTAAAAGTGTAAAAATGTGCGTTTGACAGTTATTTCCATTGTCTCCAGAAGACCACAAAAACATCTCCAAGAGGGTCTGGCTGCAGACGTATGTGGAGCTCCACTCTAGACCGGAAACACCTGACCTCCACTTTTATAAACGAGGAAGTACATACGTCTCAAACGGAAACACGTCACCAATACTTTTATAAACGAGGAAGTACATACGTCTCAAACGGAAACACGTCACCTATACTTTTATAAATGAGGAAGTACATACGTCTCAAACGGAAACACGTCACCAATACTTTTATAAATGAGGAAGTACATACGTCTCAAACGGAAACACGTCACCAATACTTTTATAAACGAGGAAGTACATACGTCTCAAACGGAAACACGTCACCAATACTTTTATAAACGAGGAAGTACATACGTCTCAAACGGAAACACGTCACCAATACTTTTATAAATGAGGAAGTACATACGTCTCAAACGGAAACACGTCACTTCCACTTTATGCAGACCTGTGGAGCTCCACTCTAGAATGGAAAATACTGATTAAATAAGATTGTGTGTAGTGTAGTTTATAAAATGTTTTTACGTTGTGGAATTTGTTCACACATATGTTCAAGGTGCGGTTTGTAGGGAAGGATTTCCACTTCTGGTTTTGATACCTCCATTTCTGCTAAATTATCTGAATATCTGGTATAATTGCAGATTTTCAGAAACAAACAAAAACGGCACCTTATAAAAGTAAAGAGTTCACATGAAAATAAAATAAATGCATAAAAAACACAACAGTGAATAAAAACATATTCACATATAAAAGGGGCAATTTCAAAGCTCTAATTTAAACGAAATAAAAAAAGAAGAAAAACAGCCTCTTTTCTCTCAGTTGGGCCCAATGAGCAGAAGCAAAAGTTTCAGGTCATTCTTCGAGTGTGTTATGCTTGGTTTTATCTTAAAAAGTACTTATGCATTTGCTCATTTATAAAAGTGGAGGTCACGTGTTTCTGGTCTAGAGTGGAGCTTCTTGCTTAGGTTAGTTGGACATTTTGGTGAGTTTAGTTTATACATTTTTCTTCCTGGTTGGTCGATTCCATACACAGAAATACACAAGCCAAAAGCGTAAAGAAGATTTGAATATATATCCATCATGGAAGTCGGTCTTTTATAGATCCATGAAATCTGTGAACTTGAGCAACAGCAACGAATGTTATCCCGAAATGGCTGCCGCATCGTTATTAT
Organism: Taenioides sp. WSHXM2023; assembly: GCA_029959045.1. Taxonomy (NCBI): domain Eukaryota; kingdom Metazoa; phylum Chordata; class Actinopteri; order Gobiiformes; family Gobiidae; genus Taenioides; species Taenioides sp. WSHXM2023. The sequence goes on from CM057093.1 coordinate 23,835,183, forward strand.
TATTATTATTTTTTATTAATGAGTAACTTCGAACATACAAGCCATTGACAGGGTGAAGTAAAGAATAAGTACATAAATAAATAAATAAATGAATTAGGGCTGAACGATTTTAAGAAAAAATTGAATTGCGATTTTTCTGGCAAAAATTGCGATTTCGATTTTATCCACGATTTTTTTCAGTGCACATGGACATTCGCAAGCATCAGAGAAACTTACATCATACCATTCAAACACTAAATTCCATAACTGTAATGCAAGAATGAAAACGCATGTGGCTCTTTCATCTTTCTGTCGTGGCTCCCTGTGACTTTGGAAAATAACAATGAGTATTTAATTACATTGTATTTTTATTTTAGTTTGTTCGTTTTTAAATGTAAATCTAAAATTGCAGATAATGGTAATCTTGTAACATTTAAATAAAACGTATTTAATATTTTTGTCGCTCAAAACATGCGTCAAAGCCGAGACTGGTACACAATGTACACGCGATAAAATGATGACAGAACACAGAAGCAGACGCATTTTTGGTTCTGCGGGTGGATGATTTAAGTTTGGCTTTTTATTTCCTACGAGGAGGACTCAAATAATAATGTGTTTAATGCAGCTTTGCGCACATTTGTTTACGTTATACAGAAGCGAAACTTAAAACCACATGGCTCATTTGCATAAACAGCTGCTCTTGTGCCGCTGATGCGGTCAGCTTCTGTCAGACTAAAGGGCAGGACTCAGTGGAAAATGCGTGTTCTTTCTGTGACTGAGGGATGTTCTGCCTATGGTGAGTCTGTTCTGTGCTTCTATCGCGTTGGAGATGGTTCATGTTAAACTTTTCAGAGATTATAGTGTGCAGGTCGTACGTGTGCAGCGCAGTTCTTTATTTCACTCATGCACTTTATTTATGTTGCTACTGTTGTGATGAAAAGACTGAAAGGTGTAAATAATTCTCTTAAGACTCGCGTTAAGAGCTGTAGTGGAGTTGCCGACCCCTGCACTAGACGTTTCACTGGACTTTCTCGCTGTGCACTCGTCATGCGAATGCGCGTATGGCGGTATAAATTGGTCGTGTTTCCACTGGATGTGGCAACTTTAGCACGACGTGTTTTGCATAGCACCTGTTTCTGATGTTCGTCTGCAGCCTCAAACCCGAAATACTGCCAAATGACTGACGTGCTGTTTTTCTTTGGGTTCAAAACCCCAAACTCCGCTTCTGGTCCCGCTAAAGCCATTTCTGAAACTGATGACCAGCTACACTGATTGGAGTCGAGAACATGTGACCTGTGCTGCCGCTTCTGATTGGTGAGCTGGAGTCGAGAACACGTGACCTGTGCTGCCGCTTCTGATTGGTGAGCTCAGCAGCGCGGCAGGGAGGCGACGTACATGTGTGAAATAGTTGACGAAACAAAACCTGGGTCAGTTAGGAGCGCTGCAAAAAACCGTGGCTTTAATGATCCCAAAATCGTGTTGTCTGAGATCGCGATTTTCGGTCTAAAACGATAGATCGTTCAGCCCTAACATACACCATTGGCCGTGGATTCTACCTGGACGACTGAGGGATTCTACATACACCACTGTATGTAATTCAAAACTATGTGCCTGGGGTAGCACAGCAGTATTTTTTGTTCAACTTACCTTAACGCTTCTGTGAGGAGCAGCTGATGGCGTCTTGTGAGCACTTGTAGAAGGCTCTGATGTGTGTGATAACACACCATGCTTCTCCTCCGGCGACCCCTCTGCAGATTCCTAAAGATTTTAAAAACAATCATCAGACAAATGACAACAGTCAGTCTCTTACATTGTTTGTGTGGTTAGACCATAACCTCTATCAGAATTTGTGTGTAATAGTCCTACACTAACACACATATGTGTGTAATAGTGCTGTTATTCCACTGACACTATCGCTCCTTCATAAACACACAGAGGAGGCGGACTCCTCACTGCCCCAGACGCTCTCACACCACTGCTCTGTCCGGATCCTCCATTTCACATAAACTCGCCCTGAAAATCAGCTCACTGTTTCATTAAATGACGTCCTGTATTTCTAACATCTAATCATTACAAACCCGTCCCTAAAAGCAAGTTATTTTTAGACACTTGTGTTGAAACTTAGTGCTGTTGTTGTCATCTCCTGCTGCACATGTCACTCACTGGGAATCCTCGCACATCTCCGGTTAAAATTATAGCACTCTCAAAAAGCAGGCCAAGACATCTTAACTGACATTAAATGCATGAAGAAAACAAATTTCTAATTATCTGCATCATGCCATTTCTCCTCTCCCCCAGTCCAAACTGAGCCTGCAGCTAGCTCTCCTACTCTCCGACTTGCTAAGTCATGTAGCTAATGCTAGCTGATATTAACTAACATTACATAAAAAACCGAATTTGTGTATCAGTTACTAAGTCATATAATACAACCAGCAAGTAAAAAAGACACCTGCACTAATAAAAGGCTACTATATTTGTTTAAATGTCTGCTTACCTGTATGTTTTTAATCCTCCATTATCGCCATGCTTCTGTGTTGCTCCAGTGCGCATGTGCGCAGATGTCGTTGCCAAGTGTTTAAACTGCGCATGTGCAGACAGAGTTCCGGTCGCGCTGTAAGCCCCGCCCCCTGTTCCGCCCCTCGAAAATCAACCAATCAGAATAAAGCCCGCCATTTTCACAGCGTGTGTATCAGAAATGTGTATGAAACTGCAATACTGCTTTGGGATCTAGATGGCAGTGTGTTATACACTGGAATACACTGAAAAAACAGGTTAGGGGTTAAACTGGACTTTGAAAGAAAACGAGAATATATGTTATTTAGACACTAACAAATAAGATAAGATAAGATAAGATAATCCTTTATTCGTCCCACAGTGGGGAAATTTCAATGTCACAACGCAAGTTTCAGAAAAAGTAGGAAAACAAGAGCACACATCAAAAACAAGATAAATAATAATAAGTATTTACAATCAAAATATTGTGTACAGTGCAGTGATGGACAGTGGTGGTTAAATAAATAAATAAGTAGCAGGTAGTGACTTTAAATAGTATTGCACATTGTTATTATTACTATGGCGATGACACATGACTAGCATTGTTCATTATACAGTCTGACAGCAGCAGGAAGGAAAGACCTGCGAAATCTCTCCTTCACACAGCGAGGGTGAATCAGTCTGTCACTGATGCTGCTCTCCAGAGCAGACAGGGCGTCCTGCAGGGGGCGACACTCATGGTCCAGCATAGACATGAGTTTAGCCAGGACCCTCTTGTCCCCCACCTGCTGCACCGAGTCCAGAGGACAGCCCAGGACTGAACTGGACTTCTTGATGACCTTGTCCAGTTTCTTCTTCTCCCTCTCTGTGACGCTGCTGCTCCAGCAGACCACACCGTACAGGATGGCTGATGCCACCACAGAGTCATAGAAGGTCCTCAGGAGTGGCCCTCTCACTCCAAAGGACCGCAGTCTCCTCAGGAGATAGAGCCGACTCTGGCCCTTCCTGTACAGTGCATCTGTGTTGTGAGTCCAGTCCAGTTTATTGTTCAGATGCACACCCAGGTACTTGTAAGAGTCCACTCTCTCAATGTCTCTTCCCTGGATGTTCACTGGTGGGGGGGCAGTAGAGTGACGTCTGCGGAAGTCCACCACCATCTCCTTGGTCTTCCCCGCGTTGATGAGAAGATGGTTCCGGTGACACCAGTCCACAAAGTCCTGCGTTAGTCCTCTGTACTCCGTGTCGTCATCGTCCGTGATGAGACCGATGATGGCGGAGTCATCGGAGAACTTCTGCAGGACACAGCTGTCCGTGTTATGTCTGAAGTCTGCAGTGTAGAGTGTGAAGAGGAAGGGCGCGAGGACGGTGCCCTGGGGCGCCCCCACACTGCAGGTCATGAGGTCAGACACACAGTCCCGGGCTCTCACAAACTGGGGCCGGTTTGTGAGGTAGTCCAGGATCCACTCAGCCAGGTCACAGTCCACTCCTGCCCACTCCAGCTTGTCCCTCAGGAGCAGCGGCTGGATGGTGTTGAAAGCACCATCCAGCTGCCGGGCCTCTCCAAGTGGGACAGCGAGTGGTGCATCAGATGCAAATACACTCTCTGAATTAGCCGGACCTTGGCATAGTCCAGCTAATCCCATGAGGTCCGGAGAGCCCAGGTGAGGAGTCAGGTGTATAGTCCGGCTATACCATAAAAACCAACACACACACACGCGCGCACACACACACACACACCCACACACACACGTGCACACACACACACACACACACACACACACACACACACACACACACACACACACACGCACATTAAAGAGTCCATATGACATTCATTTCCATTCATTTCAGCCCTGGAATTTTGACAAACTCTACTTGAACAAAAGGTAAAAAGTAGCTGTTAAGTTAAACACTTAAACTCGCTTCATGACATCACAAGGTGGAACAGAGCATTTTCAGCTTTGGAGATGCAGACAGACTAATAAAGCAGGATTACTCAAACATGTGTGAATGAAACAAAACACAACTCCAGGTGTGTTTTTGAGGAAGTAACAACATTCTAACATGGCTTAAAGCTCACAAGAGTCCATTTGAATATAGGACCTTTATAGGTGTGTAACTTCTTCTGATGTAGGGTCTGCCACCTGCTCATCTCCATGGAGATGTTCTACAGTATGGCACTAAACTCCCCATCTCCATGAAGATACGCAGGTAAAGCCATTAGGCCAAGTGAAAGTTAACAGTCAGATCTGTGGAGAGATGACCTCCCTCATAATAAGAATGCATGTGTTTTGAGCAAATTTAAGGTGCCTTGTTAAGGGAAATTTGTGTATCTGAAGGTACATTTATCATGACAACTTTGGCTGTGGTTGTTCGATAGTCATGAAAATTCACATGGACATGTATTTTTACAGCACATATGTGAGTTTCATCCCAATCAGACCAATTTTGGCGAAGTGAGAAGTTTTGTAGACACTCATTGTGTTTGGGAAATTTGTGTATCCACTGACTTACATTATAAACTCTCTCAAAACTTCTCTAAAAATCAAGGTAAAAATAATTTTTGGTGCAAGTTTTAATTTTTCTGGAGCAAACCCAATGAATTTTAGTAAAAATTATGTTTTTCCAAACTTGACCAAAATTGAGAAGGGTGTGTTCCAACTACAGGGGAATCACACTCCTCAACCTCCCCGGTAAAGTCTATTTCAGGGACTGGAGAGGAGAATCTGACCGATGGTCAAACCTCAGATTCAGGAGGAGCAGTGTGGTTTTCGTCCCGGCTTTGGAACACTGGACCAGCTCTATACTCTCCATCTGGTGCTCGAGGGTTCGTGGGAATTTGCCCAACCAGTCCACATGTGCTTTGTGGATCTGGAGAAGGCGTTCAGTCGTGTCCCTCGTGGTGTTCTGTGGGGAGTGCTCTGGGAGTATGGGGTCCGGGGCTCTTTGCTAAGGGCTATCTGAAGTTGGACCTGTTTCCGGTCCATGTTGGACTCCGCCAGGGCTGCCCTTTGTCACCTGTTCTGTTCATTGTATTTATGGACAGAATTTCTAGGCGCAGTCCGGGGCTGGAGGGAATCCGGTTTGGGGACCACAGGATCTCATCTCTGCTGTTTGCAAATGATGTTGTCCTCATGGCTTCATTGGACCTGGATCTCCAACGTGCACTGGGGCGGTTTGCAGCCGAGTGTGAAGCGGCTGGGATGAAGATCAGCTCCTTCAAATTTGAGGCCATGGTTTTTGACTGGAAAAACGTCGCTTGACCTCTCCGGGTGGGTGGAGTGGTCCTGCCTCAAGTGGAGGAGTTCAAGTATCTCGGGGTCTTGTTCAAGAGTGAGCGGAGGATGGAGCGTGAGATTGACAGGCGGATCGGGCAGCGTCTGCAGTGCATTTAGCGACTGATTTAGAGATGGAAAAAAAAAATCTTAATTTTGAAAATCTCTCTAATTTCACTAACTTTTACACTACTGCTGCTAAAAAATGTGCATTAAAAGAAAAAAAGTTGTTTTCTTCCTAAGTTATTGGTGAGATAAAACAATTCATTTACAAAGGAAGTCTATGGGAGAAATCAGCATGGGAAAAATGACAGTATACCAAAACAAAATATGCAACAAACCCAATCTTCCCACTGATTGTTCATATGGGTCAGCCAGTCACAAGAATATTCGGAAAACTCACGTTTCTTTTCATTTATGGAGTTACAGTATATCCCAAAATAGCAATAATAGAGATATGAATTTATGGGCTCATAGAAAATGTGGTAATTTAGTGAAAAAAAAATCTTACATTTTACATAATTGTATGTAGTTTTCAATAGGAAAATATAAAATAAAAGGCAAAAACATTTTTAGGCTTTTAATAAAAGGGGGTTGTCAAAATGGGCATTTTATAATGGGAGTCGATGGAGCGCAACAAACCAACTCGCAAAAACAAAAAATGCACCAAAGTCAATCTTCTCACTAATTACCCACACTGATTGGCTATTATCCGTGTGACTGGCCTGAGTAAAAAAAAATAAATAAAAAAATGCTGTATGCTGTATTGGGCACCTAACCAGCATCTAAAGGCTAAAGGGTAAAGTATTTATGGTAATGTATGAAATCAATGTCAATGGAAAGAGAACCCCTTCAGGAAAAAAATAAAAAAAAGAAAATCTTTGATGATTTTATGGCAGTTTAAAAGCCAAAATACACAATTTGTACAAAACAGTCCTAGTGTGACTTTTTCTTTTTTTTTCCCAAATTGACTTTTCTCAAAAACGAAAAATGGCCCAAAGTCCATGTTCACACTGAACATTCACACTGATACCTAACTAACAGAAACGGAAAACAAATATGTGTTGTCTCAGAGTAATTTCATTGTAATTTAGCTCCTCCCTTCAGGCAGATATAAAGCGATGTCCAACCAGCATCTGACCAGAACTGAAGAAGCAGCTTGGATGAGCTGCGAAACGTATTCGACCAAATAAACTCTGTCCAGTTGACAAATTGAATTTCTCCTTTTGCCATGGATTCTACCTGGACGACGGAGGAATTCTACACACATTCACACTGATAGGCCAGTCACACTGGTCATAGTCAGAGAAAAAAAAGTGTTATTATGAAATTATTGGATTTTTATTCAATGTAGGCTGTATATGACAAAAAGTGGCATCTAAGGGGTTAATCATTTTTGATAACTTACAAAGTAAATATGTCATTTTAACCCCTTCACGAAAATAATAATTAAAAAAAGATCTTTGAAAAAATATTAATGTTTGACACCAAACTCCTATTGGGTTGGTGTCAACTACGGCGACTGTCAAAATCACGATAAGGAAATAAAAAAAATTTCCTCAGAAAAGTGTTTTTATATACAAGTTTTCCTTGTCGTGATTTTGGATCAATTTGGAGTATAGTGACACAGGGTGACTCGTCACATCAACACAATACCGTTAGAAGCCAAGTGCTCTTATGTTCACTCTGCCATATGAACTTATTGCCACCTCATAGTTGACTTTTCACGATGTCATGCACGCGCACATTACGCTGCCTGCGGCGCTCGAAAAAGTGCCGAGTAACTGCACACGAGTGGGTGACTATATTGTAATGTCACAAGATAACATGGCAATGATGTCTGAGCATAAGTGGCAGTGCACTGCGTGACCACGACGTGTCGCTGTGTCTAACACTTTTATGACTTTGCGTTCGTTTCACATTATTACACACGATATCAGATCATTATAGCCCCTCTAATTGAGCAGCAGCAATTATGGCCAGGCACGACGCCCTCAAAAGGACACAGCACAATGAGGCTTTTAGTAACAGTGGTAAATTGTCCAATGTGGGTGTCACAAGATAACATGCCCTGCCAGGTGTCACATCAAGACATGGAAGCGAAGTTTGCGTTGTAGCCTTTTAAAACACCATCATGCAACCTTCTGCAGACTTTAGAGTTCAGCGCCGTAGTGCGCGCACGAGGCACATGGTAAAGGACGGAATCGCGCTTTTAAAAACAGCGCTAACTTGTCCAATGTTACAACTGGCTTTCACAAGTTAACATGCCTCCAATGTACCTGTAATGCACATGATAGATATAGGTGCTGAACAAACTTCGGATACGTTGATGTAGGTTAGTGGTTAGAGCCCTGGACGTGTTATTTTCTTCACGGGTGACGTGAGTTCGAGGCCCACGCACCCTCTTACTTATATTTTTATAACCTGTTTATCGTAGTCATTAAAGGACACCACACAACTTATAGGCGTATGTGCAATCGTAAGCCTTCATTTACTTTATTCTGAAGCCAACGTATTAATCGCAGTCATACCAGATACGAGTTTGATTGGAGTCGGCATTGTTCTTGTCGAATCTGCAAATGAAACGGTACGTCAGACACAAATGATAAAACATTTTGGCGTGCATATGCCTGATTCAGCCTGAGGGTGGCGCAAAAATGTAAACACCAGCGTAAACAAATCACATCTTGACATGATCCCACGGAGAACCGGAACACCGGAACACCTGCATGGATGTGTTTTCACCTGCTGCAGTGCGCAGGAGAGATGAGGGTGCGCTCACGATGACACAGGTAGACTCCCAGCATGATCCATGATTATTTATTCACAAACTTTCTTAAAATGTGTTTTTCGTGAGTGATTTGGAGATTTCAGGCAAGATACAAAAAATCCAAGTATGACGCGTCCACGTTACGCATAAATGCACAGCTACAGAGCGCGCGGGAGCTGCTTTGCTATAAAGCATATAAATTAGTCTATTTATTGCAAAAAAATACCTTGTTCCCAGTTTTGAAATACTGAACAACAATCATATTTTATTTTTCCTTTTTTTTATTGAAGTTTTTGTTCTTTTGAATTAAGAATATAGAAAAGCCCTGGTGTACAGTAAGTCTGCTGCACTGCTGCATATAATATATAGTTGTTGTCTATCAAATGATGAATCATTATTATTATTATTATTATTATTATTATTATTATTATTATTATTAATTTTTATTTTATTTTATTTTATTTTATTTATTTATTTATTTATTTATTTATTTTTTTTGGGGGGGGGGGGGGGGGGGGATTTGCATTTGTAAATCTGACGCTAAAAGCGTTAGTGCCTCCCCAGCTGTCAACCTCACCGCACGTCACTGGCTCTAGCATCATTGGTTTATGGTTATGGAATATGGCACAGTTTCATGGTTTGATTCTGAAGTGCAGGTTTTTCATTTGGAATACTTGAAGTTGCCTTCGGCCCTTTGCATTGCACTCTGTTTCATCATGGAAGAAGTACTCAATTTTGTTACGTAAGTAAAAGTACAGATACCGGACCACCAAAAACTCAAATAAAAATAAATAAAATAAAAAACATAAACAAATAATAATATTAAGATAAAATATCAAGGTAAAACAGCGCCTGTTTAAAAGTCTCCTTAAAGAGTAAAAAGTAAAAGTATTTTGTACATATTTCAGATCTATTAAAGCTTCAAATGTAGTGATTGTGTTGCTGATTTGTGCTAATTTGTTCAATAGAAACAATTGCATTGATAGTTTTTTTATTTTTTTGTTTTGTTTTTTTTTCTGTACATTTGTGTTAAAAATAACCCCTCAGGCTTTTCAGCAGGTCTCAGAGAATAATAATAATAATAAAAACATAGACTTTTCAGTTGGAAAAATGTAGAGCAGAAAGTACAAATACATGCTCTCAAATGTAGTGAAGTAAAAGTAAAAAGTGTCCATTTTAAAATGTACTTAAGTATACATTTTAGGTATCTGTACCTTACCTAAGTACAATACTTTACTTCTTTAACTTTGTTCCGTTCAAACCACTTCTCTGTACTTGCTTGAGCACAGCTGAGACGCCCCGCACTCAGGAGAACGCCTTTATTATGGCTGTGGAGGAAGAAATCAATGTCCTAGATTATGCCTGCAAACAGATTTATTATCTTCAGCCGGAATTCAAATTTAAAAAAATAAATACAAGTGGAATAATTAAATTAAATAGTTAGAATAAATAAGGGGCTATTGAAAAACGACATACAAAAGTAAACTTTGCTTATGCTGGTGGCTGCTTAATGTTCTCAACATCTTTTTGAGGTCAAGTTTAGGTTGTGGCACTTGACACATGTCTTAATATGGGACAGAAAGTCTTCACTAGCAAGGACCACGTCACAACAATGGAATACGATTAAGATGTTTATTGACGATGGATAGATGTGATGGCTGGGAGGGGAGTCAGGATGGGGTCTCTGTCTCAGGTGGTCAACCGGGCCGATTCAGGACCCCCCAGGCTGAAGGACGAACGAGAGACACGAGGTGAGAGGGAGGCGGTCGAGAGAGCGGAGACAGACGGTGTTGTCGGCATAGGCCTGAATAAATAGGGCTTCTGGGTAACTGAAGGTGTGTTTGAGCTGAGCTGTGGTTGGCTGGAGAGGAGCAGGGGGAGGTTGAGGCGTGGTCCTGCTCCTGAATCTTAAAAGACAACAGAACAGAAGACAATTAAATAGAATACATTTTGTTGTCCACCATGAACGCACTTAAAAATGAGTTGTGTGTAGAACAATGCATTACTTACGTTTTGGTGTTTAAGGAATTTGTTCAGATTTCCCAGGGCCTCGCGTTCACTGTGTCGTGTTGCATTACGGTGTTGGTAAACGATGCCATGTGCCACTCAGACAGGGCACAACCTGTGTGAACGCTGCTGCTCAGCAGAAGTGTGTAAGTGTCCACATCCACTTACAGGCATCAACCAGTTTTGGAATAAAGGCTGAACTGGGGTGCAGGGTCACTCTGAGATTGTCAGTGCTGAATCGCATACAAGACGGACGTACCGATAAAGCCGGAATATCACTGACACGTTTGGCAGTGGCTAAGGCCACCAGCCTTCCATTTCTGTCCCTGGATATGAGATACATGGATATAAGCCTCCTCCACTCCTCCACTCCTCCTCTCCACACTTCTATCTCACTGGAAGAGAAAAGACACAAATAAATGTACTGTTCTTCAATACTTTATGCTATTAATATATAAAAAACTTACCTGTTGTGAATTAGTCACACGGCAGTCCCACCTCAGGACCTCCGGCTCCCTCCTGACCCAACCTGGACCTTGTGCAAAAAACACAAATAGTCAATATACTTGGAGGAGGGACAAGTACAAGTAATGTCAAGTGTACCTGTATTTTGTGTGAGAACATGGATATAAGCCTCCTCCTCCACTCCTCCTCTCCACAGCCCCCACTGTAAACTTCATCTCACTGTAAGAAAAAAAGACAAGTAAATGTACTGTACTTCAGTAATTCAGTACTATAAACTGAAAAATGTACCTGTACTGCATATTCTTTGCTTTTGTCACTTTCAGTGTTTTCCCAGGCTGTTGCTCAGGGATACAGGGGACATCAGAGGTGTCTCCTACAGGTTGGTGGACAGCACACAGGTCGTCATGGAGAAGCATGGAGCACACAAGCCATGGTGCTTTATCTCTTGAGCTGGACACACGACAGTCCCACCTCAGGACCTCCGCAGCACTCCTGACCCAGCCTGGATCTCAGGCGGACTCTGGGATCACGGAAAAAAAACAACAACACAAATATTAAATATACTTAGAGAGACAAATGCAATTCATCGTTGTCTCCAATGTACCTACATTATGTATAGCATGGATATAAACCTCCTCCTCTTCCACTCCTCCTCTCCACAGCCCCCAGTTTAAAGTTCCATCTCACTGTAAGAAAAACAAACAAATAAATGTTCTGTACTTCAACAATTCAATACTGTACATTTATATAAAAAACTTACCTGTACTGTATGTTCTTTGTTTGTCACTTTCAGTGTTTTCCCATCCTCCTCTCTTTCTGCAGGACCATATCAGGATCGTCACCCGTCACAGCAAGACTCCAGCTCCTCTTCTGTTCCTGAAACACAAAGGGAAAAAGGATCAGTTCTTAAAAATAAAAGGAGTAATTGTGTATCGGGGAAGTACATGGCCTCTGTGGCCCACTTGACCTTTTCCACTGCCTCCAGTCCTGCTGGCGCTCCTGCAGGTAGTCCTCCACCTGCACCACCCAGTCCGGCCTAGGTCCAGGGAAGAGGAGGGCAGGCTCCACCTCCACCCGCGGGATAGGAGGGGCAGGGGCAGGAGAAGAGCAGGGAAGCCTTGGAACCTTCGCAGGGCGAGCGGGCTCGGTACAAGCGGGACGCTTCCGAGACCGAGGAGCGTAGCGAGGAGGCCTGAAACCAGAGAGCATAGCGTCAGGGAGAGGGATTATCTGAAGGCCCCTGGCAGGAGCAGCAGGGGCGGGCACAGGACGGCGGGCAGCAGCAGGAACAGGGCGGAGGGCAGCAGCGCAGGCAGCAGCGGCGGGCAGACGGTGGCCGGCAGCAGCAGCAGCGGCGGGCACAGGGCGGCGGACAGCAGCAGCAGTGGGCACAGGGCGGCGGACAGCAGCAGCGGCGGGCACAGGGCGGCGGGCAGCAGCAGCGGTGGGCGTAGGGCGCACAGCGGCAGCAGCGGCGGGCACAAACCTAGGGGGTGACACAGGGTCACCAAAAACAAAAGAAGAAGGAAGCACAGTAAAGCTGATCTGAGGAGTAGGAGCAGCGGCGGGCACAGGGCGGCAGGCAGCAGCGGCGGCGGGCACAGGACGGCGGACAGCAGCAGCAGCGGCGGCGGGCACAGGGCGGCAGGCAGCAGCGGCGGCGGGCACAGGACGGCGGACAGCAGCAGCGGCGGCGGCGGGCACAGGGCGGCAGGCAGCAGCAGCGGCGGGCGTAGGGCGCACAGCAGCAGCAGCGGTGGCGGGCACAGGGCGGCGGACAGCAGCAGCGGCGGGCACAGGGCGGCGGACAGCAGCAGCGGCGGGCACAGGGCGGCGGGCAGCAGCAGCGGCGGCGGCAGGCACAGGGGGGCGGGCAGCAGCAGCGGTGGGCGTAGGGCGCACAGTGGCAGCAGCGGCGGGCACAAACCTAGGGGGTGACACAGGGTCACCAAAAACAAAAGAAGAAGGAAGCACAGTAAAGCTGATCTGAGGAGTAGGAGCAGCGGCGGGCACAGGGCGACAGGCAGCAGCGGCGGCGGGCACAGGACGGCGGACAGCAGCGGCGGCGGGCACAGGGCGGCAGGCAGCAGCGGCGGCGGGCACAGGACGGCGGACAGCAGCAGCGGTGGCGGCGAGCACAGGGCGGCGGGCAGCAGCGGCGGCAGGCACAGGGGGGCGGGCAGCAGCAGCGGTGGGCGTAGGGCGCACAGCGGCAGCAGCGGCGGGCACAAACCTAGGGGGTGACACAGGGTCACCAAAAACAAAAGAAGAAGGAAGCACAGTAAAGCTGATCTGAGGAGTAGGAGAAGGCATCGTGGAAGCACGAGTTAGTAAAGGTTTGTGTGCGTGTGTTTGTGTGTTTGTGTGTGTATGTGAGTGTGTGTATGTAGACTTAGCTTCGACTTAGAGGCGGGGTCCTGCGCAGGACGCCTGGGTGCCTGACGGATCACCGGGCAGAGGATCACACGGGTCTGTGGAGAGGAACAGAATGTGTCAAACACCAGTGCTACCAGAGCTCTTCAGAGTGAAGCAAAACCAGACATGAGAACCTCAAGAGTTCAATGAACACAAGGCACGGGGCCATATTCACATTTGGTGTTGCAATTATTATGGCGAAAATATTTGCAATTAACGATTATATCACCGTAATTATTCAAGTTGCTGACAGTTAAAACACTTTATATTTACATATTTAAACCACTGTACTTTGTGGTAAATGAAAACAACCCCTTCTGGTGTTATAATGGCAATTATAGAAAATGTGCCACAAACAATTATTGTCTACAGTTTTTATCACGATAAATGATATTATTGTTTATTGTCCCATCCCAAATTAACACATTAACAAATTACAAGAGGGGTGTAACAACCAATGACGTAACAATGGCTAAAAAACGCAAACAAAAGATTGGTTTCTATTTTAGACACAAACATTGCTTTTCTTTCAGTGCTAAGAAAAAACTGGTAGGAGTAACTTTTCTGTTTTTTCTGGACTATAAGGATTCTTGGAATAAAAGTACCAGAAACATGACCTAGACATTGATAAAGGGGCATTTTGCTTCACTAATGGATGCTTTTTGAGTAACATGGTGAAATCTCGTAAGGACTAACATGAACCAGGAAAGTGACAAACCTCACGTTTTTCCTCACAAAAGTCTCGTAGTCTGATTCAGAAAGTGGTGAGTCACAGCCGGAGTGAAAATCTCTCGGAGTTGTGTCTCTTTTGTTCAGAAATGGTCGAATGAACTTCTCAAGTGCAAGTTTTTGATGCAGACAAGGTTTGCAAAATTTGCAAGGAGCGCGCATCTTTCAAAACACGCGCTTAGCAACAGCAGCGCCGTGCGTGCGCGCCGACGTGAGAACGTACCTGTGCGTCTGTGCAGCGCACGCTTCATCTTCTACACCAAAACCTCCATGTTTGTGGAGATTTGGGCGCTATAGCCAGTGACGTGCGGTCAGAGGAGGCAGGGGAGGCAGTGCCTCCCTTGTCAATCATGAAAAGAAGAAAGGATTTATTATAAATTCAAATAAAAGAATGTACTTCCGGCGCTGGCGCTGCGCTAGCTGCCCGTCACAGCGCTCCCGCACTTTTCGTAACTTTTCTAAACTTTTGCCCTTAAATCTCCCCACTTTTGTAAATATTTTTCGCAACATTGATTGTTAAGCTTGGGCTGCACTCGACGCTGCATTTTTTCCGCACTTTTGGGGGATTATTTACCTGTCTCGGCTTAAGATGTGTACGGGACCCCGACACCTCGTCTACACAATGGATCAGCTGATGGCGCTGCGCAGCGCTGTTGTGTTCCCCCGGGACAGGCATGTCATCCCCGAGGAGATTCTACGGACGACACGCCGTGGACGCCGTGCGGGACGTAAACTCCGGGAAAAGAAGAGACGCTGCAGACCGGTCCTCCCCTCCGTCGTCACGGGGAACGTGCGCTCCCTCGCCAACAAGACGGACGAGCTGGCGGCGCTCGCTAGATTCCAGCGGGAGTACAGGGACGCTAGCATCATTGTTTTTACGGAGACGTGGCTAACACCGCTAATCCCGGACTCTGCCGTCACCGTGGACAACTTTCACCTGCTGCGTGCGGACAGGACGGAGGAGAGCGGGAAGAAGAAGGGAGGAGGACTAGCGCTGTTTGTGAACGAGAAATGGTGCAAATCTAGTCACTGTACAGTGAAGGAGCAGATGTGTAACAAAGACATTGAACTGTTTGCTGTTAGCATGAGGCCATTCTACCTGCCCCGGGAGTTTTCACACGTCATCACACTGGCTGTGTATATTCCTCCCAGTGCTAACGCGGAGAATGCTTGTGACACTCTGCTCTCCTGCATCAGCTCTCTTCAGACTCAGCATCCACAGGCCCTCTTCCTCACCACCGGGGACTTCAACCATGCATCTCCCTCATCTGTCCTGCCAACATACACCCAGTATGTGACCTGCCCCACAAGAGACAATAAAACTTTGGACTTATTCTTTGCCAACGTCAAGGAGGCCTACATCTCATCATCCCTCCCCCCCCGGGAAGAGCAGACCACAACATCATCCATTTGAGGCCTGTGTACGAACCGCTTGTGCGCAGGCAGCCTGTGGAGCCCCGAGTGGTGAAGAGGTGGACAGCAGAGAGCGAGGAGGCTCTGAGGGACTGCTTTAGCACCACTGTGTGGACAGAGCTCTGCCAGCCTCATGGGGAGGACATCAATGCTATCACGGACTGTATTACGGACTACATTAACTTCTGTTTTGAAAACACTGTACCCTCTCGGACGGTGCGGTGTTTTCCAAACAACAAGCCGTGGATTAACTCGGACATCAAAGCTCTGCTGAAGGAGAAGAAGAGACCTTTCAGGTCCGGGAACAAAGAGGACCTGAGGACTGTACAGGGGAAGCTGAGGAAGAAGATCAGACAGGCTAAGGCCAACTTCAGGAGGAAGATGGAACAGCAGCTGCAGCAGCGGAATGTCAGGGAGGTGTGGAGAAGTATGAAGAGTGTCTCTGGCTTCAGCCCTCCGCCCGTCCAGACAAAGGGTGACCAACAGTGGGTGAACGATCTGAATTCTCACTTCCTGAGGTTTGATCAATCACCCACTCCTCCCCCCGCACCGCTGCATGGGCTCACCTTGTCTCCTGCACAAAGGCCCAGACTGCCACCACTTCACACCTCTGCCTCAGCCTCAGCCCCCCAGCCCCCGAATCCACATCAAGAACTCAGCCAGACCTCCAGCACACACCCCTGCTCTTTGTCTGTCACAACAGCTCAGGTTAGGAGAGAACTGAGCCGGATAAGGAGTAGGAAGGCTGCTGGACCAGACGGGATCAGCCCCAGGCTCCTTAAGTCCTGTGCAGATGAGCTGTGTGGAGTTATGGAGCATGTCTTCAACCTGAGCCTGAAGCTGAAGGTGGTGCCACAGCTCTGGAAGACCTCCTGTGTGGTACCTGTGCCCAAGACACCGCACGCCAAAGACCTCAACAGCTTCAGGCCAGTGGCTCTCACGTCTCATCTGATGAAGACTCTGGAGAGGCTTGTCCTGGGTCACCTCCGCTCTACGGTGAGCTCAGCGATGGACCCGCTGCAGTTCGCGTATGGGCCCGGCATCGGAGTGGAGGACGCCATCATCTCTCTGATGCACCGCTCACTGTCCCACCTGGAGAGGCCCGGCAGCACTGTGAGAATCTTGTTCTTTGACTTCTCCAGTGCTTTCAACACCATCCAGCCGCTGCTCCTGAGGGACAAGCTGGAGTGGGCAGGAGTGGACTGTGACCTGGCTGAGTGGATCCTGGACTACCTCACAAACCGGCCCCAGTTTGTGAGAGCCCAGGACTGCGTGTCTGACCTACTGACCTGCAGTGTGGGGGCGCCCCAGGGCACTGTCCTCGCGCCCTTCCTCTTCACCCTCTATACTGCAGACTTCAGACACAACACGGACAGCTGCGTCCTGCAGAAGTTCTCCGATGACTCCGCCATCATCGGTCTCATCATGAACGATGACGACACGGAGTACAGAGGACTAACGCAGGACTTTGTGGACTGGTGTCACCGGAACCACCTTCTCATCAACGCGGGGAAGACCAAGGAGATGGTGGTGGACTTCCGCAGACGCCACTCTACTGCCCCCTCACCAGTGAACATCCAGGGAAGAGACATTGAGAGAGTGGACTCTTACAAGTACCTGGGTGTGCATCTGAACAATAAACTGGACTGGACTCATAATACAGATGCACTGTACAGGAAGGGCCAGAGTCGGCTCTATCTCCTGAGGAGACTGCGGTCCTTTGGAGTGAGAGGGCCACTCCTGAGGTCCTTCTATGACTCTGTGGTGGCATCAGCCATCCTGTATGGTGTGGTCTGCTGGAGCAGCAGCGTCACAGAGAGGGAGAAGAAGAAACTGGACAAGATCATCAAGAAGTCCAGCTCAGTCCTGGGCTGTCCTCTGGACTCGGTGCAGCAGGTTGGGGACAAGAGGGTCCTGGCTAAACTCATGTCTATGCTGGACCATGAGTGTCGCCCCCTGCAGGACGCCCTGTCTGCTCTGGAGAGCAGCATCAGTGACAGACTGATTCACCCTCGCTGTGTGAAGGAGAGATTTCGCAGGTCTTTCCTTCCTGCTGCTGTCAGACTGTACAATGATCAATGCTAGTCATGTGTCATTCCCATAGCAACCATGTGTCATCTCCATAGTAATAATAACAATGTGCAATATTATTTAAAGTCACTGTACCTGCTATTATTTATTTACCCACCACTGTCCATCACTGCACTGTACACAATCATCTCAGAATCAAAAACACTTATTGTGCAATGTTCCTGTGCCTTTTAGCTTAGCTTACAGTGTTGTGTTTTTTAGTTGATTGTAAATACTTATTATTATTTATCTTGATTTGATGCATGCTCTTATTTCCTACTGTTTCTGTAACTTGCGTTGTGACACTGCAATTTCCCCATTGTGGGACAAATAAAGGATTATCTTATCTTATCTTATATTAATTATCCGCTTGTATGTATTTATTATTAACCCCTTCTCCAGTCGAAAAAATTTTTTTTTTTTCTTTTTTTTTTTTTTTCTTGTTTCAATAATTGAATATGGCAGAATTTTCGTTTGTCCCGTTCAAATGCAAGGAGAAGGTGCGCCGTGAGGCACCAGCCTCCAGTGCCTCCAGCCGCTCAATCCCTGGCAAAGGGGCTAAGTTGGCTAACCCACTGTATATTGCCGATAAATGGCCCTCAAACTCTCTGATTATGTGCTCTGTCTTTCCGGAATCTTTATAATGTATGAAATGTATTTCTGTAATGTGTTCAGGCTCGCAGATCAATCATAAAACCTCAGTAAAAAGCTCACCAGGGGAGGCAAACAGTACTCGTGCCTCAACATAGAGGGCGCTTGTGAGCACAGAGATTCTTGGCCTGCCGCCGCTATGCGCCGAAACAACTACATCATCATCTTCGTTCTTTTTTATATTGCATTTAATCCGCCTCATCAAAATGGAAGATGACATTACCAAATTGAGAAAATTTGCAAATCTGGATTTTCAATCCAAACAATTTTCTTTGAGACGTGCTTTATTTTGATTTAGCCTAAATGAAATTAAAAGTCCTGCTCACGATATGCGCGAGTTGACCAGGACCCGCGGATCGCTAAAAGCGCAACTTGAGGAAGAGAAGAGAAATAGAGTGCGTGCCTTCATGGATGTGTTTTCACCTGCTGCAGTGCACAGGAGAGATGAGGGTGCGCTCACGATGACACAGGCAGACTCCCAGCATGATCCATGTTTATTTATTCACAAACTTTCTTAAAATGTGTTTTTCGTGAGTGATTTGGAGATTTCAGGCAAGATACAAAAAATCCAAGTATGACGCGTCCACGTTACGCATAAATGCACAGCTACAGAGCGCGCGGGAGCTGCTTTGCTATAAAGCATATAAATTAGTCTATTTATTGCAAAAAAAATACCTTGTTCCCAGTTTTGAAATACTGAACAACAATCATATTTTATTTTTCCTTTTTTTTATTGAAGTTTTTGTTCTTTTGAATTAAGAATATAGAAAAGCCCTGGTGTAAGTAAGTCTGCTGCACTGCTGCATATAATATATAGTTGTTGTCTATCAAATGATGAATCATTATTATTATTATTATTATTATTAATTGTTTTATTTTTTTATTTAATTTAATTTATTTATTTATTTATTTATTTATGTATTTTTTTTTTTTTTTTTTGGGGGGGGGGGGGGCGTTAGTGCCTCCCCAGCTGTCAACCTCACCGCACGTCACTGCATTTAGTATATCCACAAACGGAGAGGGCTTTCTCCACGTGTTGTTCTTCTTTCTCCTTTCCCTCTGCGCTTGTAGGAACCACTTGGGCCCTGTGTTGTAATGTCCGAATAAGTCCAAGTTTGTGCTCCAGTGGGTGGTGTGAATCAAAAAGCAGATATTGGTCGGTGTGTGTGGGCTTCCTGAAGACCTCTACCTTATTTTATTGCCTTTCCTTGCGGTTAACTGTCTGCAGCCAGCGTCAAATACAGAAAATCGACTACTGTGACCTGAATAAAGTGTATTACTGTCGGGGACAGAGAGACTTGTAAACTCGATCAGGGTCAGTAAAGTGGATAGTAATCAACACAAGTGTACAACTGGCTCCAGCTTGTGCTTGATGTTGAACAATGATCAAATTCTAAAACAATAAGAACACGGGGAGTCTTGAGTCATGTTTACGTCAGAGTTTATGTCTCTTTTTGTGTTTACAGAAATAATTCCACTTGTAATCATGTTCAAAAAAGAAGAACAATGAAAAGCTTACAGCACCTGGTATTCCCAGGCGGTCTCCCATCCAAGTACTAACCAGGCCCGACCCTGCTTAGCTTCCGAGATCAGACGAAATCGGGCGTGTTCAGGGTGGTATGGCCGTAAGCGAGAGACTGGGATATGAACACTGTTTTTATATCTACATTTAGGTCTATGGATAGAACTTTCTTTAGTTTTAAACATGTTCAATAAGCAGAGTCCTTGGATCAAATACAGAGGATGCATTTCCCCACAGCCTTCAGGAAAGTATTTTAATGAACTGTCAGTGCCACCAAGCTGGACTTTGCTGTACTTCACTGTAATTTGCTGTACTACATTGTGCAAGTGTGAGGGAGGCTGTACTAATATTTCAGGAAAGACCCCCAGAGGTGAGAGTCTAGAGGAAGTGTGAGGATTCAAGGAAGACACAGGGCAAAGGGGAGGGCCTCAGCCACAAAAGAAACTTTTCAATAAATA
Source organism: Taenioides sp. WSHXM2023 (assembly GCA_029959045.1). Taxonomy (NCBI): domain Eukaryota; kingdom Metazoa; phylum Chordata; class Actinopteri; order Gobiiformes; family Gobiidae; genus Taenioides; species Taenioides sp. WSHXM2023. Next base: position 23,855,430 of record CM057093.1, read on the forward strand.
TATAATGTTTAAATATGAATTGTTCATTGTGTTATTTCAATAAAATTTAATATTGATCATTAACATGGTGTAAAGCCAAATATAACTTTTCACTGTGGCTTAGTTCTGAAATTGTATTTGTCTAAATCCTCACCAATGATCATTTAAATGGATAGTTTTGAATGTACTTAACCTTTTCCTCATGGTTTACATCTTTCAACGGAATGCAAGAAGTTTAATTACAAATGGGCAGGAGTTGAAAAAAGTAATTAGAGTCTGATCCAAAACCAGATTTCATTTGTGTTCAGGAAACCTGACTTAAGCCTAACCTTGATTTTATTGTTCTAGGTTTTGAGTGTCTCTGGAAAGACAGACCAGACAGAAGTGGTGGAGGATGTGCAACTTTTATAAGAACAGGTATTCAGTACAAGCCCATTAAGTGGGACGGTTCGTTTGGGTGTGTGATTACTCAGGTTTGGTGTCATGAGGATTAGTTTAACTTAAGTTGCTATAATCCATGTAAGCCATTAGTTTTAGCTGAATTTGAAGATATTTTTAGTAAAGTAGGAATGCCAGTGATTTGGGTGGGAGATTTTAATGCTCACACTCCACTGTGGGGGAGTTTAGAAAAGGATTCTAATGGCAGTGTAATTGTAAACCTAGTAGTTTTAAATACCAGTGCGCCAACTCGGATAGATCCAGTATCATGGAAGGAGTCTTGCCTCGACTTAACATTTGCATCCCCATATGTGGCACGAGTAGGTGAGTGAAGGCGAGTAAAGATAACGGAGAAAGGAGTGCCAGGTTTAACTTTTCCTTAGCTGACTGAGGTAAGTTCAGTGAGTGTGCGTCTGTAAGGTTAGAAGATGTTAATAGTAATGGGTCAATAGATGAGTATAGTGAGTCTCTAACGGCACTGATTATGAGGGCTGCTTCTGACTCCATCCCTCTTCGGAAAACTCCTGGGGAACGCTGTATTGTCCCCTGGTGGAATAAGGAGTGTGTTGCTTGTGTTGTCCGATGGTCAAAAGGAGGCTGTTAATAGTAAAGGAAAAGCTAACACATTGAAAGGATACTGTGCTATGGAAGACCACCTACATTGTGCCAGTGCCCAAGAAGCCTATCCCATTTGGACTTAATGACTTCCGATCAGTTGCTTTGACATTTCATATCATGAAAGTGTTTGAGAGACTTGTTCTTGTTCTGGCTCAGCTCAGGCCCCTGGTGGCACCATCCCTGGATCCTCTACAGTTTGCCTATCAGTCCCACATTAGTGTGGATGATGCTGTAATCTATCTTTTGCAGCGGGCTCACTCTCACCTGGATAGTGTTGGGGGCTCTGTGAGGATATTGTTCTTCGATTTCTCCAGTGCCTTTAACATAATCCAGCCCTTTCTGATGAGTGAGAAGCTGCTCAGGATGGGTGTCAGCTCCTCCATTGTCTCCTGGATTAATGACTACCTGTCAGGCAGACCTCAGTACGTGCGACTGGGGACCACCCTGTCTGACACTGTGGTCAGTAATGTAAAAGTCCCCCAGGGTACAGTCCTGTCTCCATTCCTGTTCACTCTGTACACCTCTGATTTCCACTTCAGCTCCGGGTCCTGCCACCTGTAGAAGTTCTCTGATGACTCTGCAGTGGTCGGGTGTATCAGGGATGGACAGGAGCTGGAGTACAGGACACTGATTACAAATTTTGTGGAGTGGTCCCAGGCAAATCATCTGCTCCTGAATGTTGACAAGACCAAGGAACTGGTGATTGACTTCAGGAGAAAGAGGACACCTGTGGAGCCCATTACCATCCAGGGCCAGGACGTGGAAATAGTGGACTGCTACAAGTACCTTGGCGTCCATGTGAACAACAGGCTGGACTGGAGGGACAACTGTAATGCTGTCTACAAGAAGAGCATGAGCAGAATTGTAATTTTAGTCGACTAAAAATCTATTTTAATTTTAGTCGACTAAACCTAAAACAAATATGATGACTAAAACTAGACTAAAATTAAAAGTAATTTCAGTCAAAAGACTAAGACTAAAACTAAATTAAAATTCCTTGTCAAAATTAACACTGCTTTCAATGTGTGCAGCAAGTTACTGGAGATCTTCTACCAGTCTATGGAGGCCAGCGCCCTGGACTTCTCTGTGGTTCTGCTGGGGGAGCGGCACCAGTAAAAAGGACATTGGGTGGATTGACAAACTGATCCGTAAAGCGGGTTACGTGATCGACTGTGAGCTGGAGACATTTGTCACAGTGAGGGACAGGAGGACACTGGACAAACTGCTCTCCATCATGGACACTCCTGCTCACCCACTGCACCAGACTATAGAGGGACAGAGGAGATAATACTCCCTACAACTGTTCAACAGCTCACCCACTGCACCAGACTATAGAGGGACAGAGGAGATAATACTCCCTACAACTATACAACAACTCACCCTTATGTAACAGATAATACTCCCTATAACTGTACTGTACTGTACTTAAGTAACAGATAACCTTATGCCCTGTCAATCAGTATATTATTTTGTCTCTTGTCTCTTGTTTATAGCTGTGATTTTATAGTTTATTTTATAGTTTATTACTTATTTTTTATTTTATTTTGACTTGTACATATACATTTATTTTTTATAATTTTGTCTCATTTGACACCTGTCTCTTGCTCTTTTTGCTATACCATCTATTTTTGTTACTGTTATTATATTATATTGTGATGTTTGAGCTACTGTATCCAAATAATTTCCCTTGTGGATCAATAAAGTTTGTCTAAGTAAGTCTAAGTCTAAATGTTTTTTAAGGATGTCCATAATTCAAAGCACCTGAGTGAGGACATTTTAAGGTTAAGACATGATACCATAAGAATAGCTCAAAACTAGATGGAGGGGTGGCTACTAATAGTTTATATAACTTGTTCTTTTCTTTAAAAGAGTTGGAAGAGGCAATACAGGCTCCAGGGCAGCACCTGGGAGAGGATGTTTTATATGAAATGGCCTTGTTTAATTATGTGTGGGAGTCTGGTAACCTACCAAAATCATGGAAACATGCAATTGTGGCCCCACTCTTGAAGCAAGGAAAGGACCCGTCCTCTCCATCATCTTATAGGCCTTTAGCCTTAACATCTGTGCTCTGTAAGGTAATGGAGCAGATGGTCACAAACAGGTTGGAGTTTCTTCTTGAATCCAGTGTTGTTGTTTTTTTTGTTTGTTTTTTTTGTGAATTATCAAAATGGCTTTCGAAAAGGAAGAAGCACTGTGGATTCAGCAGCAGTATTGGACAGACATGTGAGAAAATTGGTAATTGATAATGATGATTGATAATTTGGGATCAAGTTCTATGTTTGTCTGGATCCCGGGACATGCTGTTATTTTGGGGAATGAGGAAGCTGATGTCCTGGCTAAAAAGGCACTTCAGAAAGAAAGTATAGATCTGGTTGTATCACTGGCAAAGCAGGAATGCCACAGTCTCTGTAAGCAACATCTGATTAATAAATGGCAAAAAGAATGGGAGGGGGAACAGCGTCAGTCCAAAACAGTAGGAATTGTGGATCCAACTGCAGAAGAGATGAAGTGGTCTTAACAAGCTTGAGATTGGCTCCTTGTTTATTTCATTTGGGAAGCACTCTAGTGGCCTCTGCAACTGTGACAGCCCAGAAACCGTTAGCCACACCCTGATGTCATGCAGCAGATTACAGCAGAGAGAGGAGGCAGCTCTACAAGGAGCTATCTAATCTGAGAATTGAAACCTTCTCGCTTTAATCTATTCTTTTGTCCGACAATAGTCAAGTGGATTTAGCTTTGCTAAACTTTCTCCGCCGCTCCGGCCTCTATCTGAGAATTTAATGTCTTTTAACGACGTTGGAGGGCAGCATTGCGCACTGTAGCGTGTAGCCTGCTGGAAATCATTAGAGGAAGAAGAAACTTTTCCAGAAGTGCACGATTTTCATGATTTCCACCCTGGCTACATGCTCTTTTGTCTGATCTAGGACATTAACTATACAGAAAAGTGAACTTCAGCGCAGTTTAGACCGATGTGCAACAAAACTACAGCCCGTTTTTATCAAAGTGCGAGAGCGGAGCAGAGAGGACTGTCCCATAGACAGAGGACTGTCCCATAGACAGAGGACTGTCCCATAGACAGAGGACTGTCCCATAGACAGAGGACTGTCCCATAGACAGAGGACTGTCCCATAGACAGAGGACACACACACCTGCTGTCAACATACTGGATTATATTCTTTTTACGGACGATCGTTTTGAGTCAGGATTCAAAGGAGACTTATTTGTGAAGACTTGTGATCTGAGAGGTGCTGTGTGAGCGGTGAGTGTTACAAATGTGTCTGTTTTGAAGCTACTTTCCGTTTTTTCTCATTGGTTAGCGCTTAGCTGCTGTAGCTCCCACACATAAACAGTCTGTTTTCTCCTCCATTGGCCTAGAGTAAAGTGACTATAATGGCTGTATACCATAGACTGCGTGCTATATACACGTTACTGGATACGTATTGATTTGCAAATGAGCTGTGTATAGAAGTGTGAACGGTCCACAGAATTACCGGGGTGCGCACGCATTTACAATAACTTTGTTTACAGGCTAGAATGTCATGCAAAAATGCCATTAGGCCCACCTACTGTACTCGGCAGCTCCAAAGCCCCTTTTATTGGTATCATATCGGATCCAAAAAAATCCATATCGGTCGGGCCCTAGTATATATATTTTTATACAGTCTATGGTCCAGACACAGACCTGCTCCGTCACACCTAAACCCCAGCTGAGTATGTTTCATTTCAGGAAAATGGAGAAGAGACCAGGACCAGATGAACCAGGACTATCCCAGGACTATCCCAGGTCTAAACCAGGACTAAACCAGGACTATATCAGTTCTGAAGCAGGACCTGGCCCCAGCGGAGTCTCTCTGAGCAGCAACATCTCCAAAGAGTGGGCCATCGACTTTAAAAAAGGCCAAAGTGGAGCATCTGCACATCTCAGGTCAGTGTCACAGTTTAAATTTGAACCAGGACTGAAACAGGACTAAACAAGGACTCTGTTTTATTGGTTGACAGAGACGAGGAGCCGAGCGTTCCGATTGATGAAGAGCCTCAGACGGAGCTGGACTCCATCTTCCAGGTGTGTGTGTGTGTGTGTGTGTGTGTGTGTGTGTGTGTGTGTGTGTGTGTGTGTGTGTGTGTGTGTGGGCTTCATGCTCCTTTAGCATGTGAAGCTTGGGAGGTTCCTAACCAGCGGTAAGGATCTATGAGGTATCACACAATCCACTGCGCAGATCAAACAGAGGGTTTCCAAATACTGTTGTACAAGTTATACACTGCAGATTATTAATTAAAATCTTCTGCATAAATAAACTCAACTTTATATTGAGTATTATAAAATGTTTAATGCAGCTTTGCCACATTTGTTTACATTTTACAGAAACAAAACTTGAAACCACATGAATAATTTGCATAAACTATAAGCGCTTAAAAAAAAAACAAAAAAAAAACAGCTTGCTCCTTGTGCCCTGCTGCGGTCCGTTTCTGTCAGACTAAAGGACACGACTCAGTGGAATATGTGTTTTCTTTCTGTGACAGAGGATGTGCTGCTGATGGTGAGTCTGTTCTGTGTGTATATCATGTTAGAGATGTTTCATGTTAAGCTTTTCAGAGATCGTACGTGTGCAGGTCGTACGTGTGCAGGTCGTACGTGTGCAGGTCGTACGTGTGCAGGTCGTACGTGTGCAGGTTTAGTGCAGTTCTTCATTTAACAGTCATTTTACTCATGTACAGTCCCTTTATGTCAGCTTCGTTGTGATGAAAAGACTGAAAGGTTTAAATAATTCTCATAAGACTCTTGCAGTAGGGGAGGATGGTGCATTTGTTGTAGTCCGTTGTCTGGGAGTTGTAGTTTTGACTGTAGTTCCCGCCACTAGTTAAGAGGATCCGGATCCACCTAAAGCAGCAATAGCTCCTCTCCTCACTGCTCCTTCCTCCTCCTTGGTCCTTATAGTAGACCTCATGACGTAGCTCTCAGAGGTAAGCGATAAGGAGAAGGAAGGAGGTATTCTTGCCCATTTTCAGCTCGAGCCCTGGTTTCCTTTGTTGTTCCCTACTACAGCCTTGCTCCTGATTGGCTCTTTGATGAGCTTCATTTGGAGCTGAACGCTGTTGGTGACGTCACACAACACTTCTTCAGACATTGTGTGGTTCTAGGTTCTGGAGGAGCAGGTCCTTAGATTTGTCCAACAGCAGCTGCAGAGGCTCCTCAGGCTCCTGGCCTCAGATTACCCAGAATGCACCGAGAGTGAGGAGGAGGAGGAGAGCAGAGAGGTTCTGACCATCACCCTGGACTTCCTGAAGAGGATGGGTCACGAACATCTGGCCCAGCGCCTGCTCAGCAGTAAGAACCTCCAGATGCCCTAACATCCTTTTGTATCCCTGGGTGTCAGATGCCCTCCCTGTGTGTCGGATGCCCTCCCGTATGAAATATTCGAGTTGTTTCACATTCTAACTTTTGTATCTTGTTTAAAGGGAGTAAAGTTGGATTCAGAGATAAACTGAAGTGTGATCTGCAGCAGAGGTTCAGCCGTGTGTTTGAGGGCGTGGCTAAAGCAGGAGACTCCACCCCCCTGACCCAGATCTACACAGAGCTCTACATCACAGAGGGCGAAGTCTCAGAGGTCAACCAGGAACATGAAGTCAGACACATGGAGACCGCGTCCAGGAGACAGGCCACTCCAGAGATCACCATCACATGTGAAGACCTCTTTAAACCCCGCCCACATTCACCAGAGCCAGTCAGATTTGTGCTGACGAAGGGCGTGGCCGGTGTAGGGAAAACATTGCTGACTCAGAAGTTCAGTCTGGACTGGGCTGAAGGCCGGGCCCACCAGGACCTCCAGCTGCTGTTCCCGTTCACTTTCAGAGATCTCAACGTGCTCAGAGACACACAGTTCAGCCTGGTGGAGCTGCTGCACCACTTCTTCAGTCCATCCAAAGATCTCTGCAGCTTCCAACAGCTCCAGGTGCTCTTCATCTTTGACGGTCTGGACGAGTGCAGACTTCCTCTGGACTTCAACCGAACCCGGGTCCTGACCGACCCCACAGAGTCTGCCTCAATGCACGTGCTGCTGGTAAACCTCATCAGGGGGAGCCTGCTTCCCTCCGCTCGCCTCTGGATAACCACACGCCCTGCTGCAGCCAATCAGATCCCTGCTGAGTGGGTCTCCATGGTGACAGAGATTCGAGGGTTCACCAGCCCGCAGAAAGAGCAGTACTTCAGGAAGAGGTTCAGAGACCATGCCACAGCTGTCATCTCCCACATCAAGAGCATCCGCAGCCTCCACATCATGAGCCACATCCCTATCGTCTGCTGGATCCTCTCAGCAGTTCTACAGAAGCTTCTGGAACAAACAGAGGAACCAGAGCTGCCCCGGACTCTCACACAGATGTACATCCACTTCCTGGTGGTGCAGGCCAAAATCCAGAACATCAAGTATCATCACGGATCAGGGGAGGACCTTCACTGGACTCCAGAGATCAGAGAGATGGTGCTTTCTCTGGGAAAACTGGCCTTTGAGCAGCTGCAGAAAGGAAACCTGATCTTTTACGAGAGTGACCTGAGGGAGTGCGGGCTGGACGCTGCAGTGGCCTCGGTGTACTCCGGAGTGTTCACACAGGTCTTTAGAGAGGAGCCAGGCCTGTACCAGGACAAAGTCTACTGCTTTATTCATCTGAGTGTGCAGGAGTTTATGGCCGCTCTTCACGTCCATCAGACCTTCTTCATCCCTGGAGAGAACTTGTTGAAACCATCACACTCCTCTGAGAGTCCAGACCCTGAAGTCTTCTACCGCTCTGCTGTGGACCAGGCCTTACAGAGTCCAAATGGACACCTGGACCTGTTCCTGCGCTTCCTCCTGGGGCTGTCTCTGTCGACCAATCAGAGGCTGCTCCGGGGTCTGCTGACCTACACAGGAAGTGACCGGACCAATCAGGAGACAGTAAAGTACATCAAACAGAAGCTGATTGAAAAGTATCTTTCTGCAGAGAGAAGTTTGAACCTACTCCACTGTCTGAACGAGCTGAACCACCACAGTCTGGTGCAGGAGATACAGAAGAACATGAGAAGATACCTCTCTGATAGAATCATGTCTCCTGCTCACTGGTCTGCTCTATCCTTCGTCTTACTGTCCTCAGATTCAGACCTGGAGGAGTTTGACCTGAGGAAATACCAGGCCTCAGAGACAGCTCTCCTGGGCCTGCTGCCGGTGGTCAGAGCCTCCACCAAAGCCCTGTGAGTCCAGACTGTATTTAAACTCTTGTGTGGTGGTTCTAGTCTCTAATGTCCCTCTCTTCCCTCAGTCTGATTGGCTGTGGCCTGTCCCCTCACAGCTGTGGTCCTCTGGCCTCAGTCCTCAGCTCCTCCAGTCTCACACACCTGGATCTCTGTCACAATGACCTCCAGGACTCAGGAGTGGAGCTGCTGTGTTCTGGACTGAAGAGCGGCCCCTGCAGACTGGAGACGCTCAGGTGAGACGCTCCCATGATGCACTCTGCCCCCTTGTGTCCACATGAGTGTAATGCTGTGTCTTTAGGCTGTCTGGATGTCTGGTCTCAGAGAGGGGCGGGGCTGCTTTGGCCTCAGCACTGAGTTCCGCCCCCTCCCATCTGAGAGAGTTAGACCTGAGCTACAACCATCCAGGACCATCCGCCAAGCTCCTGACCGCTCTACGGGAGCAGCGCACCCTGCTGTCTGTCAGGTGAGACCGCCCCCCCGCTGTCTGTTAGGTGAGAGCATGCTGGTCTCTGGTCTGGTCTAAACTGGACTTGTGTGTTTCAGGTTGGTTCCTGCTGGTGAGCACTGGATGGTCCCAGGTCTGAGGAAGTGTGAGTCTGTTTTGTTTCCTTCACACAGTAAAGTGCAGAGCTCAGATCATTCCATTCATTATGTTTCAAATGGGTTCAAATCTCCCCCAGTTTTCCTTCATTGGACCATTTTGGTGAAGTTTATCATTTCACTCAGACATGAGCCGCAGATGTGACATGTAGAGGTGATTCTATAACTGTTACCCAGCAACCATACTGTAAACAAGGGCTACACTCATCTCATTTACACTATATGAATCTGTGTTAGAGATAGATTTGGGCAATCTCCATGTTTTAATATTGTGATACTGTCCCTAATTATATCGTGACAGACGGTATTACCGTCTGTCCGTTTAATTAAGGCAAGTCTGCCTTAAATTTATGTTTTTCTTTAAATAGTGAATACACAGTGTGTAAAATAGATCAAATAACGCCCATTTATTAAAGGAACGGGAGTTCTAAAGAATCAAATTTTAGTTTTCCATTCAAACTCTTAATATTGGGCTGTTTGTTTTATATCCCTCCCAAAGCGTCAGTTCCCAATCCTCATCCTTAATGACTGTATTCATTTCTAATTCCCAGTTCTCCTTAATCTGTAGTGTGTTCTCTGTGGTAGCCTCTTGTAGTATTTTATAGACATGAGATACTGTATGTATTTGCTAGTAATCAATCTTTTAACCACAGATATAAAACAGATTTGTATATTTGAAGGTGGAGCTTGAAAAGCATCAAACACTGTATTTTTACTTAGATAATGTCTCAATTGTAGATATTTACAGAAATTTTGGCTTGGGAGATCATATTTTTGTTGCAGTTGCTGCTGGAAATTCAGAATTATGATTGATTCGTACTAATCTGTAAAGTGATTTTAGGAAGGTTTGGTGTCCTTCAAACATTTGACCATACAGATAGAACATTTTTCACCAGCTCATTTGTAGCTTTGTTTTTTAGACTTAGACTTAGACTTAGCCAAATTTTATTGATCCACAAGGGAAATTATTTGGATACAGTAACTCACACATCCCGATATAATATGATAACAGAGAGTAATAAAAATAGATGGTATAGCAAAAAGAGCAAGAGACAGGTGTCAAATGAGACATAATTATAAAAAAATATATAAAAATGTATATGTACAAGTCAAAATAAAATAGAAATATAACTAATAAAGTAACCCTAACCCTAACCCTAACCATATAGTCACAGCTATATACAAGAGACAAGAACGACTGCAAATACTATGCTGATTGACAGGGCATAAGGTTATCAGTTACTTAAGATTAAGTTGTTGTACAGTTGTAGGGAGTATTATCTGTTACATAAGGGTGAGTTGTTGTACATCTGTATGGAGTATGGTATGAATGCAGTCCTGTATCTCTCACTGTTTGAGTGGAGCTGTAGGAGTCTGTTGGAGAATGAGCTCCTCTGTCCCTCTATAGTCTGGTACAGTGGGTGAGTTGTTGTACAGTTGTAGGGAGTATTATCTCCTCTGTCCCTCTATAGTCTGGTGCAGTGGGTGAGTTGTTGTACAGTTGTAGGGAGTATTATCTCCTCTGTCCCTCTATAGTCTGGTACAGTGGGTGAGTTGTTGTACAGTTGTAGGGAGTATTATCTCCTCTGTCCCTCTGTAGTCTGGTGCAGTGGGTGAGTTGTTGTACAGTTATAGGGAGTATTATCTCCTCTGTCCCTCTATAGTCTGGTGCAGTGGGTGAGCAGGAGTGTCCATGATGGAGAGCAGTTTGTCCAGTGTCCTCCTGTCCCTCACTGTGACAAATGTCTCCAGCTCACAGTCGATCACGTAACCCGCTTTACGGATCAGTTTGTCAATCCACCCAATGTCTCTTTTACTGGTGCCGCTCCCCCAGCAGAACCACAGTGTGCTGGCCTCCACAGACTGGTAGAAGATCTCCAGTAACTTGCTGCACACATTGAAAGACTTGAGCTTTCTCAGGAAGTAGAATTTGCTCATGCTCTTCTTGTAGACAGCATTACAGTTGTCTCTCCAGTCCAGTCTGTTGTTCACATAGACGCCAAGGTACTTGTAGCAGTCCACTATTTCCACGTCCTGGCCCTGGATGGTAATGGGCTCCACAGGTGTCCTCTTTCTCCTAAAGTCAATCACCAGTTCCTTGGTCTTGTCAACATTCAGGAGCAGATGGTTTGCCTGGGACCACTCCACAAAATTTGTAATCAGTGTCCTGTACTCCAGCTCCTGTCCATCCCTGATACACCCGACCACTGCAGAGTCATCAGAGAACTTCTGCACGTGGCAGGACCCGGAGCTGAAGTGGAAATCAGAGGTGTACAGAGTGAACAGGAACGGAGACAGGACTGTACCCTGGGGGACTCCTACATTACTAACCACCGTGTCAGACAGGGTGGTCCCCAGTCGCATGTACTGAGGTCTGCCTGACAGGTAGTCATTAATCCAGGAGACAATGGAGGAGCTGACACCCATCCTGAGCAGCTTCTCACTTGGTTGACTTGGTCTGATCCAGGAGACTTGTTATGGTGAATTTTCTCCAACTACCTTTTCACCTGCGCAGGTGACAAACACAAAGAGCTGAGTTTCTCCGTAGGGGTGGGAGCAGGTGTGGGAGCAGAGGTGATGGGCTGATGAGTGGTCGTCTGAGTGGTCTGTGGTGAGGTGTGGATTGGGCGTCTGGGAGGTGTAGAGGTGAGGGTGCCAGGGGATGAGAATTATCCGATTAAAATGTAAATTGAGCAGGTTTGATCTGTCTGGGCTATTGTCCTGCAGCTTTGAACGAGGGCTAAGCCAGTGATGGCCTTCATCCCTTGCACACTTCCCTGATGTTATTTTGCTGGAGTTTTGCCTCAAGCCTTTTCCCGTATTTTGACTTTGCATCCTGAGTGTTGAGAATCATACCTGAACAGTCACCTTGTTCCATATGATACCATGTTGTTTCTTCTTCTTGAGAGATCCAGACAGCCACTGACTTAATTTGGGCAGCCAAATAATAATTTCTCAGATCTGGTATTCTCTTTAGGGGACATAAGTCTTTTAAGTTTAATCCTTGGACATTTGATCTGCCAAATACATTTTGAGAGCCATTTATTAAGGATTGTAAATGTGGATAATGGTATTTTTATAGGTAATGATTGAAACAAAAAGAGTAACATTGGTAATACGTTAATACTTGTAGTTTCTACTCTCCCTACAAGAGAGAGGGGTAGAATTTCCCATCTTGTAAGATCTTTTTTTTTTTTAAGTTCATCCATTAATTTCCCATAGTTTAAACAACTGTGGCATTTGTGGGGTAATAATGATTCCAAGATATCTGAACCCACAGATATCTTGGAATCATTATCCCCCCCCTCACTGGGGGGAATAATGAATTCCCCCCTCGCTGGGGGAATAATGAATTCCCCCCAGGAGCTCAGGCTCCTTCCCCCCCAGCGAGGTGACCAGCGAGGCCAATTTCCATGTCCGGAGATCCCGTCGTCGAGGCCTTCACCTTCGACTACCGCACAGATCACTTTCCACCAGCCCCTTATGGATCCTTCTAGGGGTGGTGGGTCCATGGGAGGACGGCCTCATGTCACTTGTTCAGGCTGTGCCCGGCCAGACTGCGTGGGGGGAGGTCCGGCCACCAGACACTCGTCTTCGAGTGCTCACCCCAGGTCTGGCTCTAGGATGGGGCCCAATCCAGGCGACATAATTGGTCTCGTTGTAGGACTCATTAGGAAGGGCATTGACGCACAAGTTCATAAAGTCAGAATCTGTCCATATCCTGAGTCCAGCTCCACGCACTCCATACGTCCTGCACAGTGCTCCAAATGTTAAACAATTATCTTCTTTTTTGTAGACAGCGCTGTTTGAGCCCCAACTGTTGTTTTGAGAGGCAGAAGGAGCTGTATGCTCTACCGCCATGTTGATGAGTTCAGGCACTCTCCATGTCTTTTTTGCAGCAGTGCTTATGTTTTCAGATTTTGTGGACTAGGGTAGTTGTTTTTTTCAAAATAAAAGGAAGCTATTTTAACAGCAAAATGGGTTCAGTATCTGTCAAATGGCTGAGAATATTTATTTAATGAAGTAAACAGTTGGCTTCAGTGTTAAATATAAACTTTGCACATTCCAGAGGGCGTATTTTTTACAGACGGTATTGAAGGTGATACATCACACTTTTTTAATACCGTGGTATTGGATAGTATTGTCATATCACCAGACTTCCCTTACTTTTCCTCTCAAATGTCTGAGAGACTGCGTCAAATAGTATTTAGGACTGGTGTGTGACAGATGCACACCACTAAATGTAGAAACAATCAGAACAAAAGAATGAGATGAAGTGTTTGTGTTTCAGACTCCTGTGAGGTCTCTCTGGACCCAAACACAGCTCAAAGAGAGCTGCTTCTGTCTGAGGACCGTCGGACTGTGACCTGGGTGAAGGAGGAGCAGGAGTATCCAGATCATGAGGACAGGTTCACACACCACGGTCAGGTCCTGAGCTGCACTGGCTTGAGGGGGCGCTGTTACTGGGAGGTGGACTGGAGCGGGAGGGTTCATATAGCAGTGAGTTACAGAGGGATCAGACGGACCGGACGGGGACAGGATAATGTGTTTGGAAACAATGATCACTCCTGGAGTCTGAGGATCTATGAAGAAGGAGAGTACTTTGTCTGTCACAAAAGCAACGCAATACGACTCCCCCTCTCCTGTCGCTCAGGTAGAGGGGGTATGTCTTCTGGTAAAGGGGGCTTGTCCTCTGGTAAAGGGGGCGTGTTCTCTGGCAGAGTGGGTGTGTTCCTGGACTATGATGCTGAAGCTCTGTCCTTCTATGAGGTCTCCTCTGATGGTGAACTGTTCCACCTCTGGACCTACTCCTCGTCCTTCTCTGACCCTTTGTTTCCTGCGTTTAGAATGAATAAAGAAGGTTCCACTGCGACTCTGGTGAAAGAGACAAGCCAAAACAGAAGAATAACTGGACTTGTCCCATGATGAGGACACTACAATGAGAACAAAAGATGTCACTGTTGAAATTTGACTTTGACTCAAATAAAGACCAGAAAGTTCTGTTGGGTTTAGTTAAAGAGGGGGTATCTTGACTTCTCTGGGGTATTAACTGTAACACATTACATTTAGATCACCATGTTCCTTTTATTGTTTTGAAAATTCGATATTTGCCCAAAACAACGTATTCAAATGTTTTATAAGTTTCACTTTTGTTTTTGTTGCTCTGAGTCTCCCCTCCCTTTGGGGGAACACTGCGCTGCATATGAGGACATTGTCTGTGGCGTGCCACAAGGGTCCATGTTAGGACATACACTATTTTATCTATTAATGATTCATATAAAGCACGGGTCTCCATCCTTTTTTCTCCGGTGAGCTACGGTACCTGTACAAAACAAAAATGCAAGAGAGCTACTAGTCATAAGAAAATGAGTAAATATAAGAGCCATGGTAAGCCTTAGATGAGATGCAGGTAGACGTCTATAAAACATAAACAATTATCCATTTATTAGTGTACAATGTTAGAAATCAAAATGATAACATGTACAATGGTAGTAGGTATTTAATTAGATTCGGATTTGATTTATTCAGCACAATACGTATAATTCAGAAATCCCTTGTGGAGCTACTTGGAAGGGGCTGGAGAGTTACAAGTATCTCCTGAGTTACAGGCTGGAGATGATCTGAAGTTTTCACATTATTTAAAGCAGTATTATTCACTGATGACACTCATTTATTCTGTTATGGGGACAATATACAACAATTATTATCTGATATAACATCTGAAATGATGCTGCTAGAAATATGGTTTGACACAAATAAATGATCTCTAAATTTGAATAAAACGAAAATAATATTATTTGGAAATTATAAGGAAGAAAAAGTACAGTTACAGATACAAGGCGTAAGTATAGAGTAGGTCAGGAGAATACATTTTTAGGGGTCATAATCAATGAAAAGATCAACTGTAACGCCTATATCCAATGTGTATAACAAAATATCCAAAAGTACTGCAGTGTTAATCAAGTATTACAGTGTTAAACAAGTATTGCAGTGTTAAGCAAAGCATGTTTTGGATCCACCACCATGTCTGGTTGGTTCGCCATCACCATTCTGTCAGTCTGTATCTGTTTCCCACCTTGACCTTGGGGTCTCCAGCCCGTACTCTGCACAGATGTTTCTGTACACTATGCCCGCCACTTGGTTGTGTCGCTCCATGTATGCTTTCCCTGCCAGCATCTTACACCCTGCAGTTATGTGCTGGACTGTCTCAGGAGCCTCTTTGCACAGCCTACACCTTGGGTCTTGTCTGGTGTGGTAGATCTGGGCCTCTATTGCTCGGGTGCTCAAGGCCTGCTCCTGTGCAGCCAGGATGAGGGCCTCTGTGCTGTCCTTCAGACCAGCCCTCTCCAGCCATTGGTAGGATTTCTTGATATCAGCCACTTCAGTTATGTTTTGGTGGTACGCCCCATGTAGGGGCTTGTCCTGCCATGATGGTCCCTCCAGCACCTCTTCCTCTGAGCTCCACTGTCTGAGGCATTCCCTGAGCACATCATCTGTTTGGGCCTTATCCTTGATGTACTTATGGATTTTGGATGTTTCATCCTGGACAGTGGTTCCCACGCTCACTAGTCCTCGGCCTCCTTCCTTCCGGCTCGCATACAGTCTCAGGGTGCTGGATTTGGGATGGAACCCTCCATGCATGGTCAGGAGCTTTTGTGTCTTAACGTCTGTGGTCTGTATCTCCTCCTTTGGCCAGCTTATGATTCCTGCAGGGTATCTGATCACTGGCAGGGCGTAGCTGTTTATTGCCTGTGCCTTATTCTTGCCATTGAGCTGGCTTCTTAGGACTTGCCTTACTCGTTGCAGGTATTTGGCTGTAGCCGCTTTCCTTGTTGCCTCTTCAAGGTTGCCATTTGCTTGTCGAATACCAAGGTATGTGTAACTGTGTATATATATTTATTTATTTATTTATTTACTGTAATAAAATGTCTGTATACTGTGCAGGAAATGAGGAGTCTATTTGTTCTTTGTTACTTTGGGACAGTAGAAAAGGGGTGGGGTTAAATGTCCTTTTCGGACACAAGTAAAAACATTGGACATCATTATGGAGTATGTACATTTGGCCCGTGAAATACTGAAGGACCTGTAATGTAAGATTTTAATTTGAAACATGACCTGCATCTGTCCCCAGATACGAGGTAAACGTTTTCAAATCAAATGCTGTTTTTACCGAGAACTACTGTAATTCTTCAGTTTATGGTTGGAGGGGTCCGTCACCTGCTTGTTTCTATGGCTATGTCATTGTTTTGCCTGGAATGTTCCACAATAGCATTCAAAAGGTCTACCTTACAGTTATTCAATTGCAAGTAGTTTTAAAGCTCAAAAATACAAAAAAACTACACTGACTGTGAGTAACATTCCCTCTCCACAGATCTGGCCTTTAACTTGGTCTGGTTTGGTCTCCATGAAGATAGAAAGGTTTAATGCCATACTGTGGAACATTCCAGACAAAGCAATAACATGTCCAGGGAGAAAAACATGTGACGGACGCTCCACCAGAAAAGATGGTTGTTATAACAAGTTGTTCATGTTATAATGATGTTTTGGTGTTAACAGCGATTATCCAATCAGAAGCCTCACATGAGTCTCTCATTTGGGTTGCCAGGTCCAATGCTGAAATCCAGTTGGTTTAAACCTAAAATGCCTCTCTCTTATCTTAATGGTCACTCCTTAAACCCCAGCACCTGCACCAGTCATGAATCAGTGCTAGTGCAAACAAAACAGTGAGTGAATTCTCGAGGTTCTAGTGACGAGTCGGCTCTTTCAGTGGTTCCTTTACATGAACGGTTGGAACCTAATCTTTTTCTTTCCTATTTTGAATGTATTTTTACACTGATAAATGCTGAACCAATACAAGAATCAGCACAGAAGCAGAGTAGACAAGTAGCTACTCTGTCAACAAAACATGTATGGCAGATAACAATTTTTAAATACTTATTATTGTAGTGCAACATTTTTATTAAGAATTTGGTCCTTTGAATGGGTAAACACACTCCCACTCTCAGTTTGAACCATTTTAAACAGACTTTCTGTCATATAAATAAATATTAAAGAGACAGTCTTCCAAATGTCTCTTTGAAGTGAATGGATCCTAAAGATTCGGATCCCATAAAAGAGTCCATCACTAGCAGGTTCTAAGCAATATGCTGACATTTCCCTTATTCCTTTGGGGCGTATTGTTTAACTAATAAAGAGACAATATGGTAGACATCTATAGCATCTATAAATGAGACTTCTGCAGCAGCAGTTGGTGGGCCTCTCAGTGGTAGTTCTGTTTGTTGTTCTGGTTACAGCTTTTTTTTAATGCACAACTCTTTTTTGCACTACAGCTAGAGACACTGCTGCCTGTGGAGTTCCTCTCCCACTGCTCCACAGTAAATTTGTACATTTTTAATGCACACTCTGTTTTGCAGTACAACTAATGACACTGCTGCTTAAATGACACCATTTGAGCTCTAACACGCTACACATTGTGTGTTTTACTAATTTGTATTATATACAAACCTATCGTACTTGTTGCTATGTGCATATGTTATGTTTTGTCATCATGTTTATTGTCATGTTTATATGATGTTACATGTGCACTGTGGGCCTAGGGAGCGCTGCAATTTCAAATCCTGTGTGTGCAACCTGTACATATGGTTTTTGACAATAAAGCTGACTTTGAACTTTGAACTTGAGCTTATGAGATAATAGCATGACTTGAGTACAATGTTGCCAAAGTAACTAAGATAGAAATACTCAAACACCTTTATAATAACACCAGTATGAGCATATCATTTGTTGTCAAACTTCACAAAGTAGTTTGTCTTTGAAATACCACTCAAAAAAAAATAAAAAATAATAATAATAATTTTAAAGGTCCTATATTACATCTAGAGGTGTAAGAACCCATCCTCTGCTAACTGTTTTCCATAGAATGTTTTAATAGTTTTACCCACAGATAATTCTGTTACAGATGCATGTGTGCAGTCTCATCAATAAAGCAGACACCTTTTTAAATATTATTATTTTATTGCCTTTCCATGCGGTTAACTGTCTGCAGCCAACGTCAAATACAGAAAATCGACTACTGTGACCTGAATAAAGTGTATTACTGTCGGGGACAGAGAGACTTGTAAACTCGATCAGGGTCAGTAAAGTGGATAGTAATCAACACAAGTGTACAACTGGCTCCAGCTTGTGCTTGATGTTGAACAATGATCAAATTCTAAAACAATAAGAACACGGGGAGTCTTGAGTCATGTTTACGTCAGAGTTTATGTCTCTTTTTGTGTTTACAGAAATAATTCCACTTGTAATCATGTTCAAAAAAGAAGAACAATGAAAAGCTTACAGCACCTGGTATTCCCAGGCGGTCTCCCATCCAAGTACTAACCAGGCCCGACCCTGCTTAGCTTCCGAGATCAGACGAGATCGGGCGTGTTCAGGGTGGTATGGCCGTAAGCGAGAGACTGGGATATGAACACTGTTTTTATATCTACATTTAGGTCTATGGATAGAACTTTCTTTAGTTTTAAACATGTTCAATAAGCAGAGTCCTTGGATCAAATACAGAGGATGCATTTCCCCACAGCCTTCAGTAAAGTATTTTTACCTTTACCTTAATAATACACAGAATAAAAAAGAACAGAATCAAAATAAAAGTGCTGAATTGCAGCTAAAAATGAGAAACAGCAAAACCAGTAAATCTCTCTCCAAACATTCATTTATTTTTATACTATACATGATCTCCGTAAACATTGTAAACTACTGTTATATAAAGTAAATATAAATACAATACCCTCCTCTGTATCTCTCGCTTACGGCCATACCACCCTGAACACGCCCGATCTCGTCTGATCTCGGAAGCTAAGCAGGGTCGGGCCTGGTTAGTACTTGGATGGGAGACCGCCTGGGAATACCAGGTGCTGTAAGCTTTTCTCTCTCTTCTCTTTTTAAAACTGTCATTTAAAAATATTGCTTTTTTAAACAGGAGTGAAAAGAAACACCTGCGCCTTTACATGATGCACTCTGATGTTCTTAGTACAAATGTTACTGTGACTTACTACTGCACTACTCCAATATGGCCACAAGAGGGAGCTGTCCTGTTTTCTACATTTCAAACTCCCTCTGAGGCGCAGCTCTTGGCCTTACAGTACTGGGTTCATCAGTTCTGTTTGTTGGATTTTTCTTCATTATTTAACTCCATCACATGCAATAAAATAAACTGTGGCATGGTTAAAAGTAAAAAAAATAATAATAATAAAAAAAAGAAAGGAAAGAAAGAAAGGAAAAATGACCAGTTAACGTGTATGTTTTTGCCATTGCCGCAATTCCTATTTAGCTACTACAACTCACTTTAAGCAAGGGCTGCACAATATATCGCAATCAAAAAGAAAAATATATATATATATATATTTGATTTGGTCAGTCTGCTTGAATGGGAAAATATGTGGAATCCCCTATTGGACTTTATAAACATACAGACATGAACAGCAGATTCAGTGTGTCATTTTTTAATTCTTGTATTTATTTATTTATTATCTTATTTTTTACCTATTAAGGCAATGATAATGGAGGTTGGTGTGGGCAATAATAACAATAATAGTTATTGCTGTTGCATCGGGCGTGTTCAGGGTGGTATGGCCTTAAGTGAGAGACTGGGATATGAACACTGTTTTTATATCTACATTTAGGTCTATGAATAGAACTTCCTTTAGTTTTAGACATGTTCAATAAGCAGAGTCCTTGGATCAAATACAGAGGATGCATTTCCCCACAGCCTTCAGGAAAGTATTTTAATGAACTGTCAGTGCCACCAAGCTGGACTTTGCTGTACTTCACTGTAATTTGCTGTACTACATTGTGCAAGTGTGAGGGAGGCTGTACTAATATTTCAGGAAAGACCCCCAGAGGTGAGAGTCTAGAGGAAGTGTGAGGATTCAAGGAAGACACAGGGCAAAGGGGAGGGCCTCAGCCACAAAAGAAACTTTTCAATAAATATATAATGTTTAAATATGAATTGTTCATTGTGTTATTTCAATAAAATTTAATATTGATCATTAACATGGTGTAAAGCCAAATATAACTTTTCACTGTGGCTTAGTTCTGAAATTGTATTTGTCTAAATCCTCACCAATGATCATTTAAATGGATAGTTTTGAATGTACTTAACCTTTTCCTCATGGTTTACATCTTTCAACGGAATGCAAGAAGTTTAATTACAAATGGGCAGGAGTTGAAAAAAGTAATTAGAGTCTGATCCAAAACCAGATTTCATTTGTGTTCAGGAAACCTGACTTAAGCCTAACCTTGATTTTATTGTTCTAGGTTTTGAGTGTCTCTGGAAAGACAGACCAGACAGAAGTGGTGGAGGATGTGCAACTTTTATAAGAACAGGTATTCAGTACAAGCCCATTAAGTGGGACGGTTCGTTTGGGTGTGTGATTACTCAGGTTTGGTGTCATGAGGATTAGTTTAACTTAAAGTTGCTATAATCCATGTAAGCCATTAGTTTTAGCTGAATTTGAAGATATTTTTAGTAAAGTAGGAATGCCAGTGATTTGGGTGGGAGATTTTAATGCTCACACTCCACTGTGGGGGAGTTTAGAAAAGGATTCTAATGGCAGTGTAATTGTAAACCTAGTAGTTTTAAATACCAGTGCGCCAACTCGGATAGATCCAGTATCATGGAAGGAGTCTTGCCTCGACTTAACATTTGCATCCCCATATGTGGCACGAGTAGGTGAGTGAAGGCGAGTAAAGATAACGGAGAAAGGAGTGCCAGGTTTAACTTTTCCTTAGCTGACTGAGGTAAGTTCAGTGAGTGTGCGTCTGTAAGGTTAGAAGATGTTAATAGTAATGGGTCAATAGATGAGTATAGTGAGTCTCTAACGGCACTGATTATGAGGGCTGCTTCTGACTCCATCCCTCTTCGGAAAACTCCTGGGGAACGCTGTATTGTCCCCTGGTGGAATAAGGAGTGTGATGCTTGTGTTGTCCGATGGTCAAAAGGAGGCTGTTAATAGTAAAGGAAAAGCTAACACATTGAAAGGATACTGTGCTATGGAAGACCACCTACATTGTGCCAGTGCCCAAGAAGCCTATCCCATTTGGACTTAATGACTTCCGATCAGTTGCTTTGACATTTCATATCATGAAAGTGTTTGAGAGACTTGTTCTTGTTCTGGCTCAGCTCAGGCCCCTGGTGGCACCATCCCTGGATCCTCTACAGTTTGCCTATCAGTCCCACATTAGTGTGGATGATGCTGTAATCTATCTTCTGCAGCGGGCTCACTCTCACCTGGATAGTGTTGGGGGCTCTGTGAGGATATTGTTCTTCGATTTCTCCAGTGCCTTTAACATAATCCAGCCCTTTCTGATGAGTGAGAAGCTGCTCAGGATGGGTGTCAGCTCCTCCATTGTCTCCTGGATTAATGACTACCTGTCAGGCAGACCTCAGTACGTGCGACTGGGGACCACCCTGTCTGACACTGTGGTCAGTAATGTAAAAGTCCCCCAGGGTACAGTCCTGTCTCCGTTCCTGTTCACTCTGTACACCTCTGATTTCCACTTCAGCTCCGGGTCCTGCCATCTGCAGAAGTTCTCTGATGACTCTGCAGTGGTCGGGTGTATCAGGGATGGACAGGAGCTGGAGTACAGGACACTGATTACAAATTTTGTGGAGTGGTCCCAGGCAAATCATCTGCTCCTGAATGTTGACAAGACCAAGGAACTGGTGATTGACTTCAGGAGAAAGAGGACACCTGTGGAGCCCATTACCATCCAGGGCCAGGACGTGGAAATAGTGGACTGCTACAAGTACCTTGGCGTACAGGTGAACAACAGGCTGGACTGGAGGGACAACTGTAATGCTGTCTACAAGAAGAGCATGAGCAGAATTGTAATTTTAGTCGACTAAAAATCTATTTTAATTTTAGTCGACTAAACCTAAAACAAATATGATGACTAAAACTAGACTAAAATTAAAAGTAATTTCAGTCAAAAGACTAAGACTAAAACTAAATTAAAATTCCTTGTCAAAATTAACACTGCTTTAAATGTGTGCAGCAAGTTACTGGAGATCTTCTACCAGTCTATGGAGGCCAGCGCCCTGGACTTCTCTGTGGTTCTGCTGGGGGAGCGGCACCAGTAAAAGAGACATTGGGCGGATTGACAAACTGATCCGTAAAGCGGGTTACGTGATCGACTGTGAGCTGGAGACATTTGTCACAGTGAGGGACAGGAGGACACTGGACAACCTGCTCTCCATCATGGACACTCCTGCTCACCCACTGCACCAGACTATAGAGGGACAGAGGAGATAATACTCCCTACAACTGTACAACTCACCCACTGCACCAGACTATAGAGGGACAGAGGAGATAATACTCCCTACAACTATACAACAACTCACCCTTATGTAACAGATAATACTCCCTATAACTGTACTGTACTGTACTTAAGTAACAGATAACCTTATGCCCTGTCAATCAGTATATTATTTTGTCTCTTGTCTCTTGTTTATAGCTGTGATTTTATAGTTTATTTTATAGTTTATTACTTATTTTTTATTTTATTTTGACTTGTACATATACATTTATTTTTTATAATTATGTCTCATTTGACACCTGTCTCTTGCTCTTTTTGCTATACCATCTATTTTTATTACTGTTATTATATTATATTGTGATGTTTGAGCTACTGTATCCAAATAATTTCCCTTGTGGATCAATAAAGTTTGTCTAAGTAAGTCTAAGTCTAAATGTTTTTTAAGGATGTCCATAATTCAAAGCACCTGAGAGAGGACATTTTAAGGTTAAGACATGATACCATAAGAATAGCTCAAAACTAGATGGAGGGGTGGCTACTAATAGTTTATATAACTTGTTCTTTTCTTTAAAAGAGTTGGAAGAGGCAATACAGGCTCCAGGGCAGCACCTGGGAGAGGATGTTTTATATGAAATGGCCTTGTTTAATTATGTGTGGGAGTCTGGTAACCTACCAAAATCATGGAAACATGCAATTGTGGCCCCACTCTTGAAGCAAGGAAAGGACCCGTCCTCTCCATCATCTTATAGGCCTTTAGCCTTAACATCTGTGCTCTGTAAGGTAATGGAGCAGATGGTCACAAACAGGTTGGAGTTTCTTCTTGAATCCAGTGTTGTTGTTTTTTTTGTTTGTTTTTTTTGTGAATTATCAAAATGGCTTTCGAAAAAGAAGAAGCACTGTGGATTCAGCAGCAGTATTGGACAGACATGTGAGAAAATTGGTAATTGATAATGATGATTGATAATTTGGGATCAAGTTCTATGTTTGTCTGGATCCCGGGACATGCTGTTATTTTGGGGAATGAGGAAGCTGATGTCCTGGCTAAAAAGGCACTTCAGAAAGAAAGTATAGATCTGGTTGTATCACTGGCAAAGCAGGAATGCCACAGTCTCTGTAAGCAACATCTGATTAATAAATGGCAAAAAGAATGGGAGGGGGAACAGCGTCAGTCCAAAACAGTAGGAATTGTGGATCCAACTGCAGAAGAGATGAAGTGGTCTTAACAAGATTGAGATTGGCTCCTTGTTTATTTCATTTGGGAAGCACTCTAGTGGCCTCTGCAACTGTGACAGCCCAGAAACCGTTAGCCACACCCTGATGTCATGCAGCAGATTACAGCAGAGAGAGGAGGCAGCTCTACAAGGAGCTATCTAATCTGAGAATTGAAACCTTCTCGCTTTAATCTATTCTTTTGTCCGACAATAGTCAAGTGGATTTAGCTTTGCTAAACTTTCTCCGCCGCTCCGGCCTCTATCTGAGAATTTAATGTCTTTTAACGACGTTGGAGGGCAGCATTGCGCACTGTAGCGTGTAGCCTGCTGGAAATCATTAGAGGAAGAAGAAACTTTTCCAGAAGTGCACGATTTTCATGATTTCCACCCTGGCTACATGCTCTTTTGTCTGATCTAGGACATTAACTATACAGAAAAGTGAACTTCAGCGCAGTTTAGACCGATGTGCAACAAAACTACAGCCCGTTTTTATCAAAGTGCGAGAGCGGAGCAGAGAGGACTGTCCCATAGACAGAGGACTGTCCCATAGACAGAGGACTGTCCCATAGACAGAGGACTGTCCCATAGACAGAGGACTGTCCCATAGACAGAGGACTGTCCCATAGACAGAGGACACACACACCTGCTGTCAACATACTGGATTATATTCTTTTTACGGACGATCGTTTTGAGTCAGGATTCAAAGGAGACTTATTTGTGAAGACTTGTGATCTGAGAGGTGCTGTGTGAGCGGTGAGTGTTACAAATGTGTCTGTTTTGAAGCTACTTTCCGTTTTTTCTCATTGGTTAGCGCTTAGCTGCTGTAGCTCCCACACATAAACAGTCTGTTTTCTCCTCCATTGGCCTAGAGTAAAGTGACTATAATGGCTGTATACCATAGACTGCGTGCTATATACACGTTACTGGATACGTATTGATTTGCAAATGAGCTGTGTATAGAAGTGTGAACGGTCCACAGAATTACCGGGGTGCGCACGCATTTACAATAACTTTGTTTACAGGCTAGAATGTCATGCAAAAATGCCATTAGGCCCACCTACTGTACTCGGCAGCTCCAAAGCCCCTTTTATTGGTATCATATCGGATCCAAAAAAATCCATATCGGTCGGGCCCTAGTATATATATTTTTATACAGTCTATGGTCCAGACACAGACCTGCTCCGTCACACCTAAACCCCAGCTGAGTATGTTTCATTTCAGGAAAATGGAGAAGAGACCAGGACCAGATGAACCAGGACTATCCCAGGACTATCCCAGGTCTAAACCAGGACTAAACCAGGACTATATCAGTTCTGAAGCAGGACCTGGCCCCAGCGGAGTCTCTCTGAGCAGCAACATCTCCAAAGAGTGGGCCATCGACTTTAAAAAAGGCCAAAGTGGAGCATCTGCACATCTCAGGTCAGTGTCACAGTTTAAATTTGAACCAGGACTGAAACAGGACTAAACAAGGACTCTGTTTTATTGGTTGACAGAGACGAGGAGCCGAGCGTTCCGATTGATGAAGAGCCTCAGACGGAGCTGGACTCCATCTTCCAGGTGTGTGTGTGTGTGTGTGTGTGTGTGTGTGTGTGTGTGTGTGTGTGTGTGTGTGTGTGTGTGTGTGTGTGTGGGCTTCATGCTCCTTTAGCATGTGAAGCTTGGGAGGTTCCTAACCAGCGGTAAGGATCTATGAGGTATCACACAATCCACTGCGCAGATCAAACAGAGGGTTTCCAAATACTGTTGTACAAGTTATACACTGCAGATTATTAATTAAAATCTTCTGCATAAATAAACTCAACTTTATATTGAGTATTATAAAATGTTTAATGCAGCTTTGCCACATTTGTTTACATTTTACAGAAACAAAACTTGAAACCACATGAATAATTTGCATAAACTATAAGCGCTTAAAAAAAAAACAAAAAAAAAACAGCTTGCTCCTTGTGCCCTGCTGCGGTCCGTTTCTGTCAGACTAAAGGACACGACTCAGTGGAATATGTGTTTTCTTTCTGTGACAGAGGATGTGCTGCTGATGGTGAGTCTGTTCTGTGTGTATATCATGTTAGAGATGTTTCATGTTAAGCTTTTCAGAGATCGTACGTGTGCAGGTCGTACGTGTGCAGGTCGTACGTGTGCAGGTCGTACGTGTGCAGGTCGTACGTGTGCAGGTTTAGTGCAGTTCTTCATTTAACAGTCATTTTACTCATGTACAGTCCCTTTATGTCAGCTTCGTTGTGATGAAAAGACTGAAAGGTTTAAATAATTCTCATAAGACTCTTGCAGTAGGGGAGGATGGTGCATTTGTTGTAGTCCGTTGTCTGGGAGTTGTAGTTTTGACTGTAGTTCCCGCCACTAGTTAAGAGGATCCGGATCCACCTAAAGCAGCAATAGCTCCTCTCCTCACTGCTCCTTCCTCCTCCTTGGTCCTTATAGTAGACCTCATGACGTAGCTCTCAGAGGTAAGCGATAAGGAGAAGGAAGGAGGTATTCTTGCCCATTTTCAGCTCGAGCCCTGGTTTCCTTTGTTGTTCCCTACTACAGCCTTGCTCCTGATTGGCTCTTTGATGAGCTTCATTTGGAGCTGAACGCTGTTGGTGACGTCACACAACACTTCTTCAGACATTGTGTGGTTCTAGGTTCTGGAGGAGCAGGTCCTTAGATTTGTCCAACAGCAGCTGCAGAGGCTCCTCAGGCTCCTGGCCTCAGATTACCCAGAATGCACCGAGAGTGAGGAGGAGGAGGAGAGCAGAGAGGTTCTGACCATCACCCTGGACTTCCTGAAGAGGATGGGTCACGAACATCTGGCCCAGCGCCTGCTCAGCAGTAAGAACCTCCAGATGCCCTAACATCCTTTTGTATCCCTGGGTGTCAGATGCCCTCCCTGTGTGTCGGATGCCCTCCCGTATGAAATATTCGAGTTGTTTCACATTCTAACTTTTGTATCTTGTTTAAAGGGAGTAAAGTTGGATTCAGAGATAAACTGAAGTGTGATCTGCAGCAGAGGTTCAGCCGTGTGTTTGAGGGCGTGGCTAAAGCAGGAGACTCCACCCCCCTGACCCAGATCTACACAGAGCTCTACATCACAGAGGGCGAAGTCTCAGAGGTCAACCAGGAACATGAAGTCAGACACATGGAGACCGCGTCCAGGAGACAGGCCACTCCAGAGATCACCATCACATGTGAAGACCTCTTTAAACCCCGCCCACATTCACCAGAGCCAGTCAGATTTGTGCTGACGAAGGGCGTGGCCGGTGTAGGGAAAACATTGCTGACTCAGAAGTTCAGTCTGGACTGGGCTGAAGGCCGGGCCCACCAGGACCTCCAGCTGCTGTTCCCGTTCACTTTCAGAGATCTCAACGTGCTCAGAGACACACAGTTCAGCCTGGTGGAGCTGCTGCACCACTTCTTCAGTCCATCCAAAGATCTCTGCAGCTTCCAACAGCTCCAGGTGCTCTTCATCTTTGACGGTCTGGACGAGTGCAGACTTCCTCTGGACTTCAACCGAACCCGGGTCCTGACCGACCCCACAGAGTCTGCCTCAATGCACGTGCTGCTGGTAAACCTCATCAGGGGGAGCCTGCTTCCCTCCGCTCGCCTCTGGATAACCACACGCCCTGCTGCAGCCAATCAGATCCCTGCTGAGTGGGTCTCCATGGTGACAGAGATTCGAGGGTTCACCAGCCCGCAGAAAGAGCAGTACTTCAGGAAGAGGTTCAGAGACCATGCCACAGCTGTCATCTCCCACATCAAGAGCATCCGCAGCCTCCACATCATGAGCCACATCCCTATCGTCTGCTGGATCCTCTCAGCAGTTCTACAGAAGCTTCTGGAACAAACAGAGGAACCAGAGCTGCCCCGGACTCTCACACAGATGTACATCCACTTCCTGGTGGTGCAGGCCAAAATCCAGAACATCAAGTATCATCACGGATCAGGGGAGGACCTTCACTGGACTCCAGAGATCAGAGAGATGGTGCTTTCTCTGGGAAAACTGGCCTTTGAGCAGCTGCAGAAAGGAAACCTGATCTTTTACGAGAGTGACCTGAGGGAGTGCGGGCTGGACGCTGCAGTGGCCTCGGTGTACTCCGGAGTGTTCACACAGGTCTTTAGAGAGGAGCCAGGCCTGTACCAGGACAAAGTCTACTGCTTTATTCATCTGAGTGTGCAGGAGTTTATGGCCGCTCTTCACGTCCATCAGACCTTCTTCATCTCTGGAGAGAACTTGTTGAAACCATCACACTCCTCTGAGAGTCCAGACCCTGAAGTCTTCTACCGCTCTGCTGTGGACCAGGCCTTACAGAGTCCAAATGGACACCTGGACCTGTTCCTGCGCTTCCTCCTGGGGCTGTCTCTGTCGACCAATCAGAGGCTGCTCCGGGGTCTGCTGACCTACACAGGAAGTGACCGGACCAATCAGGAGACAGTAAAGTACATCAAACAGAAGCTGATTGAAAAGTATCTTTCTGCAGAGAGAAGTTTGAACCTACTCCACTGTCTGAACGAGCTGAATCACCACAGTCTGGTGCAGGAGATACAGAAGAACATGAGAAGATACCTCTCTGATAGAATCATGTCTCCTGCTCACTGGTCTGCTCTATCCTTCGTCTTACTGTCCTCAGATTCAGACCTGGAGGAGTTTGACCTGAGGAAATACCAGGCCTCAGAGACAGCTCTCCTGGGCCTGCTGCCGGTGGTCAGAGCCTCCACCAAAGCCCTGTGAGTCCAGACTGTATTTAAACTCTTGTGTGGTGGTTCTAGTCTCTAATGTCCCTCTCTTCCCTCAGTCTGATTGGCTGTGGCCTGTCCCCTCACAGCTGTGGTCCTCTGGCCTCAGTCCTCAGCTCCTCCAGTCTCACACACCTGGATCTCTGTCACAATGACCTCCAGGACTCAGGAGTGGAGCTGCTGTGTTCTGGACTGAAGAGCGGCCCCTGCAGACTGGAGACGCTCAGGTGAGACGCTCCCATGATGCACTCTGCCCCCTTGTGTCCACATGAGTGTAATGCTGTGTCTTTAGGCTGTCTGGATGTCTGGTCTCAGAGAGGGGCGGGGCTGCTTTGGCCTCAGCACTGAGTTCCGCCCCCTCCCATCTGAGAGAGTTAGACCTGAGCTACAACCATCCAGGACCATCCGCCAAGCTCCTGACCGCTCTACGGGAGCAGCGCACCCTGCTGTCTGTCAGGTGAGACCGCCCCCCCGCTGTCTGTTAGGTGAGAGCATGCTGGTCTCTGGTCTGGTCTAAACTGGACTTGTGTGTTTCAGGTTGGTTCCTGCTGGTGAGCACTGGATGGTCCCAGGTCTGAGGAAGTGTGAGTCTGTTTTGTTTCCTTCACACAGTAAAGTGCAGAGCTCAGATCATTCCATTCATTATGTTTCAAATGGGTTCAAATCTCCCCCAGTTTTCCTTCATTGGACCATTTTGGTGAAGTTTATCATTTCACTCAGACATGAGCCGCAGATGTGACATGTAGAGGTGATTCTATAACTGTTACCCAGCAACCATACTGTAAACAAGGGCTACACTCATCTCATTTACACTATATGAATCTGTGTTAGAGATAGATTTGGGCAATCTCCATGTTTTAATATTGTGATACTGTCCCTAATTATATCGTGACAGACGGTATTACCGTCTGTCCGTTTAATTAAGGCAAGTCTGCCTTAAATTTATGTTTTTCTTTAAATAGTGAATACACAGTGTGTAAAATAGATCAAATAACGCCCATTTATTAAAGGAACGGGAGTTCTAAAGAATCAAATTTTTGTTTTCCATTCAAACTCTTAATATTGGGCTGTTTGTTTTATATCCCTCCCAAAGCGTCAGTTCCCAATCCTCATCCTTAATGACTGTATTCATTTCTAATTCCCAGTTCTCCTTAATCTGTAGTGTGTTCTCTGTGGTAGCCTCTTGTAGTATTTTATAGACATGAGATACTGTATGTATTTGCTAGTAATCAATCTTTTAACCACAGATATAAAACAGATTTGTATATTTGAAGGTGGAGCTTGAAAAGCATCAAACACTGTATTTTTACTTAGATAATGTCTCAATTGTAGATATTTACAGAAATTTTGGCTTGGGAGATCATATTTTTGTTGCAGTTGCTGCTGGAAATTCAGAATTATGATTGATTCGTACTAATCTGTAAAGTGATTTAGGAAGGTTTGGTGTCCTTCAAACATTTGACCATACAGATAGAACATTTTTCACCAGCTCATTTGTAGCTTTGTTTTTTAGACTTAGACTTAGACTTAGCCAAATTTTATTGATCCACAAGGGAAATTATTTGGATACAGTAACTCACACATCCCGATATAATATGATAACAGAGAGTAATAAAAATAGATGGTTTAGCAAAAAGAGCAAGAGACAGGTGTCAAATGAGACATAATTATAAAAAAATATATAAAAATGTATATGTACAAGTCAAAATAAAATAGAAATATAACTAATAAAGTAACCCTAACCCTAACCCTAACCATATAGTCACAGCTATATACAAGAGACAAGAACGACTGCAAATACTATGCTGATTGACAGGGCATAAGGTTATCAGTTACTTAAGATTAAGTTGTTGTACAGTTGTAGGGAGTATTATCTGTTACATAAGGGTGAGTTGTTGTACATCTGTATGGAGTATGGTATGAATGCAGTCCTGTATCTCTCACTGTTTGAGTGGAGCTGTAGGAGTCTGTTGGAGTATTATCTCCTCTGTCCCTCTATAGTCTGGTACAGTGGGTGAGTTGTTGTACAGTTGTAGGGAGTATTATCTCCTCTGTCCCTCTATAGTCTGGTGCAGTGGGTGAGCAGGAGTGTCCATGATGGAGAGCAGTTTGTCCAGTGTCCTCCTGTCCCTCACTGTGACAAATGTCTCCAGCTCACAGTCGATCACGTAACCCGCTTTACGGATCAGTTTGTCAATCCGCCCAATGTCTCTTCCTGGTGCCGCTCCCCCAGCAGACCACAGTGAAGTACAGGGCGCTGGCCTCCACAGACTGGTAGAAGATCTCCAGTAACTTGCTGCACACATTGAAAGACTTGAGCTTTCTCAGGAAGTAGAGTCTGCTCATGCTCTTCTTGTAGACAGCATTACAGTTGTCTCTCCAGTCCAGTCTGTTGTTCACATAGACGCCAAGGTACTTGTAGCAGTCCACTATTTCCACGTCCTGGCCCTGGATGGTAATGGGCTCCACAGGTGTCCTCTTTCTCCTAAAGTCAATCACCAGTTCCTTGGTCTTGTCAACATTCAGGAGCAGATGGTTTGCCTGGGACCACTCCACAAAGTTTGTAATCAGTGTCCTGTACTCCAGCTCCTGTCCATCCCTGATACACCCGACCACTGCAGAGTCATCAGAGAACTTCTGCACGTGGCAGGACCCGGAGCTGAAGTGGAAATCAGAGGTGTACAGAGTGAACAGGAACGGAGACAGGACTGTACCCTGGGGGACTCCTACATTACTAACCACCGTGTCAGACAGGGTGGTCCCCAGTCGCATGTACTGAGGTCTGCCTGACAGGTAGTCATTAATCCAGGAGACAATGGAGGAGCTGACACCCATCCTGAGCAGCTTCTCACTTGGTTGACTTGGTCTGATCCAGGAGACTTGTTATGGTGAATTTTCTCCAACTACCTTTTCACCTGCGCAGGTGACAAACACAAAGAGCTGAGTTTCTCCGTAGGGGTGGGAGCAGGTGTGGGAGCAGAGGTGATGGGCTGATGAGTGGTCGTCTGAGTGGTCTGTGGTGAGGTGTGGATTGGGCGTCTGGGAGGTGTAGAGGTGAGGGTGCCAGGGGATGAGAATTATCCGATTAAAATGTAAATTGAGCAGGTTTGATCTGTCTGGGCTATTGTCCTGCAGCTTTGAACGAGGGCTAAGCCAGTGATGGCCTTCATCCCTTGCACACTTCCCTGATGTTATTTTGCTGGAGTTTTGCCTCAAGCCTTTTCCCGTATTTTGACTTTGCATCCTGATTTACAAATGGGAAAGTGTTGAGAATCATACCTGAACAGTCACCTTGTTCCATATGATACCATGTTGTTTCTTCTTCTTGAGAGATCCAGACAGCCACTGACTTAATTTGGGCAGCCAAATAATAATTTCTCAGATCTGGTATTCTCTTTAGGGGACATAAGTCTTTTAAGTTTAATCCTTGGACATTTGATCTGCCAAATACATTTTGAGAGCCATTTATTAAGGATTGTAAATGTGGATAATGGTATTTTTATAGGTAATGATTGAAACAAAAAGAGCAACATTGGTAATACGTTAATACTTGTAGTTTCTACTCTCCCTACAAGAGAGAGGGGTAGAATTTCCCATCTTGTAAGATCTTTTTTTTTTTTTTTAAGTTCATCCATTAATTTCCCATAGTTTAAACCAGTGGTTCTCAACCTGGGGTCCGGGCCCCCCCAAGGGGGGCGCTAGAGATTGCAGGGGGTCCGCCCAATTTTGTCTGCGTTGAGGTTGTGACTTTACCAAAATTATATTTGTGCACATTAAAATTATAGAATCCCAACAACACACCCAATAGCCTAATCAAAATTCGGTGTAATTCAAATTTGGTCCACATTTAAATTCATTAAGGTATTTATTACCTCTGACCTGAACTTGCGCAGGCAATCCTCAGGTCAGCTAGCGGGCAGGTAATTCAGCCTAGGTAATTTATAGTTAAATGTCCTTGCAGTTATTTCTGAAGATTTTATACACCTGGTGACACACAGAAGAAAAGAAAGCCACATAGATACTGATATATCTTAACAATGAGTCATTATTTTTCTGTTGTAATGGGGTATACCTATTCTGTTTGGCTGTCAAAAATTAAACTGTGTGTGTGTGTGTGTGTGTGTGTGTGTGTTAGATACACTTGATAACATTTAAGGAAGAATTTTTGCAAATAAAAGTTTGTAGTTAATCACTTTTTTCTTTTAGTGCGTATATGCAGGTAGGATTTGGGGTTAGGGGGGCCTGGCTTGTCTTGGACACAGGCAAGGGGGGCTTCAAGAAAAAAGGTTGAGAACCACTGGTTTAAACAACTGTGGCATTTGTGGGGTAATAATGATTCCAAGATATCTGAACCCACAGATATCTTGGAATCATTATCCCCCCCCTCACTGGGGGGAATAATGAATTCCCCCCTCGCTGGGGGAATAATGAATTCCCCCCAGGAGCTCAGGCTCCTTCCCCCCCAGCGAGGTGACCAGCGAGGCCAATTTCCATGTCCGGAGATCCCGTCGTCGAGGCCTTCACCTTCGACTACCGCACAGATCACTTTCCACCAGCCCCTTATGGATCCTTCTAGGGGTGGTGGGTCCATGGGAGGACGGCCTCATGTCACTTGTTCAGGCTGTGCCCGGCCAGACTGCGTGGGGGGAGGTCCGGCCACCAGACACTCGTCTTCGAGTGCTCACCCCAGGTCTGGCTCTAGGATGGGGCCCAATCCAGGCGACATAATTGGTCTCGTTGTAGGACTCATTAGGAAGGGCATTGACGCACAAGTTCATAAAGTCAGAATCTGTCCATATCCTGAGTCCAGCTCCACGCACTCCATACGTCCTGCACAGTGCTCCAAATGTTAAACAATTATCTTCTTTTTTGTAGACAGCGCTGTTTGAGCCCCAACTGTTGTTTTGAGAGGCAGAAGGAGCTGTATGCTCTACCGCCATGTTGATGAGTTCAGGCACTCTCCATGTCTTTTTTGCAGCAGTGCTTATGTTTTCAGATTTTGTGGACTAGGGTAGTTGTTTTTTTCAAAATAAAAGGAAGCTATTTTAACAGCAAAATGGGTTCAGTATCTGTCAAATGGCTGAGAATATTTATTTAATGAAGTAAACAGTTGGCTTCAGTGTTAAATATAAACTTTGCACATTCCAGAGGGCGTATTTTTTACAGACGGTATTGAAGGTGATACATCACACTTTTTTAATACCGTGGTATTGGATAGTATTGTCATATCGCCAGACTTCCCTTACTTTTCCTCTCAAATGTCTGAGAGACTGCGTCAAATAGTATTTAGGACTGGTGTGTGACAGATGCACACCACTAAATGTAGAAACAATCAGAACAAAAGAATGAGATGAAGTGTTTGTGTTTCAGACTCCTGTGAGGTCTCTCTGGACCCAAACACAGCTCAAAGAGAGCTGCTTCTGTCTGAGGACCGTCGGACTGTGACCTGGGTGAAGGAGGAGCAGGAGTATCCAGATCATGAGGACAGGTTCACACACCACGGTCAGGTCCTGAGCTGCACTGGCTTGAGGGGGCGCTGTTACTGGGAGGTGGACTGGAGCGGGAGGGTTCATATAGCAGTGAGTTACAGAGGGATCAGACGGACCGGACGGGGACAGGATAATGTGTTTGGAAACAATGATCACTCCTGGAGTCTGAGGATCTATGAAGAAGGAGAGTACTTTGTCTGTCACAAAAGCAACGCAATACGACTCCCCCTCTCCTGTCGCTCAGGTAGAGGGGGTATGTCTTCTGGTAAAGGGGGCTTGTCCTCTGGTAAAGGGGGCGTGTTCTCTGGCAGAGTGGGTGTGTTCCTGGACTATGATGCTGAAGCTCTGTCCTTCTATGAGGTCTCCTCTGATGGTGAACTGTTCCACCTCTGGACCTACTCCTCGTCCTTCTCTGACCCTTTGTTTCCTGCGTTTAGAATGAATAAAGAAGGTTCCACTGCGACTCTGGTGAAAGAGACAAGCCAAAACAGAAGAATAACTGGACTTGTCCCATGATGAGGACACTACAATGAGAACAAAAGATGTCACTGTTGAAATTTGACTTTGACTCAAATAAAGACCAGAAAGTTCTGTTGGGTTTAGTTAAAGAGGGGGTATCTTGACTTCTCTGGGGTATTAACTGTAACACATTACATTTAGATCACCATGTTCCTTTTATTGTTTTGAAAATTCGATATTTGCCCAAAACAACGTATTCAAATGTTTTATAAGTTTCACTTTTGTTTTTGTTGCTCTGAGTCTCCCCTCCCTTTGGGGGAACACTGCGCTGCATATGAGGACATTGTCTGTGGCGTGCCACAAGGGTCCATGTTAGGACATACACTATTTTATCTATTAATGATTCATATAAAGCACGGGTCTCCATCCTTTTTTCTCCGGTGAGCTACGGTACCTGTACAAAACAAAAATGCAAGAGAGCTACTAGTCATAAGAAAATGAGTAAATATAAGAGCCATGGTAAGCCTTAGATGAGATGCAGGTAGATGTCTATAAAACATAAACAATTATCCATTTATTAGTGTACAATGTTAGAAATCAAAATGATAACATGTACAATGGTAGTAGGTATTTAATTAGATTCGGATTTGATTTATTCAGCACAATACGTATAATTCAGAAATCCCTTGTGGAGCTACTTGGAAGGGGCTGGAGAGTTACAAGTATCTCCTGAGTTACAGGCTGGAGATGATCTGAAGTTTTCACATTATTTAAAGCAGTATTATTCACTGATGACACTCATTTATTCTGTTATGGGGACAATATACAACAATTATTATCTGATATAACATCTGAAATGATGCTGCTAGAAATATGGTTTGACACAAATAAATGATCTCTAAATTTGAATAAAACGAAAATAATATTATTTGGAAATTATAAGGAAGAAAAAGTACAGTTACAGATACAAGGCGTAAGTATAGAGTAGGTCAGGAGAATACATTTTTAGGGGTCATAATCAATGAAAAGATCAACTGTAACGCCTATATCCAATGTGTATAACAAAATATCCAAAAGTACTGCAGTGTTAATCAAGTATTACAGTGTTAAACAAGTATTGCAGTGTTAAGCAAAGCATGTTTTGGATCCACCACCATGTCTGGTTGGTTCGCCATCACCATTCTGTCAGTCTGTATCTGTTTCCCACCTTGACCTTGGGGTCTCCAGCCCGTACTCTGCACAGATGTTTCTGTACACTATGCTCGCCACTTGGTTGTGTCGCTCCATGTATGCTTTCCCTGCCAGCATTTTACACCCTGCAGTTATGTGCTGGACTGTCTCAGGAGCCTCTTTGCACAACCTACACCTTGGGTCTTGTCTGGTGTGGTAGATCTGGGCCTCTATTGCTCGGGTGCTCAAGGCCTGCTCCTGTGCAGCCAGGATGAGGGCCTCTGTGCTGTCCTTCAGACCAGCCCTCTCCAGCCATTGGTAGGATTTCTTGATATCAGCCACTTCAGTTATGTTTCGGTGGTATGCCCCATGTAGGGGCTTATCCTGCCATGATGGTCCCTCCAGCACTTCTTCCTCTGACCTCCACTGTCTGAGGCATTCCCTGAGCACATCATCTGTTTGGGCCTTATCCTTGATGTACTTATGGATTTTGGATGTTTCATCCTGGACAGTGGTTCCCACGCTCACTAGTCCTCGGCCTCCTTCCTTCCGGCTCGCATACAGTCTCAGGGTGCTGGATTTGGGATGGAACCCTCCATGCATGGTCAGGAGCTTTTGTGTCTTAACGTCTGTGGTCTGTATCTCCTCCTTTGGCCAGCTTATGATTCCTGCTGGGTATCTGATCACTGGCAGGGCGTAGCTGTTTATTGCCTGTGCCTTATTCTTGCCATTGAGCTGGCTTCTTAGGACTTGCCTTACTCGTTGCAGGTATTTGGCTGTAGCCGCTTTCCTTGTTGCCTCTTCAAGGTTGCCATTTGCTTGTCGAATACCAAGGTATGTGTAACTGTGTATATATATTTATTTATTTATTTATTTACTGTAATAAAATGTCTGTATACTGTGCAGGAAATGAGGAGTCTATTTGTTCTTTGTTACTTTGGGACAGTAGAAAAGGGGTGGGGTTAAATGTCCTTTTCGGACACAAGTAAAAACATTGGACATCATTATGGAGTATGTACATTTGGCCCGTGAAATACTGAAGGACCTGTAATGTAAGATTTTAATTTGAAACATGACCTGCATCTGTCCCCAGATACGAGGTAAACGTTTTCAAATCAAATGCTGTTTTTACCGAGAACTACTGTAATTCTTCAGTTTATGGTTGGAGGGGTCCGTCACCTGCTTGTTTCTATGGCTATGTCATTGTTCTGCCTGGAATGTTCCACAATAGCATTCAAAAGGTCTACCTTACAGTTATTCAATTGCAAGTAGTTTTAAAGCTCAAAAATACAAAAAAACTGTACACTGACTGTGAGTAACATTCCCTCTCCACAGATCTGGCCTTTAACTTGGTCTGGTTTGGTCTCCATGAAGATAGAAAGGTTTAATGCCATACTGTGGAACATTCCAGACAAAGCAATAACATGTCCATGGAGAAAAACATGTGACGGACGCTCCACCAGAAAAGATGGTTGTTATAACAAGTTGTTCATGTTATAATGATGTTTTGGTGTTAACAGCGATTATCCAATCAGAAGCCTCACATGAGTCTCTCATTTGGGTTGCCAGGTCCAATGCTGAAATCCAGTTGGTTTAAACCTAAAATGCCTCTCTCTTATCTTAATGGTCACTCCTTAAACCCCAGCACCTGCACCAGTCATGAACCAGTGCTAGTGCAAACAAAACAGTGAGTGAATTCTCGAGGTTCTAGTGACGAGTCGGCTCTTTCAGTGGTTCCTTTACATGAACGGTTGGAACCTAATCTTTTTCTTTCCTATTTTGAATGTATTTTTACACTGATAAATGCTGAACCAATACAAGAATC
The DNA here is from genome assembly GCA_029959045.1 of Taenioides sp. WSHXM2023. Classification (NCBI taxonomy): domain Eukaryota; kingdom Metazoa; phylum Chordata; class Actinopteri; order Gobiiformes; family Gobiidae; genus Taenioides; species Taenioides sp. WSHXM2023. Next base: position 23,892,483 of record CM057093.1, read on the forward strand.
AGCACAGAAGCAGAGTAGACAAGTAGCTACTCTGTCAACAAAACATGTATGGCAGATAACAATTTTTAAATACTTATTATTGTAGTGCAACATTTTTATTAAGAATTTGGTCCTTTGAATGGGTAAACACACTCCCACTCTCAGTTTGAACCATTTTAAACAGACTTTCTGTCATATAAATAAATATTAAAGAGACAGTCTTCCAAATGTCTCTTTGAAGTGAATGGATCCTAAAGATTCGGATCCCATAAAAGAGTCCATCACTAGCAGGTTCTAAGCAATATGCTGACATTTCCCTTATTCCTTTGGGGCGTATTGTTTAACTAATAAAGAGACAATATGGTAGACATCTATAGCATCTATAAATGAGACTTCTGCAGCAGCAGTTGGTGGGCCTCTCAGTGGTAGTTCTGTTTGTTGTTCTGGTTACAGCTTTTTTTTAATGCACAACTCTTTTTTGCACTACAGCTAGAGACACTGCTGCCTGTGGAGTTCCTCTCCCACTGCTCCACAGTAAATTTGTACATTTTTAATGCACACTCTGTTTTGCAGTACAACTAATGACACTGCTGCTTAAATGACACCATTTGAGCTCTAACACGCTACACATTGTGTGTTTTACTAATTTGTATTATATACAAACCTATCGTACTTGTTGCTATGTGCATATGTTATGTTTTGTCATCATGTTTATTGTCATGTTTATATGATGTTACATGTGCACTGTGGGCCTAGGGAGTGCTGCAATTTCAAATCCTGTGTGTGCAACCTGTACATATGGTTTTTGACAATAAAGCTGACTTTGAACTTTGAACTTGAGCTTATGAGATAATAGCATGACTTGAGTACAATGTTGCCAAAGTAACTAAGATAGAAATACTCTAACACCTTTATAATAACACCAGTATGAGCATATCATTTGTTGTCAAACTTCACAAAGTAGTTTGTCTTTGAAATACCACTCAAAAAAAAAATAAAAAAAATAATAATAATTTTAAAGGTCCTATATTACATCCAGAGGTGTAAGAACCCATCCTCTGCTAACTGTTTTCCATAGAATGTTTTAATAGTTTTACCCACAGATAATTCTGTTACAGATGCATGTGTACAGTCTCATCAATAAAGCAGACACCTTTTTAAATATTATTATTTTATTGCCTTTCCATGCGGTTAACTGTCTGCAGCCAACGTCAAATACAGAAAATCGACTACTGTGACCTGAATAAAGTGTATTACTGTCGGGGACAGAGAGACTTGTAAACTCGATCAGGGTCAGTAAAGTGGATAGTAATCAACACAAGTGTACAACTGGCTCCAGCTTGTGCTTGATGTTGAACAATGATCAAATTCTAAAACAATAAGAACACGGGGAGTCTTGAGTCATGTTTACGTCAGAGTTTATGTCTCTTTTTGTGTTTACAGAAATAATTCCACTTGTAATCATGTTCAAAAGAGAAGAACAATGAAAAGCTTACAGCACCTGGTATTCCCAGGCGGTCTCCCATCCAAGTACTAACCAGGCCCGACCCTGCTTAGCTTCCGAGATCAGACGAGATCGGGCGTGTTCAGGGTGGTATGGCCGTAAGCGAGAGACTGGGATATGAACACTGTTTTTATATCTACATTTAGGTCTATGGATAGAACTTTCTTTAGTTTTAAACATGTTCAATAAGCAGAGTCCTTGGATCAAATACAGAGGATGCATTTCCCCACAGCCTTCAGTAAAGTATTTTTACCTTTACCTTAATAATACACAGAATAAAAAAGAACAGAATCAAAATAAAAGTGCTGAATTGCAGCTAAAAATGAGAAACAGCAAAACCAGTAAATCTCTCTCCAAACATTCATTTATTTTTATACTATACATGATCTCCGTAAACATTGTAAACTACTGTTATATAAAGTAAATATAAATACAATACCCTCCTCTGTATCTCTCGCTTACGGCCATACCACCCTGAACACGCCCGATCTCGTCTGATCTCGGAAGCTAAGCAGGGTCGGGCCTGGTTAGTACTTGGATGGGAGACCGCCTGGGAATACCAGGTGCTGTAAGCTTTTCTCTCTCTTCTCTTTTTAAAACTGTCATTTAAAAATATTGCTTTTTTAAACAGGAGTGAAAAGAAACACCTGCGCCTTTACATGATGCACTCTGATGTTCTTAGTACAAATGTTACTGTGACTTACTACTGCACTACTCCAATATGGCCACAAGAGGGAGCTGTCCTGTTTTCTACATTTCAAACTCCCTCTGAGGCGCAGCTCTTGGCCTTACAGTACTGGGTTCATCAGTTCTGTTTGTTGGATTTTTTTTGTTCATAATTAATAATTAGAATTAAAGGAAAGAAGAAGAAAAGGAAAGGAAAGAAAGGAAAAATGACCAGTTAACGTGTATGCTTTTGCCATTGCCGCAATTCCTATTTAGCTACTACAACTCACTTTAAGCAAGGGCTGCACAATATATCGCAATCAAAAAGAAAAAAAAAACCTATTTGATTTGGTCAGTCTGCTTGAATGGGAAAATATATGGAATCCCCTATTGGACTTTATAAACATACAGACATGAACAGCAGATTCTCCAGAAATTCCAGACCCCAGTGAGTGGGGTTGGGAATGGAATGACAGAACCAAGGTCTGGGTGCCATATTGGATAGATCTGGAAGATGTCAGCAAGGGATGCTCACTCCTCCTCAACTGTGGCTGTGTGGTTGTCTGTCAGAGCAACTGTCAGTGCCACCGAGCTGGACTTCGCTGTACTTCGCTGTACTACATTATGCAAGTGTGAGGGAGGCTGTACTAATAAGTACAGAAGAGTGAAATTATTTCAGGAAAGACCCCCAGAGGTGAGAGTCTAGAGGAAGTGTGAGGATTCAAGGAAGACACAGGGCAAAGGGGAGGGCCTCAGCCACAAAAGAAACTTTTCAATAAATATATAATGTTTAAATATGAATTGTTCATTGTGTTATTTCAATAAAATTTAATATTGATCATTAACATGGTGTAAAGCCAAATATAACTTTTCACTGTGGCTTAGTTCTGAAATTGTATTATCTTAATCCTCACCATTGGTCCTTTTGGTCACCACATGTGATCTTTGACACTATAGTTAAAGGTTAAAGACAGGTATTTAGCAGACATTTTTGTCCAAAGCAACATGGACTTGCAGCAGGGGGACTAATGCTAACCACTGTTCCAACACGCCCACATAGTGCTACTGACCTGTCCAATCAACAAAGAAAAGAATACCTTGAAGGTAAAAATATGGGTCAAGGGCCCTGAGTAATATTTAAATTACTTGATATTGACAGTTTATTTTAGCTAAATATGACTATGATAATAGATTTAACATAAAAATTCACTCAAAATCAGAAGAATATATCAGAATTGGATTCCTTGTATCAAACAAAGTAGAAAAATTACATTATACAACAATTTAAGACTAAAGGAAGAGGAGATATAATCTTTTCTGGGAGAACCGGAACAAGGGCACCAAGATGGCAGCGTGATAAGTCATGTTTTCAAGAGCGCCGATAAACCGCAGAACTGAGTAGAAAAATGTTCTTTCTTCCACTTGAAAAATATCCATGGACAGCCAGAAGTTGATTAAACCTGCAAAACTGCAATTTGCATCTTCGAAATCTAATGCCCAAATGCCGTCACAAATAATAGAAAGTGAACACAACTATTCTAATACAGAGGTTAATGCAGCGATACACAAGTGCGAACGTGGAGAAGACTCATCCCCGTCAACTCCATCAAAATAACATCTTGAGAAATGGACCAGGCTAAGGGAGGCGGATGAAGGTATCTCCACCAAAACCATATTTGAAGCCATCTTGGGGCTAGAGAAGTAGTTCGAAGTACAGCTCGAGGATATTAAAGAGCAGAACAGACAGGCTACTGTCATGATTGGTAGCTTGTCAAAATCTGTACAATGCAACGCTGAAGAAACTGCAGATTGCAGATTCTCCATGCTGGAGAAGGCAAATGATTAACTGCGCAAAGAAAACAGCGACCTGAAAGAAAGAGATACAGAATGAGGTGGTGGCTGCAGTTGAAAAGTGTAAAGGAAAACAAGGACAAGGACATCAGGGGGATTGTTCAACAAATATTCCAAAAGATTGCACCTGACCAAAAGACCATGACCCTCACAAACTTGGGAAACAAGTTGATGGCAGGAATAAGAATGGTATTATTCTGTTTCAGTCAAAGACTAGTTAAAGAGGACATTTGGAAACATAGCAAAGGTTCTACAGTTTTCAAGCAAGAAGGTATCAGCTTTGTTGAGATGTTGCCACAAGAGGACCTGGAAGACCGGCGGCGTCTTTGGCTATTGATTGAGGAAGCAAAATGAAATGCACCTATTTTTGAGGTCCCCATGGTTTCATCAACAGGTGCAGGACTGAAGATAAAAAAAAGTGAACTAAGATGACGATCTGAGACAGTGGAAAATGGATACGCAGTTGAGGAGCTCAACTTCATAGGTATATCTATTTTTTTTTCTCTCTTTCTCTTTTTTTGTACGTGGTGAGCGAATTCTAAAACTTGTTCATAATTCATGTTGAATGTTAATATTTCATTTGGTTCCTTAAATATTTGGGGCTTGAAAGAAATTGTAAAAAGGAACACTTTATTTTCGTATTGCAAAGGACATAAATCTAATTGTATTTTTCTACAAGAAACTCATTCTTCAGACAATGATGCGGCTTTTTGGACAAACCAATGGGACGGCAAGATCCTGTTCCACGGCTCATCGAGATCGGGAGGTGTGGCTATATGCCTCAACAACATTCCAGGAGAAATCTTTACACACCGGACGGACACGAATGGACACTGGCTATCTGTTGTAGCAAAAGTTGAAGGTCTGAGTAATATATATGGGTACAACAATGATAGTCCGAATAAAACAATGTTAGAGAACATCACAAATAATATTTCAGAATTAAAAAAGCGATATCCTACTGATTATATCTTGATTGGCGATGACTGGAATACGACACCTGATGAGTGGCATGACAGATGGCCCTCAAGAGCTGGTAGACCCCAGTATAATAATATAATAAGTAACTTTATGATAAATAATAACTTGACTGACATTTGGAGAGCTAGGAATCCAGGGGTTTAATGCTTTTCATGTTTCAAACCAAATGGGAAATGCAAGTCCAGAATTGACTACTGGTTATGTAGCGACAATATATTCTGTCAAACTTCAAAAGCTGTCATCTCTAATGCACCTCTTTCAGATCATTGTTTTATAGAATTACATCTACAAGCTGTCTGCAAGCAAAAAAACAAACACAAGAAGTTATTGGAAGTTTAACTTTATTTAAACAGAGCACAGGGAGCCTTTGTAAGATCCCGTGCAAAGTGGATTGAGACAGGTGAAAAAAACTCCTCACACTTCTAAAACTTGGAAAAGAGTAGACAAGAAAAAAGTAGGAAAGAAATTATATAGCTAGGCTGTTAATTGACAAAAAGTAATGCAAAGATGCTATAGTGTTGGAGAACGAGGTTTATAGGTTTTATTCTAAACTGTATTCTTCTCACTTTTCCCAAATAGAATGTGATGCTTTTTTTGATAAAATTAGTCATCTGATTCCTCAGATTGAGAACACTTTTAAAGAATCTTGTGAGTCTGACCTTAAAATTGAGGAATTAGATGCAGTTATTAAAAAAATTATATCAAATAAGTCACCAGGGTCAGATGGACTCACTGTAAATTCAAAGCATTATTAGACTGCATTGATAATGGGGAGCTTATGACAAGTATGAAAGAAGGGATAATTACCCTTATTCCTAAACCTGGATTTTTAAAAGATAGGAACATTCTCAATAACATTAGACTAGTTTTAGATTTAGTTGATTATAGCGATTTGATTGAAGAAAAAAGTTTTATTCTTTTCTTAGATTGGAATTGATGTCATGGGCAAATTATCCATCGTCAGTCAGCTAGTTGATGACACTACCCTCTTTTTAAGAGATGAACACCAGATTCCCTTGGCACCACAAATCATTACCAACTTTTCTAAAGCCTCAGGCCTACAATTGAATTTGAACAAATGCAAGCTATTTGCTCCAAAAGATAATAATAATAATAATAATAATAATAATAATAATAATAATAATAATAATAATAATAATAATAAATTTTATTTATTAGGCGCCTTTCTGGACACTCAAGGTCGCCTTACAACAAGTACAGTAAACATTATAGGCAGTTTAAAGCAACAGTTAAAATACATACAAAAACAAACAGTAAAACTTTTAAAAGGACAGTGCAGTTATGGTTGAAAGGCCAGTCTGAACAGATGAGTTTTGAGTTTGGATTTGAAGTGTGGAAGTGTGCCAGTGTTGCGGAGGTCAGGAGGGAGAGTGTTCCAGAGCTGGGGAGCAGAGCGGCTGAATGCCCTGCTCCCCATAGTGACAAGACGGGCAGAGGGGACAGAGAGCTGGAGAGAGGAGGAGGAGCGGAGAGAGCGAGCAGGTGTGGCCATATGGAGGAGGTCAGAGAGATATGGAGGTGCAAGGTTGGGGATGACTTTGAATGTGTGGAGCAGGATTTTGTATTGAATGCGGTTCGTGATGGAGCCAGTGGAGCTGTTGTAGGATGGGTGTGATGTGGTTGATGGAGGGTGTGTGTGTGATAATGCGAGCGGCTGAATTCTGAACCGGTTTAAGTTTATGGAGAGTTTTTTGCAGGAGACCAAACAAAAGAGAGTTGCAGTAATCCAGGCGGGAAGTGACAAGGCTGTGCACAAGTACGGCAGTGGACTGAGGAGTAAGGGAGGGCCGGAGACGATGTATATTTCGGAGGTGGAAGTAGGCAGAGCGGGTGACGTTGTTTATGTGAGAGGTGAAGGAGAGGGTGCTATCGAGGATGACACCCAGACTCTTAACCTGAGGGGAGAGAGAGGCTTGAGTCCGGCTAACATTTAAAGGAAATAATCTCCCCTCGCGAGTGTTTATTGGTGTTTATCATACCAGGTTAGGGTCCATGTTAGGCCCCCATTAAGGTGCTTCAAGTGTCAGAGATTTGGCCACATGGCTGAGATCATGATATCTCCGAGTGTGGTGTATCAGCCTCAAAATGCTGTAACTGTGGTGAAGCTCATATGGCATCTTCTAGGGAGTGCAGACTTTTTGTGAAAGCCAAGAAGCTACAGTCAGTAAAAGAGCAGTACAAAGTTACATATGCTGAAGCCCTGAAGAGAGTGGAGGGAGTCACTGGATTACTGACTACCTGTCAGGCAGGCCTCAGTACGTGCGACTGGGGACCACCCTGTCTGACACTGTGGTCAGTAATGTAAAAGTCCCCCAGGATACAGTCCTGTCTCCGTTCCTGTTCACTCTGTACACCTCTGATTTCCAGTACAGCTCCGGGTCCTGCCATCTGCAGAAGTTCTCTGATGACTCTGCAGTGGTCGGGTGTATCAGGGATGGACAGGAGCTGGAGTACAGGACACTGATTACAAACTTTGTGGAGTGGTCCCAGGCAAACCATCTGCTCCTGAACGTTGACAAGACCAAGGAACTGGTGATTGACTTCAGGAGAAAGAGGACACCAGTGGAGCCCATTACCATCCAGGGCCATGACGTGGAAATAGTGGACTGCTACAAGTACCTTGGCGTCCATGTGAACAACAGGCTGGACTGGAGGGACAACTGTAATGCTGTCTACAAGAAGAGCATGAGCAGACTCTACTTCCTGAAGTTCAGGTCTTTCAATGTGTGCAGCAAGTTACTGGAGATCTTCTACCAGTCTGTGGTGGCCAGCGCCCTGTACTTCGCGGTGGTCTGCTGGGGGAGCGGCACCAGGAAAAGGGACATTGGGTGGATTGACAAACTGATCCGTAAAGCTGATTATGTGATCAGCTGTGAGCTGGAGACATTTGTCACAGTGAGGGACAGGAGGTCACTGGACAAACTGCTCTCCATCATGGACACTCCTGCTCACCCACTGCACCAGACTATAGAGGGACAGAGGAGACAGACTCCTACAGCTCCACTCAAACAGTGAGAGATACATGACTGCATTCATACCATACTCCATACAGATGTACAACAACTCACCCTTATGTAACAGATAATACTCCCTACAACTGTACAACAACTTAATCTTAAGTAACTGATAACCTTATGCCCTGTCAATCAGCATAGTATTTGCAGTCGTTCTTGTCTCTTGTTTATAGCTGTGATTTTATTAGACTTAGACTTAGACAAACTTTATTGATCCACAAGGGAAATTACATGGACATAGTAGCTCACTCATACTATTGTACCCAGCTGCCACTTTCTCAGGCGCTCAGGGTGTGGGGCCTGTCCCCCCGTCCGAACATTACAACATACACAAAACAATATGACATGGGGAAGACTACACGGATCGGACCGGAAGACAGGTAGCAGATAGGAATAAACAAAAACAGCGTAACATGAGGATAGGGGGAGGAGAAAAAAAAAAGAGAACCGCCCCCAGACCAGGCTCCTATCGGGGCATAGTATGGAATGAGTACACAAAATGAAAAACACCTCCGAGCATCAGCAACATATTCGAAATACAGTACAAACATTCCACAGGACTAGCAACAGGGTAGGGGAGGGGTGTGGAGGTAGCCCAACGTAGGCAAGCAGACCATCCGGATCCTGCAGCCACTGGGGTGCTGGATGCAACGGACCCGCCCACCCGGTCGGGGGTAAAAAGCTGCGAGGGGTTAGGGAGGGGCCAGGCTCCCTCCACTGTAATCTCAGGGCGATTTGACACCAGCCCGGCCTTGGTCGTGACCAGTGCGGCTTGGGGAGGCCAAAAGATAAGATTGGGTTGTTTTGGTTTTAGAGCGAGCAGCTGCGTCCAATTTCCACCACACTTTGTCCATTGGTCTCAAGGTTTTCCCATCTCTCTATGCAAAGCATCCAACTTCTCTGAGATGTTATCATTGTTGCGATTTTAGAGCCAAAGTTCCATAATGCTAGCCTTTCCGTGGTGTTTTCCGAAATGCGGTACGAGGCCGCCAAACCTTCCATAATATGGCTCAAAGTCAAAGTTTGAGTATTGGCAGCCTTGCCCATCGTATCAATCAATTCGGGCAGCCAAGTGGGGCTTTGAACAGCTGCCTCAGTACTCAGATTTTTTTCTAAAATACAGGGCCACGCCTAATCCAATCAGCAAAAGTCTTGTAATCATGGTTCCGAATAAGTAGATTTCCTCTATGTCCTCCACGGTAAGAGCCGACAGACACATAACTCGCCACTTGACCAGACGAGACAAGGAGCAAAGCAGGGAAAGATAAGGGGCAGGAGAGGAGAGAAATAGCGTCCGCCCTCGCCAAGAGCCAAAGAGTGAAGTTTATAGTTTATTTATAGTTTATTACTTATTTTTCTATTTTATTTTGACTTATATATATAAATTTATTTTTTTATAATTTTGTCTCATTTGACACCTGTCTCTTGCTCTTTTTGCTATACCATCTATTTTTGTTACTGTTATTATATTATATTGTGATGTTTGAGCTACTGTATCCAAATAATTTCCCTTGTGGATCAATAAAGTTTGTCTAAGTAAGTCTAAGTCTAAATGTTTTTTAAGGATGTCCATAATTCAAAGCACCTGAGTGAGGACATTTTAAGGTTAAGACATGATACCATAAGAATAGCTCAAAACTAGATGGAGGGGTGGCTACTAATAGTTTATATAACTTGTTCTTTTCTTTAAAAGAGTTGGAAGAGGCAATACAGGCTCCAGGGCAGCACCTGGGAGAGGATGTTTTATATGAAATGGCCTTGTTTAATTATGTGTGGGAGTCTGGTAACCTACCAAAATCATGGAAACATGCAATTGTGGCCCCACTCTTGAAGCAAGGAAAGGACCCGTCCTCTCCATCATCTTATAGGCCTTTAGCCTTAACATCTGTGCTCTGTAAGGTAATGGAGCAGATGGTCACAAACAGGTTGGAGTTTCTTCTTGAATCCAGTGTTTGTTTTTTTTTGTTTTTTTTTTGTGAATTATCAAAATGGCTTTTGAAAAGGAAGAAGCACTGTGGATTCAGCAGCAGTATTGGACAGACATGTGAGAAAACTGCTAATTGATAATGATGATTGATAATTTGGGATCAAGTTCTATGTTTGTCTGGATCCCGGGACATGCTGTTATTTTGGGGAATGAGGAAGGTGATGTCCTGGCTAAAAAGGCACTTCAGAAAGAAAGTATAGATCTGGTTGTATCACTGGCAAAGCAGGAATGCCACAGTCTCTGTAAGCAACATCTGATTAATAAATGGCAAAAAGAATGGGAGGGGGAACAGCGTCAGTCCAAAACAGTAGGAATTGTGGATCCAACTGCAGAAGAGATGAAGTGGTCTTAACAAGATTGAGATTGGCTCCTTGTTTATTTCATTTGGGAAGCACTCTAGTGGCCTCTGCAACTGTGACAGCCCAGAAACCGTTAGCCACACCCTGATGTCATGCAGCAGATTACAGCAGAGAGAGGAGGCAGCTCTACAAGGAGCTATCTAATCTGAGAATTGAAACCTTCTCGCTTTAATCTATTCTTTTGTCCGACAATAGTCAAGTGGATTTAGTTTTGCTAAACTTTCTCCGCCGCTCCGAGAATTTAATGTCTGTAGCGTGTAGCCTGCCGGTGTTCCGGTTCTCCGTGGGATCATGTCAAGATGTGATTTGTTTACGCTGGTGTTTACATTTTTGCGCCACCCTCAGGCTGAATCAGGCATATGCACGCCAAAATGTTTTATCATTTGTGTCTGACGTACCGTTTCATTTGCAGATTCGACAAGAACAATGCCGACTCCAATCAAACTCGTATCTGGTATGACTGCGATTAATACGTTGGCTTCAGAATAAAGTAAATGAAGGCTTACGATTGCACATACGCCTATAAGTTGTGTGGTGTCCTTTAATGACTACGATAAACAGGTTATAAAAATATGAGTAAGAGGGTGCGTGGGCCTCGAACTCACGTCACCCGTGAAGAAAATAACACGTCCAGGGCTCTAACCACTAACCTACATCAACGTATCCGAAGTTTGTTCAGCACCTGTATCTATCATGCGCATTACAGGTACATTGGAGGCATGTTAACTTGTGAAAGTCAGTTTTAACACTGGACAAGTTAGCGCTGTTTTTAAAAGCGCGATTCCGTCCTTTACCATGTGCCTCGTGCGCGCACTACGGCGCTGAACTCTAAAGTCTGCAGAAGGTTGCATGATGGTGTTTTGAAAGGCTACAACGCAAACTTCGCTTCCATGTCTTGATGTGACACCTGGCAGGGCATGTTATCTTGTGACACCCACATTGGACAATTTACCACTGTTACTAAAAGCCTCATTGTGCTGTGTCCTTTTGAGGGCGTCGTGCCTGGCCATAATTGCTGCTGCTCAATTAGAGGGGCTATAATGATCTGATATCGTGTGTAATAATGTGAAACGAACGCAAAGTCATAAAAGTGTTAGACACAGCGACACGTCGTGGTCACGCAGTGCACTGCCACTTATGCTCAGACATCATTGCCATGTTATCTTGTGACATTACAATATAGTCACCCACTCGTGTGCAGTTACTCGGCACTTTTTCGAGCGCCGCAGGCAGCGTAATGTGCGCGTGCATGACATCGTGAAAAGTCAACTATGAGGTGGCAATAAGTTCATATGGCAGAGTGAACATAAGAGCACTTGGCTTCTAACGGTATTGTGTTGATGTGACGAGTCACCCTGTGTCACTATACTCCAAATTTATCCAAAATCACGACAAGGAAAACTTGTATATAAAAACACTTTTCTGAGGAAATTTTTTTTATTTCCTTATCGTGATTTTGACAGTCGCCGTAGTTGACACCAACCCAATAGGAGTTTGGTGTCAAACATTAATATTTTTTCAAAGATCTTTTTTTAATTATTATTTTCGTGAAGGGGTTAAAATGACATATTTACTTTGTAAGTTATCAAAAATGATTAACCCCTTAGATGCCACTTTTTGTCATATACAGCCTACATTGAATAAAAATCCAATAATTTCATAATAACACTTTTTTTTCTCTGACTATGACCAGTGTGACTGGCCTATCAGTGTGAATGTGTGTAGAATTCCTCCGTCGTCCAGGTAGAATCCATGGCAAAAGGAGAAATTCAATTTGTCAACTGGACAGAGTTTATTTGGTCGAATACGTTTCGCAGCTCATCCAAGCTGCTTCTTCAGTTCTGGTCAGATGCTGGTTGGACATCGCTTTATATCTGCCTGAAGGGAGGAGCTAAATTACAATGAAATTACTCTGAGACAACACATATTTGTTTTCCGTTTCTGTTAGTTAGGTATCAGTGTGAATGTTCAGTGTGAACATGGACTTTGGGCCATTTTTCGTTTTTGAGAAAAGTCAATTTGGGAAAAAAAAAGAAAAAGTCACACTAGGACTGTTTTGTACAAATTGTGTATTTTGGCTTTTAAACTGCCATAAAATCATCAAAGATTTTCTTTTTTTTATTTTTTTCCTGAAGGGGTTCTCTTTCCATTGACATTGATTTCATACATTACCATAAATACTTTACCCTTTAGCCTTTAGATGCTGGTTAGGTGCCCAATACAGCATACAGCATTTTTTTATTTATTTTTTTTTACTCAGGCCAGTCACACGGATAATAGCCAATCAGTGTGGGTAATTAGTGAGAAGATTGACTTTGGTGCATTTTTTGTTTTTGCGAGTTGGTTTGTTGCGCTCCATCGACTCCCATTATAAAATGCCCATTTTGACAACCCCCTTTTATTAAAAGCCTAAAAATGTTTTTGCCTTTTATTTTATATTTTCCTATTGAAAACTACATACAATTATGTAAAATGTAAGTTTTTTTTTCACTAAATTACCACATTTTCCATGAGCCCATAAATTCATATCTCTATTATTGCTATTTTGGGATATACTGTAACTCCATAAATGAAAAGAAACGTGAGTTTTCCGAATATTCTTGTGACTGGCTGACCCATATGAACAATCAGTGGGAAGATTGGGTTTGTTGCATATTTTGTTTTGGTATACTGTCATTTTTCCCATGCTGATTTCTCCCATAGACTTCCTTTGTAAATGAATTGTTTTATCTCACCAATAACTTAGGAAGAAAACAACTTTTTTTCTTTTAATGCACATTTTTTAGCAGCAGTAGTGTAAAAGTTAGTGAAATTAGAGAGATTTTCAAAATTAACATTTTTTTTTTTCCATCTCTAAATCAGTCGCTAAATGCACTGCAGACGCTGCCCGATCCGCCTGTCAATCTCACGCTCCATCCTCCGCTCACTCTTGAACAAGACCCCGAGATACTTGAACTCCTCCACTTGAGGCAGGACCACTCCACCCACCCGGAGAGGTCAAGCGACGTTTTTCCAGTCAAAAACCATGGCCTCAAATTTGAAGGAGCTGATCTTCATCCCAGCCGCTTCACACTCGGCTGCAAACCGCCCCAGTGCACGTTGGAGATCCAGGTCCAATGAAGCCATGAGGACAACATCATTTGCAAACAGCAGAGATGAGATCCTGTGGTCCCCAAACCGGATCCCCTCCAGCCCCGGACTGCGCCTAGAAATTCTGTCCATAAATACAATGAACAGAACAGGTGACAAAGGGCAGCCCTGGCGGAGTCCAACATGGACCGGAAACAGGTCCAACTTCAGATAGCCCTTAGCAAAGAGCCCCGGACCCCATACTCCCAGAGCACTCCCCACAGAACACCACGAGGGACACGACTGAATGCCTTCTCCAGATCCACAAAGCACATGTGGACTGGTTGGGCAAATTCCCACGAACCCTCGAGCACCAGATGGAGAGTATAGAGCTGGTCCAGTGTTCCAAAGCCAGGACGAAAACCACACTGCTCCTCCTGAATCTGAGGTTTGACCATCGGTCAGATTCTCCTCTCCAGTCCCTGAAATAGACTTTACCGGGGAGGTTGAGGAGTGTGATTCCCCTGTAGTTGGAACACACCCTTCTCAATTTTGGTAAAGTTTGGAAAAACATAATTTTTACTAAAATTCATTGGGTTTGCTCCAGAAAAATTAAAACTTGCACCAAAAATTATTTTTACCTTGATTTTTAGAGAAGTTTTTAGAGAGTTTATAATGTAAGTCAGTGGATACACAAATTTCCCAAACACAATGAGTGTCTACAAAACTTCTCACTTTGCCAAAATTGGTCCGATTGGGATGAAACTCACATATGTGCTGTAAAAATACATGTCCATGTGAATTTTCATGACTATCGAACAACCACAGCCAAAGTTGTCATGATAAATGTACCTTCAGATACACAAATTTCCCTTAACAAGGCACCTTAAATTTGCTCAAAACACATGCATTCTTATTATGAGGGAGGTCATCTCTCCACAGATCTGACTGTTAACTTTCACTTGGCCTAATGGCTTTACCTGCTTATCTTCATGGAGATGGGGAGTTTAGTGCCATACTGTAGAACATCTCCATGGAGATGAGCAGGTGGCAGACCCTACATCAGAAGAAGTTACACACCTATAAAGGTCCTATATTCAAATGGACTCTTGTGAGCTTTAAGCCATGTTAGAATGTTGTTACTTCCTCAAAAACACACCTGGAGTTGTGTTTTGTTTCATTCACACATGTTTGAGTAATCCTGCTTTATTAGTCTGTCTGCATCTCCAAAGCTGAAAATGCTCTGTTCCACCTTGTGATGTCATGAAGCGAGTTTAAGTGTTTAACTTAACAGCTACTTTTTACCTTTTGTTCAAGTAGAGTTTGTCAAAATTCCAGGGCTGAAATGAATGGAAATGAATGTCATATGGACTCTTTAATGTGCGTGTGTGTGTGTGTGTGTGTGTGTGTGTGCGTGTGTGTGTGTGTGTGTGCGCGTGTGTGTGTGTTGGTTTTTATGGTATAGCCGGACTATACACCTGACTCCTCACCTGGGCTCTCCGGACCTCATGGGATTAGCTGGACTATGCCAAGGTCCGGCTAATTCAGAGAGTGTATTTGCATCTGATGCACCACTCGCTGTCCCACTTGGAGAGGCCCGGCAGCACTGTGAGAATCTTGTTCTTTGACTTCTCCAGTGCTTTCAACACCATCCAGCCGCTGCTCCTGAGGGACAAGCTGGAGTGGGCAGGAGTGGACTGTGACCTGGCTGAGTGGATCCTGGACTACCTCACAAACCGGCCCCAGTTTGTGAGAGCCCGGGACTGTGTGTCTGACCTCATGACCTGCAGTGTGGGGGCGCCCCAGGGCACCGTCCTCGCGCCCTTCCTCTTCACACTCTACACTGCAGACTTCAGACATAACACGGACAGCTGTGTCCTGCAGAAGTTCTCCGATGACTCCGCCATCATCGGTCTCATCATGAACGATGACGACACGGAGTACAGAGGACTAACGCAGGACTTTGTGGACTGGTGTCACCGGAACCATCTTCTCATCAACGCGGGGAAGACCAAGGAGATGGTGGTGGACTTCCGCAGACGTCACTCTACTGCCCCCCCACCAGTGAACATCCAGGGAAGAGACATTGAGAGAGTGGACTCTTACAAGTACCTGGGTGTGCATCTGAACAATAAACTGGACTGGACTCACAACACAGATGCACTGTACAGGAAGGGCCAGAGTCGGCTCTATCTCCTGAGGAGACTGGGGTCCTTTGGAGTGAGAGGGCCACTCCTGAGGACCTTCTATGACTCTGTGGTGGCATCAGCCATCCTGTACGGTGTGGTCTGCTGGAGCAGCAGCATCACAGAGAGGGAGAGGAAGAAACTGGACAAGGTCATCAAGAAGTCCAGTTCAGTCCTGGGCTGTCCTCTGGACTCGGTGCAGCAGGTGGGGGACAAGAGGGTCCTGGCTAAACTCATGTCTATGCTGGACCATGAGTGTCGCCCCCTGCAGGACGCCCTGTCTGCTCTGGAGAGCAGCATCAGTGACAGACTGATTCACCCTCGCTGTGTGAAGGAGAGATTTCGCAGGTCTTTCCTTCCTGCTGCTGTCAGACTGTATAATGAACAATGCTAGTCATGTGTCATCGCCATAGTAATAATAACAATGTGCAATACTATTTAAAGTCACTACCTGCTACTTATTTATTTATTTAACCACCACTGTCCATCACTGCACTGTACACAATATTTTGATTGTAAATACTTATTATTATTTATCTTGTTTTTGATGTGTGCTCTTGTTTTCCTACTTTTTCTGAAACTTGCGTTGTGACATTGAAATTTCCCCACTGTGGGACGAATAAAGGATTATCTTATCTTATCTTATCTTATCTTATCTTATCTTATCTTATCTTATTTGTTAGTGTCTAAATAACATATATTCTCGTTTTCTTTCAAAGTCCAGTTTAACCCCTAACCTGTTTTTTCAGTGTATTCCAGTGTATAACACACTGCCATCTAGATCCCAAAGCAGTATTGCAGTTTCATACACATTTCTGATACACACGCTGTGAAAATGGCGGGCTTTATTCTGATTGGTTGATTTTCGAGGGGCGGAACAGGGGGCGGGGCTTACAGCGCGACCGGAACTCTGTCTGCACATGCGCAGTTTAAACACTTGGCAACGACATCTGCGCACATGCGCACTGGAGCAACACAGAAGCATGGCGATAATGGAGGATTAAAAACATACAGGTAAGCAGACATTTAAACAAATATAGTAGCCTTTTATTAGTGCAGGTGTCTTTTTTACTTGCTGGTTGTATTATATGACTTAGTAACTGATACACAAATTCGGTTTTTTATGTAATGTTAGTTAATATCAGCTAGCATTAGCTACATGACTTAGCAAGTCCGAGAGTAGGAGAGCTAGCTGCAGGCTCAGTTTGGACTGGGGGAGAGGAGAAATGGCATGATGCAGATAATTAGAAATTTGTTTTCTTCATGCATTTAATGTCAGTTAAGATGTCTTGGCCTGCTTTTTGAGAGTGCTATAATTTTAACCGGAGATGTGCGACGATTCCCAGTGAGTGACATGTGCAGCAGGAGATGACAACAACAGCACTAAGTTTCAACACAAGTGTCTAAAAATAACTTGCTTTTAGGGACGGGTTTGTAATGATTAGATGTTAGAAATACAGGACGTCATTTAATGAAACAGTGAGCTGATTTTCAGGGCGAGTTTATGTGAAATGGAGGATCCGGACAGAGCAGTGGTGTGAGAGCGGCTGGGGCAGTGAGGAGTCCGCCTCCTCTGTGTGTTTATGAAGGAGCGATAGTGTCAGTGGAATAACAGCACTATTACACACATATGTGTGTTAGTGTAGGACTATTACACACAAATTCTGATAGAGGTTATGGTCTAACCACACAAACAATGTAAGAGACTGACTGTTGTCATTTGTCTGATTGTTTTTAAAATCTTTAGGAATCTGCAGAGGGGTCGCCGGAGGAGAAGCATGGTGTGTTATCACACACATCAGAGCCTTCTACAAGTGCTCACAAGACGCCATCAGCTGCTCCTCACAGAAGCGTTAAGGTAAGTTGAACAAAAAATACTGCTGTGCTACCCCAGGCACATAGTTTTGAATTACATACAATGGTGTATGTAGAATCCCTCAGTCGTCCAGGTAGAATCCATGGCCAATGGTGTATGTTAGGGCTGAATGATCTATCGTTTTAGACCGAAAATCGCGATCTCAGACAACGCGATTTTGGGATCGTTAAAGCCACGTTTTTTTGCAGCGCTCCTAACTGACCCAGGTTTTGTTTCGTCAACTATTTCACACATGTACGTCGCCTCCCTGCCGCGCTGCTGAGCTCACCAATCAGAAGCGGCAGCACAGGTCACGTGTTCTCGACTCCAGCTCACCAATCAGAAGCGGCAGCACAGGTCACATGTTTCAGAAATGGCTTTAGCGGGACTAGAAGCGGAGTTTGGGGTTTTGAACCCAAAGAAAAACAGCACGTCGGTCATTTGGCAGTATTTCGGGTTTGAGGCTGCAGACGAACATCAGAAACAGGTGCTATGCAAAACACGTCGTGCTAAAGTTGCCACATCCAGTGGAAACACGACCAATTTGTACCGCCATACGCGCATTCGCATGACGAGTGCACAGCGAGAAAGTCCAGTGAAACGTCTAGTGCAGGGGTCGGCAACTCCACTACAGCTCTTAACGCGAGTCTTAAGAGAATTATTTACACCTTTCAGTCTTTTCATCACAACAGTAGCAACATAAATAAAGTGCATGAGTGAAATAAAGAACTGCGCTGCACACGTACGACCTGCACACGTATAATCTCTGAAAAGTTTAACATGGACATCTCCAACACGATAGAAGCACAGAACAGACTCACCATAGGCAGAACATCCCTCAGTCACAGAAAGAACACGCATTTTCCACTGAGTCCTGCCCTTTAGTCTGACAGAAGCTGACCGCATCAGCGGCACAAGAGCAGCTGTTTATGCAAATGAGCCATGTGGTTTTAAGTTTCGCTTCTGTATAACGTAAACAAATGTGCGCAAAGCTGCATTAAACACATTATTATTTGAGTCCTCCTCGTAGGAAATAAAAAGCCAAACTTAAATCATCCACCCGCAGAACCAAAAATGCGTCTGCTTCTGTGTTCTGTCATCATTTTATCGCGTATACATTGTGTACCAGTCTCGGCTTTGACGCATGTTTTGAGCGACAAAAATATTAAATACGTTTTATTTAAATGTTACAAGATTACCATTATCTGCAATTTTAGATTTACATTTAAAAACGAACAAACTAAAATAAAAATACAATGTAATTAAATACTCATTATTATTTTCCAAAGTCACAGGGAGCCACGACAGAACGATGAAAGAGCCACATGCGTTTTCATTCTTGCATTACAGTTATGGAATTTAGTGTTTGAATGGTATGATGTAAGTTTCTCTGATGCTTGCGAATGTCCATGTGCACTGAAAAAAATCGTGGATAAAATCGAAATCGCAATTTTTGCCAGAAAAATCGCAATTCAATTTTTTCTTAAAATCGTTCAGCCCTAATTCATTTATTTATTTATTTATGTACTTATTCTTTACTTCACCCTGTCAATGGCTTGTATGTTCGAAGTTACTCATTAATAAAAAATAATAATAATAATAACGATGCGGCAGCCATTTCGGGATAACATTCGTTGCTGTTGCTCAAGTTCACAGATTTCATGGATCTATAAAAGACCGACTTCCATGATGGATATATATTCAAATCTTCTTTACGCTTTTGGCTTGTGTATTTCTGTGTATGGAATCGACCAACCAGGAAGAAAAATGTATAAACTAAACTCACCAAAATGTCCAACTAACCTAAGCAAGAAGCTCCACTCTAGACCAGAAACACGTGACCTCCACTTTTATAAATGAGCAAATACATAAGTACTTTTTAAGATAAAACCAAGCATAACACACTCGAAGAATGACCTGAAACTTTTGCTTCTGCTCATTGGGCCCAACTGAGAGAAAAGAGGCTGTTTTTCTTCTTTTTTTATTTCCTTTGTGAATGAGTTTAATTTATTCCTTTAAATTAGAGCTTTGAAATTGCCCCTTTTATATGTGAATATGTTTTTATTCACTGTTGTGTTTTTATGCATTTATTTTATTTTCATGTGAAATCTTTACTTTTATAAGGTGCCGTTTTTGTTTGTTTCTGAAAATCTGCAATTATACCAGATATTCAGATAATTTAGCAGAAATGGAGGTATCAAAACCAGAAGTGGAAATCCCTCCCTACAAATCGCACCTTGAACATATGTGTGAACAAATTCCACAACGTAAAAACATTTTATAAACTACACTACACACAATCTTATTTAATCAGTATTTTCCATTCTAGAGTGGAGCTCCACAGGTCTGCATAAAGTGGAAGTGACGTGTTTCTGCTTGAGACATATGTACTTCCTCATTTATAAAAGTATTGGTGACGTGTTTCCGTTTGAGACGTATGTACTTCCCCGTTTATAAAAGTGGAGGTCAGGTGTTTCCGGTCTAGAGTGGAGCTCCACATACGTCTGCAGCCAGACCCTCTTGGAGATGTTTTTGTGGTCTTCTGGAGACAATGGAAATAACTGTCAAACGCACATTTTTACACTTTTAACTCAAGTTGATTTTCTATAGTTTTATCTGTGTTCTTAACCTCGTTTTGTTGTGTGTGCGAAACGTATTCAACCAAATAAACTCTGTCCAGTTGACAAATTAAATTTCTCCTTTTGCCATGGATTCTACCTGGACGACTGAGGGATTCCACACACATACAAAAACAATAGTAATATGTGTAACCTAACTTGCCGTGTATATGAAACACATTAAAATAAGTCAAATGTTCCGTAAAGTAGCATTATGACTCGTTTTGATTGCTTGTTTTGTCTTCTATAGTCTCAGCTGCTCATATCCAACGCCTGTACGACAGGTTTCAACGGCTGGACCAAGACCGAAAGGGAGCGCTCAGGTGACCCGCCATTTTGCATTTAGAGTTTGGATTTCACTTATTCAATGTGTGAATGTGGTTTATTTAAACGTTAAGTTAATATGAACTTAAATGTCAAAATAAGATTACAAATATGTAGATAACTCTATTTTAGACTGATTTACACAGGTAATCAGTTTAAAAAAAAAAAAAAAAAGTTTGTGAAATTAAGTTGCTCTTTAAAGGTGTATTGTGTAACTTTTCTGGTGGAGGGTCCATCAACTGCATTTCTCCATGGAGATGTCATACGTACTATATACACACTTTAATCCCACCTGATTGTCTCCATGGAGATGTAAACCAATGAAGACAACCACTCCTGTATTCTATTACTACATCCTCCTCCATCCTCCATCAGAAAAGTGACGTACTGTAGCTTTAACACTGTACTTACGTGTTGTCCATTTGCAGAAACAACTCGGCGGACTTTCCAGCTTTTGTCCGGGTCATGGCTCAGCTCCACTCGAGCGGCCAAAACAGGGCCTCCTCCTCCTCTTCGTACAACGCTCATACACCGTACAACAGCCCCAACCAGAAACTACGATGTACAATTACTACAATACTACTACTACTATTACTGACATTAGTACTACTAATAATAATATATTTGAATTAAATCACTTTTTCGATGCTAAAGACTAAACCTGACATTATATGTATTATTTGTATTATTAATGTTTAAATGTATTATTTTTTGGTATTTTATATTTTGTATTTTAAACTTTTGCTCCAGCAGAATAAAATTAGAGTTTATCTTTAAGTCTATTTCTAAATTATTATCTTTTTAGCCATTATCTATTATCTTGTTTTATTGCATGTTCCATTTTCCTGCTGTTCTTGAACTGTGCGTTGCAACACTTTATACAACGACAATGAGCAAAACCGATTAAGCTAAAAGCCGCTAGCCGCTAACATTAGCTGCGTCCTGTTAGCCGCTGGTTAGTGAGGGGGTGTGTGCCTTTTACAGGCCGCAGGTGAACCACGGTGGTGCAGGGAGTTTGTACCGAGGTCCGCAACGTGTGGGAAGCCCCACGGTACCGAGCCCGGTCTTACACGGGCCCGCGGGACTGATCGTGTGTTGGGCGGGAGCGGCTCCTCAAGCGCGCGCAGAGCCGATATCAGGCTCCGGCTCCGGAGGAATGAGCGGCTCACAGTGAGTCTTTAGCACCGTGTGGGCGGGAAGTCCCCGCCAGACCGACCCAAATCTTTAAGAAAAAAGTGATAATGTCTCGGACATGAGCGGATTTTTAAGCGGGGACACGGTTAGCTGGCGCACCGATTCTTGACAAATGAGCGGGTAACGGCTGCTCCAAGAGCCGTGAGAGTGCGGACCGGACGAGTGCGGGTTTGACCGGGCAGCACCAGGGCAGCACCAGGGCAAATGGACTGTAAAGATCCGGAGATAGGCGATATTCCCGAGGTAAACTGTACTAGCACATGTGGTATAGTCTACAGCCTGGTTAGCTCTGTTAGGCTAAAGCTGGGACTGTGTTCTGTCTCTGTGTGGCGCCTGCTAATCGAAGTTATATCAGTGTTTGACAGGCATCTCACTTTTTCTGTTCTTGTGTGTAACAGGGAAATGCTGAAATATGGTGAAGACTGAATAAACCCACAGTGGCACAGGATTTTATGCAGGTAATGTCTGTAGTAGTCTTGGTACATTTTCATCAATAATTATTGTCATACTGCATGCTTTTTTGCTTCTTTATGAACCATTTCCAGTTACTATAAAGTGAACGTGTTAACACAGTTTTAGTGATGTTCAAAAGTTAATTTGCCGTATATATAATTTATTCTGTATATTACTGCAGGTGCCTGTCAACACCATCAAAGCAAACCATGGTAGGCAATTTATTTTGATTTATCTTATCTTAATTAATGTACAATATGATTGATTGGTGACCGAAGCAGTTAATTTAAACTTACTATATCGTCATTGTTTATTATTTCCAAGGATTTTTCCAGACAGATAGCAAGTGGAAGGACAATTTGGGGGCATAATGACAAATGTAAGTAATTTTGTGTAATTGATGTTTTACCTTGTAAAATAAAATGATAATAAATCAACTTGAGCTTACAAAGTTTTCGGTGTAAAAAGCATTTTGTTTTGATTAATATTGTTATTATTGATTACAGGAGGTTCCCTCTCAAAAAGGCTCAAGTGAAGTTCATAACTGCTCTTGAGGGAGGGTTCTTGAATATTTTATGTAAGTATTTACATTGACACAAATCTTTTTTTTGTTTTTTTTTAGCTTTTTATTGATCATATTTATATATTCATGTAGATCATCATTTTAAGACCTTCGTTCTACACAATACTGTACTGAGTGGTAAGTGTAAATCATCTATTTTGTGTGATTATCCACTGTGGGACTTTTAACAAATCTTAATTTGTTCTATTGTCATTACCCAATGTCTAGTTTCGGACCCAAGATGGCTGCCCCTGGTTTCTTCACCTGATACCTCCACAATCCACCATTGGAAAGCTTCAGGGATTAGCATGACTTTGTTTGTTCGGTATGTTACATCTAATATATAATATAAGGTTTTGTTTTTTTCCTCAATTTTGGCCTGGTGTTTTATTTGTTGTAAAGCTTTTACTGTATGCAGGTCCATGGATTGCCCCAGTGTTTTCTCAAATGTCCTATATTATGCAAAATTGACTCTTGTGAGCTTTAAGCCATGTTAGACCATTGTTACCTCATCAAAAATATAACCAGAATTGTGTTTTGTTTCATTCACACATGTTTGAGTAATGCTGCATTATTAGTCCGTGTATCTCTTCAAAGCTCAGAATGCTCTGTTCCACCTTGTGATGTCATGAAACAGTAGTTTTCAAGTTAACAGCGCTTTTTACCTTTTGTTCAGTAGAGATTCCAGAGCTGAAATTATCCAAATGATTCTAGCGAAGGTTTATTGAGTTTACAAACACAGTGGAGCACTTCCTGTATTACCACATGGCATCACAAGGTGGAACGGAGTGTTTTCTGTTTGAGAGAAACTAAATATGTTGGGTTTTTGCGTTAAACATGTGTGAATGAAACAAAAGGTAACTTCAGGTCTGTTTTTAATGAGGAAACATAGCATAGATTACAAAATAGCGTAATATAGGCCCTTTAATGTTCTTTGTTATTCAAGTAGAATTTTTATTTTATAGGTGTTCTAAAGGATGGAGATCTTCCTCAAAAATGGTGGACTTGTTCAACCCTTCTGAAACCAACGGGAAAGAGTGCGTTCATCATAGGAGAAAAAAATAATACTCCAGTTAAGTAGAGATACTGCATTTTAGTACTTAAGTACAGTACTTAAGTGGTTCTACTTCGTTACTATACATCTCTGCTACATGGTATCACCAGGCGGAACGGAGCGTTTTGAGTCCTAGCTGAGCTGTGATTGGCCGGGGCAGCTGTCAATCAAACGGAGCCCTCT
>CM057093.1:23921342-23923842 GCA_029959045.1 Taenioides sp. WSHXM2023
TTATTATTTAACAAAGGAAAATAGAAGAAAGCGCCTTTGTTTAAATTTTAAAATGATGTTTAAAGTATTAGAAAAATATGTTTCTTGTGTAATTTGTGCTGAACTTTTGGATAGAATTCTCCCAGTGTGACATTATCAATATGGAACTCTCCACTTCCTGTAATTTTCAACATATTTTTCAACTTTTCTCCACAAATTGCTTTTTGCTCAATGGAAAACTATCATTTATATTTACAACAGGTATTATCTCAAGAAATTAAGTCAAAATTAGAGAATTATCAAAACCTGTCATACGCACTTAAGTGTTGGCGCTAATTTTCAGTACGGTTGCTAGGCATGGTTTCTATGGTTGCTAAGTAACATTTAGAAATCCACAAAATACAACAACTTTTAAATGTATAAAAAATATATATATAAATCAACAGCCAATATGTATAATTATGGGTTATAAAATAGAGTTGGTTTGGATTTTTTTTATGTTAGGAAATAAGAGTTTTTGTTTTTCTTCACCGTTGTACATAGAGTCGCTGTAGTGCGCCCTCAAGTGGCCACTAACGGTTACTACACTTAACGGTTCCGCGGCAAAACGGATTTAAACCAATAATTTATGAATAATGAGGACTGAAATCAATAGTAACAATAGTTTTCTGCTACTTATTTTGTTTTGTTAGTTTAAATATCTTTATTATTGCTTATTTATTATTGGCTGCTAGTTTAGCCAGAGTCACGCATTTGGAGCAGTAAATTAGTGTTACTGAACTTCATTGTTTATAGAATCAAAAATACTAATTACCCCTACAATATGAAATGTATTGTAATTCTTCTTTTTAAAATAGTTTCTTATTTACTATTATTATTGTTTATTTATTTATTTATGTACTAATTCTTTACTTCACCCTGTCAATGGCTTGTATGTTCGAAGTTACTCATTAATAAAAAATAATAATAATAACGATGCGGCAGCCATTTCGGGATAACATTCGTTGCTGTTGCTCAAGTTCACAGATTTCATGGATCTATAAAAGACCGACTTCCATGATGGATATATATTCAAATCTTCTTTACGCTTTTGGCTTGTGTATTTCTGTGTATGGAATCGACCAACCAGGAAGAAAAATGTATAAACTAAACTCACCAAAATGTCCAACTAACCTAAGCAAGAAGCTCCACTCTAGACCAGAAACACGTGACCTCCACTTTTATAAATGAGCAAATACATAAGTACTTTTTAAGATAAAGCCAAGCATAACACACTCGAAGAATGACCTGAAACTTTTGCTTCTGCTCATTGGGCCCAACTGAGAGAAAAGAGGCTGTTTTTCTTCTTTTTTTATTTCCTTTGTGAATGAGTTTAATTTATTCCTTTAAATTAGAGCTTTGAAATTGCCCCTTTTATATGTGAATATGTTTTTATTCACTGTTGTGTTTTTATGCATTTATTTTATTTTCATGTGAAATCTTTACTTTTATAAGGTGCCGTTTTTGTTTGTTTCTGAAAATCTGCAATTATACCAGATATTCAGATAATTTAGCAGAAATGGAGGTATCAAAACCAGAAGTGGAAATCCCTCCCTACAAATCGCACCTTGAACATATGTGTGAACAAATTCCACAACGTAAAAACATTTTATAAACTACACTACACACAATCTTATTTAATCAGTATTTTCCATTCTAGAGTGGAGCTCCACAGGTCTGCATAAAGTGGAAGTGACGTGTTTCTGTTTGAGACGTATGTACTTCCTCGTTTATAAAAGTGGAGGTCAGGTGTTTCCGGTCTAGAGTGGAGCTCCACATACGTCTGCAGCCAGACCCTCTTGGAGATGTTTTTGTGGTCTTCTGGAGACAATGGAAATAACTGTCAAACGCACATTTTTACACTTTTAACTCAAGTTGATTTTCTATAGTTTTATCTGTGTTCTTAACCTCGTTTTGTTGTGTGTGCGAAACGTATTCAACCAAATAAACTCTGTCCAGTTGACAAATTAAATTTCTCCTTTTGCCATGGATTCTACCTGGACGACTGAGGGATTCCACACACATACAAAAACAATAGTAATATGTGTAACCTAACTTGTCGTGTATATGAAACACATTAAAATAAGTCAAATGTTCCGTAAAGTAGCATTATGACTCGTTTTGATTGCTTGTTTTGTCTTCTATAGTCTCAGCTGCTCATATCCAACGCCTGTACGACAGGTTTCAACGGCTGGACCAAGACCGAAAGGGAGCGCTGAGGTGACCCGCCATTTTGCATTTAGAGTTTGGATTTCACTTATTCAATGTGTGAATGTGGTTTATTTAAACGTTAAGTTAATATGAACTTAAATGTCAAAATAAGATTACAAATATGTAGATAACTCTATTTTAGAGTTATCTACATATCAGTTTAGAGTTATCTACAGGTAATCAGTTTAAAAAAAAAAAAAAAAAGTTTGTGAAATTAAGTTGCTCTTTAAAGGTGTATTGTGTAACTTTTCTGGTGGAGGGTCCATCAACT
>CM057093.1:24638842-24659755 GCA_029959045.1 Taenioides sp. WSHXM2023
TGTTTGTTTGTGTGTTTCAATCAATCAATCAATCAAATTTTATTTATAAAGCGCTTTTCATTAAAAAATGTAACACAAAGTGCTTTACAGTGATTAAAAACAACCCCACATTTCCTTCCACCCAACCAACCAGCCCCCACAGCTGCCTGACCCCACACAACCAAGCAACCCAAACAGTAAGACACACATACATACATGCGCACACACACACACACACACACACACACACACACACACACACACACACACACACACACACTCTAACATGCTAAAATACATAAAACTACACATAGTAAAATGTGAGGCTGAATACAGGCAAACCAGTTGAGAAAGCACCACCAGAGGAGCCGTCTACACCAGGAGCAGAGAGCCGTCCACCTCCACCAGGAACCGCCACAGGGCCCCCGGAGAGATGAGGCCCAAGCACCATCCCTCCACCAGGAGTCCACGGGACAGACCCCGGCAGCCGCGGCCGACCACTGCTCCCGGTGAAGAGAGCTCCTACAGAGGAAACACTGGAAAACCTAAAAATGATAAAAGAATATGAGTTCAAGCTAAAAATAAATGAATAAAATATGAATAATAAAACAAGTAAAAGTATAAAATTTCAATCAAAGGCCAAGCTAAACAGGTGAGTCTTGAGCCTACTCTTAAAAACATGAACGTTCAGCCTGCCGCAGCCCTGAGGTCCTCCGGCAGGCTGTTCCATAGACGAGGGCCATAGTGCTGGAAAGACGCCTCTCCGTGAGTGTGTGTCCTGACTTTGGGAATGACCAGGAGCTGCCGGAGGAGCGCAGGGTCCGCGAGGGTTCATAAGGTAAAAACAGTTCTGAAAGATAAGAAGGCCCAAGACCATTAAGACATTTAAAGACCAGTAAAAGAACTTTAAAATCGATCCTGAAACTCACAGGGAGCCAATGCAGTGATTTTAAAACCGGTGTAATGTGGTCGCGCCCTCTGGTCCTAGTCAGGACACGAGCTGCTGAATTTTGTAATAATTGTAAACCTGAAATACACTTTTTGGGAAGACCAGAGAGTAGGGCATTACAGTAGTCTATTCGACTGGTGATAAAAGCATCAGTGTCTCTGTGTTGGCCCGAGAGAGAATGGGGCGGACTCTGGCTTCTTAGGTGATAGAAACCAATTTTTGTGATGTTTTTAATGTGTGGGATAAAAGTCAGCTCAGAGTCAAAAATGACGCCCAGGTTTTTCACTTGAGAAGATGGGTTAAAAGACTGTGCTTGTAATTTGGGTAAAAGTTTCTCTCTCTGGGCCTCAGGACTGATGACTAAAACCTCAGTTTTGTCCTGGTTAAGCTGGAGAAAGTTTTCTGCCATCCAGGATTTGATATCTAGAATACAGTTAAAAAGAGCATCCATTGGCCTGGTGTCATCAGGAGACATGGAGATGTAAAGCTGCGTATCATCAGCATAACTGTGGAAGTTGATTCCATGTTTCCTGATGACACCACCAAGAGGGAGCATGTACAAGTTAAAAAGCACAGGGCCTAAAATGGAACCCTGGGGCACACCACATGTGATTCCATGGACCTTGGAGGAGCGTGGGTAGTGTTGTGTTTTAGTTTTTGTTTTTCCTCGACTGATGCAGAAAAGAGGGAGCCACTGTCTGTGTGAATGTTCTGTCTGTGAGATAGGATGTGAACCATTTGTGAACAGCACCGGAGAGGCCGAGATGTTTTAGGCGAGTTAAAAGAATAGTGTGGTCTACTGTGTCAAAGGCAGCGCTCAGATCCAGTAGAACCAACACAGTCACCTTTTGTCAATCATAATTTATTCTAAAATCATTTAAAATCTTTGCCAAGGCAGTCTCGGCGCTGTGGTTCACCCTAAAACCAGATTGAAATTTTTCCAAAACGTTGTAATCATCTAAAAAATCATTTAGTTGGATAAAAACAAGTTTTTCTAAAATTTTGCTTAAAAATGGTAAGTTAGACACTGGTCGGTAGTTGTTAAAGTCATTAAAATCTAAATTGCTCTTCTTCAGCAGGGGCCTCACCACTGCCGCTTTGAAGGCAGTGGGAAAGACCCCTGTCTGAAGAGAACAATTCATCATGATTAAAAGCTCATCCCTAAAAGATCCATAAAATGACTTAAAAAAATGGGGTGGGAATTGGATCTAAAAGACACGTGGTGGGCCTCACTGAGGAGAAAACTTTGTCAAGCATCTCAGCATTAACCAGGACAAAACTGTCCAGTGTTTCCTCTGGTGCAGACAAACACTCAGATGTGTTAAAAACAGAGCTTTGACAAGATAAAATATCACATCTGATAGTGTTTATCTTTCCCATGAAGTGGTCTGCAAACTGCTCACAGAGAGAATCAGTGGATGTTAAGTAAAACGTGCTAAAATCAGGGTTTAAAATGTTCTCTATGGTCGAGAAGAGATTATTTTATTATTTTTGTGGTTGGTGATAATTGTGGAGAAGTAATGGTTTCTTGCGTTTCTTATTGCATTATTGTATGTTCGTTGTTTATTGGTGAATAATTGGTGGTTTATTGTCGTTTTGTTTTTTCTCCATCTACGTTCGGCCCTCCTGCACTCTCTCTTGTATTTTCTCAATTCTTCATTTGTCCATGGAGGTTTTAATTTTGTTTTGATGTTTTTTGTTTGAAGTGGAGCAACCAGATCTAGAGCTGACCGTAGTCTACTGTTAAAATGGTCAGTAATAAAATCACAGGGGGCAGGTAAAACCATTGAGGGATTTTTATCTAAAACATCAATAAAATTTGCAGCCACTTCAGGGGTCAGACGGCGCTTCCTCACAGTTCTCACAGAGGTCTCCCGCTGTATAAAACCAGTGATATTAAAAAACACACAGTAGTGGTCAGACACAGCCAAGTCAACAACAGAGGACACACTAGTGGTCAGGCCATAGGTGATAACCAGATCCAGAGTGCGCCCCCTGTTGTGAGTCGGCTGTGTGACGTGCTGGGTAAAATCCATAAAATTAAGAATATTTAAAAATTCATTTACAACAGGGTCTAAAAGGTTATCTATGTGCAAGTTAAAATCACCGGTTATAATAATCATATTAAATGAATTATGTAAAATAGATAAAAACTCAGAAAACTCACTGATAAAAAGGTTGCATTTTTTTTTTTTTGGTGGTCTGTATACTGTAACACATAAAATTTGGGGGTTGCTAAAAACAATTGAGTGATGTTCGAAACTTGTAAAATTTGTTTGTTAGTTAGTTTCCAAAATAACTCAAAAAGTTATGGACGGATCTTCATGAAATTTTCAGGAAATGTTCCGAATGGTAAATCCAACAGATGCTTAAATTTTGGTGATGATCCAGAAGAAATCCTGGATTCTGGATCACTTTGAAAATTTTGTTAGCTGCTGGGCGGACGTCTGCGCTGAGTGCTTTTCCAGTGTTATCCTGCCATCTACTGGCGTTAAATGGGGCTTGGCGGAGGTCTGCGCTCTCTGAGTGCTTTTCTAGTATTGAAAATACGTTGATTGCTTTTCTTTTAATATTGAAAGTGTGCCTAATTTTGATTACATATGATTGCATAGCCCTTGTTTTTTCTATTGTTTTTTATTGTCCTTTCTGAAAGCTTAGTGAACAACAGTGGAGATGCAAATCACCATCTCATTACCTCCAAAGCCAATACTGTTCTAAGTAACCGTGAAGTGGAATTGAATTTATTGTCTCCTTGTGAACACGAAGAAGCTGACACTAGAATGATGTTACACTTGCATGATGCTGCTCTAAAAGGACACACCAAGGCTTACATTAGAACTGTAGATACTGATGTAGTAGTTCTTGCAATTGCCTTCTTCAGTCAATTGAACCTGACAGAGTTGTGGATAGGATTTGGCTCAGGAAAATCATTCAAAGACATTTCAATTCACACAATCTGTTCCCAACTTGGGCATCAGCGTTGCAAGGCACTACTCTTTTTCCATGCATTTACTGGCTGCGATTTAACATCAGCTATACATGGCATTGGAAAACGTACAGCCTGGAGTACATGGGAATCTTTTCCAGAAATAACCAGCATCTTTATTCAACTAACAGACAACCCAGACTGTCTTACAATCAACTCTGCCTGTATGAAGCGCTTAGAACATTTCACAGTTTTAATGTACAGTAAAAATTGTAAGGCTGACTTTGTAAATGAAGCTAGAAGGCTTATGTTTACCCAAAGCCTTAAGTCACTTGAGTCTATCCCTCCAACACAGCATGCATTGTTTCAGCATGCAAAACGGGCACTCTTTGTTGCTGGGTTCATCTGGAAGCAGTCCTTAATCAAACTACCTGATTTGCCAGATCCCAAAGATTGGGGCTGGGAGTGGAATGACCAGGGTTTGGTTACCGCACTGGACAGACTTGCCAGATGCAAGCAAGGGCTGTTCAGTACTGTTGCATTGTGAGTGTCAAGTTTCATGCAGTGGAAACTGTAGATGTCATAAAGCTGCAATTCGGTGCAGTGTTCTCTGTAGATGTCGAGGGGGGTGCACAAATAATAATGATGAGACATGAGTGATAAGATCATAATGTAGGAATCACATGAAAACAAGTTTTGGCCTTCATGGTCACCTTCAGTTTCTTTTTTTTTAATTTTCCTATTGAGTGTTACTATGTTTACTTTGTTAACAATTTCAATCTGTTCTATTTTGTTCACAGTAAGAGCTATATTTGACAATTTTCGTTATAGATGCTACACATAGTAGATATAGGTTTGCATAAATAATATAAATATTAGTTTTGGCCCTCATAATGACCTTCAATTAAAAAAGAATATTTACAAAATTAATGGGCCATTTATAATGTCAACATTTTCAATTCAATCTATAATGTTGATGGTTAGATCTATATTTGAAGATTTTCGCCTCATTTTAGTGCTAAAAACACCAAAAAAGTTAGTTTAGACATTCATAATGGCCTTCAATTGTAAATTTGATGTCATAAATGAATTCCTTGTATACAAAAACCCCCAAAAAGAGTTATTACATGATGTTTTTGATCAAGGAATAAGAAAGTTATGGCAATTCATAAGTTTTTTGGCAGCCATTTTGGATTTCGCGGAAACACGCGAAACCGGAAGTGCCCCACTTTGCTTCCGTGGATTTTTGAAAACTCTACACCCATATCTTTCACCATGCAAAGTTGCAAAAACTTGTCACCAAGTGCACGATTGTTTCAAATTCAGACGCCGCTATTTCAGTTTTTGTCTTTTGTCTCGGTCTTCTTGCTCAAATCCTCAGTGAACCGCAGGCCTTTTGCTTGTAGAAAAGCGCAGTTCTTGTCCGCCTTCCACAGCTCCTCCTTGTGTCGCCGGGAGATGAACCTGATCTCCAGGTCAGCAACACGAGAGAGGCACTTGAGAGACGTCTCCTCACTGTTTGTACGTCCATGGTTCACGTGAAGACGCGTACGTGCTGACGTCAGTGCGCACGTGCGTGCTGTTGTTGTTTTTGTTGCTAAGCGCGTGTTTCAAACACACGTGCTGCATTGTGCCATTCGCAAACTTCAGCTGAGACAAGAACCTGTGTTCCTGATCTTCATCTGACGATTTCTGCAAATATTAGACAGAACTTTGGGACATTTTAACAGACTGATACTGACTGCCCCCTGATTCGGACTTACGTGACCTTTGTGTGGAAAAAACATAAGGTTTTTGACTTTCCGTGTTCATATGTTAATCCCTTTGGGATTTTACCATGTTATACAAAAAGCAACCAATATTTGAGCAAACTACCCTTTTAACAATACCTAGATCATGATAATGGTGAGTTTATTCAAAGAAATTCCTTTTAATGCAAAATTATAACCATAAGGAAACAGCCAGAGATGGTATTGACGTTAGGACACTCCGGAGTTTTCCCAGAGTTAATAAAGGTGTTATTGCGCATAAACGGAAGCATGTATACATGATTTAATAATATTACACATTTATTACTACTTTAAATCTAAAAAAAGATATAAACATGCTGCAGTCCAGAGGGCGTCTTGTGGTGTGACCTGAAAAATCACATATTTAGAAAGAAAGTTACACACAAACCAGAAGGAGCTCATCTGACATTTATGCACTAGGAAGAGCTCAGGGGATAAGGGTTTAAGATACAGAATAAATTTAATAAAAATGTCTTATATTTGTACTCAACTCAACTTTTCTGGAAAACTTTAACTTTGACTTTGAAAAAACAGTGTTTTAAACCAACACTAGAGACATAATAAGTCATTTATTAGAATATTTTAACATGGCAAATTTATAGTGAATGTCCAGTAGGGGTGACAGGAGAGGTTACAACACAGGGTTAAAATGTCTAGAATTAAAAGAGCACAAAAAATTATGTTTTTTGCCTTTACAATTGTTGTAAAACTGATTTGTTTTTGAAAATCATTTTGGGATTTTGCTACAAAGGTGTGTCACACAGAAAAAGGCGTTACACCCCCAAAGTACTCATATATAGCCTATACAGTATATATTGTAGCATAATGTATGTATGTATAGAGCTGCTTTAAAGTGACAACTTTTATTTATATAAAAAGTAATAAACATAATTTGTAAACAATTGCTATTTTGCCATTTGGTTCAAATTCACTTTAAATTTAAGAAAAGTGAGTGAGAAACATTTTGGTCTCTACAGTTTGTCTTTTGTCCCTCTGGGTTTGCTGTACTCTTGTATGTGCGTCCTGTTCGTTTTGGTGTCTGACATAAATGTTTCTCTCCACAGATCCGTGTGAGCGGAGGCCCACTACAGCTCCAGGCCTCCAGGCCTCCAGGCCTCCAGGCCTCCAGGCCTCCAGGCCTCCAGGCCTCCAGGCCTCCAGGCCTCCAGGCCTCCAGGCCTCCAGGCCTCCAGGCCTCCAGGCCTCCAGACCTCCAGACCAGACTCCAGACCTTCAGACCTCCAGACCTCCAGACCTCCAGACCTCCAGCACAGGACCTCGCGCACACACACACACACACACACACACACGCACACGCACACGCACACTCACGCACACACGCACACGCACACACACACACAAACACACTTCTAAACACACTCACAAACTCACTCAAACACACTCACTCACACACACTTGTAAACACACACTTGTAAACACACCCTTACACAAACACACACTTGTAAACACAAAAACACACACAAAAGCACTCACACATATACACTGCTTCCTTCCCTACCTGCTGCCACTATGCTTCTGCTTACTGCTCCTACTTTTTCCCCCTCTGCTCCTGCTTGCCGTCTTAGGTACCACCCAGCTGGTCCAGTGAAGCGTCCAGAACCCAGCTCTGCTCTTGCTCCTGCTCCTGCTCCTAAGCGTGTCCCTCCTCCCTGTGTAAACCCCTTCCTTACTCCTGCTATGCTCCTGCCTGCTGCTCCTACTTTTTCCCCCTTTGCTCCTGTTACGCCCCTGCCTGCTGCTGCCGCTGTGCCCCCGCCTGCTGCTGCCGCTGTGCCCCCACCTGTGCCCCCGCCTGCTGCCGCTGCTGTGCCCCCTTCTCCTCCTGCTTGCCGTGTGAGGCGCCGCCAAGATGGTCCGCTGAATTGTCCAAAACCCCTCCCTGCTTCTGCCCTCTCTCCTCTTCCTCCTCTTAAGCCTTTCCTGGTGACTATCTTCATTCCTCCTGTCACCCTCCCCCCCGCTGTTCCTGCTTTTCCTTGGCATTTTAGCCCCTGTGCTGTTCCTGTTCCTCATCCGAAGTACTGGCCTGCTGTTCCTGCCACGCCCCTGCCTGCTGCTCCTGCTATGCCCCCCTCTGCTCCTCCTGCTTCTCTTGTAACAGCTTGCAGATCGTTCTTGTCCTGGGTTTTATCCTTTCTGAGATAGTAGTCCATCCACGTCCAGTCCAACTATGACATCTCTCTCTCCCTCTGTCTATTTCTCTCTCCTCCTTCTCTCTCTCCTCCTTCTCTCTCTCTCGCCCCCCCTCTCAATATCTCTCTTCTCTCTCTCCTTCTCTCTCTCCCTCGCTCCTTTCTCTCTTCCCCTCTCTCTCCCTCTCTATCTCTCTCCCGCCCTTCTCCTTCTTTCTTTCTCCCCCTTCTATCTCTTGCCCCCTTGTTCTTCTCTCTCTCCCTTGCTCCCTCTCATCTCTCTCCTAATCTCTGCTCTCTTTCGCTCCCTCTCCCTTTTCGCTCTCTCTCTCCCCCTCTCTCTTAATATCTTTCTTCTCTCTCTCCTTCTCTCTTTCCCTCGCTCTTCTCTCTCCTCTCTTCCCGTTTCTCCCTCACTCTTCTTTCTCCTGCTCTCTCTCCCTCTCTCTGCCTTTCTCTCTCCCTCTCTATCTATCTCTCCTCTCCCTCGCTCTCCCTCTCATCTCTTTCCTTCTCTCTCTTTCACTCGCTCTCCATTTTTCTCCCTCTCTCTCTATCCTCCATCTCTCTCTTTCTCTCCATTTATCTATCTATCTCCTCCTTCTCCTTACCCCCCTCAATATCTCTCTTCTCTCTTCTTCACTTTCTCCCTCGCTCTTCTCTTTCATCCTTTCTCTCTCCCTCTGATCTCTCTCCTAATCTCTTCTCCCCTCTCTCCTCCTATCTCTCCCACTTTCTCCCTCGCTCTTTTCGCTCTCCTTTTTTTACTTCCTCTGTCTCTCTCTCTTCTCTCCCTCTCACTTCTCTCTCCGCCTTCTTTTTCTCACCCCCTCACTCTTCTCTCGCTCCCTTGCTCTTCTTGCTTTCCCTCTCTCATCTCTCTTCTAATCTCTCCTCCTCATTCTCTTCTTCTCTCTCTCCAACTTTCTCCCTTGCTGTTCTTTCTTTCCTTCTCTCTCTCCCTCTTTCTCTCACCCTCTCTCCTTTGCTCTCTCTATCCTCCATTTCTCTCTCTCTCTCTCCTCCATCTCTCTCTCTTCTCTTTCTCTCTCTTCTCTCCAGATCCAGCCAGACCCAGCCTCCACCTCTGATCCAGCCAGATCAGATCTCCAGTCCAGATCTATTTTGTTCTCTCTCTTTCACTCCCTCTTTCTTATATCTTCTTCTCGCTCTCCATTTTTCTCCCTCTCTCTCTATCCTCCATCTCTCTCTCTCTCTCTCTCTCTCTCTCTCTCTCTCACCCAGCCTCCTTCATCTCTCATCCAGCCAGACCCACCCTCCACCTCTGATCCACCCAGACCTCCACCTCTGATCCAGCCAGACCTCCACATCTGATGCAGCCAGACCCAGCCTCCTCCATCTCTCAACCAGCCAGATCAGAGATGGAGGCCGGGTCTGGCTGGATTAGAGGTGGAGTCTTGGTCTGGCTAGATCAGAGGTGGAGGCTCGATCTGGCTAGATCAGAGATGGAGGCTGGGTCCTTCTCTCTCTCTATCCTCTGTCTCTCTCTCTTCCCTCCCGATCCAGTCAGACCCAGCCTCCACCTCAGATCCACCGAGACCCAGCCTCCACCATCTCTGATCCAGCCAGACCCAGCCTCCATCCATCTCTCAACCAGCCAGACCCAGCTTCCTCCACATCTGATCCAGCCAGACCCAGCCTCCTCCACCTCTGATCCAGCCAGATCAGAGATGGATGCAGGGTCTGGCTGGATCAGAGGTGGAGGAGGCTGGGTCTGAGGTGGAGGCTTGGTCTGGCTGGGTCCATCTCTCTCTCTATCCTCCATCTCTCTCTCTCTTCTCTCCTGATCCAGCCAGACCCAGCCTCCTCCATCTCGCATCCAGCCACACCCAGGTTCCTCCTCCTCTGATCCAGCCAGACCCTGCCTCCTCCACCTCTGATCCAGCCAGATCAGCGATGGAGGCTGGGTCTGGCTGGATGAAAGATGGAGGAGGCTGGGTCTGGTTGGATCAGAGGTGAAAGAGGCTGGGTCTGGCTGGATCAGAGGTGGAGGCTGGATCTGGCTAGATCAGAGATGGAGGCTGGGTCCTTCTCTCTCTCTATCATCCGTCTCTCTCTCTTCCCTCCCGATCCAGCCAGACCCATGCGGCCAGACCTAGCCTCCACCATCTCTGATCCAGCCAGACCCAGCCTCCTCCATCTCTAATCCAGCCAGACCCAGCCTCCATCTCTTATCCACCCAGACAGTCTCGGTCTGGCTGGATCAGAGGTGGAGGCTGGATCTGGCTAGAGCTCTCTCTCTCTTCCCTCCCGATCAACCCAGACCCAGCCTCCACCTCTGATCCAGCCAGACCAGAGATAAAGGCAGGGTCTGGCTGGATCAGAGGAGGAGGAGGCTGGGTCTGCTCGATCAGAGATGGAGTCTGGGTCCTTCTCTCTCTCTATCTTCCGTCTCTCTCTTCACTCCAGATCCAACCAGACACAGCCTCCACCTCTGATGCAGCCAGACCCAGCCTCCTCCATCTCTCATCCAGCCAGACCTAGCCTCCTCCATATCTGATCCAGCCAGACCCAGCCTCCATCTCTTATCCATCCAGACAGTCTCGGTCTGGCTGGATCAGAGGTGGAGGCTGGATCTGGCTAGATCTCTCTCTCTTCCCTCCCGATCGAGCCAGACTCAGCCTCCACCTCTGATCCAGCCAGACCCAACGTCCTCCATCTCTCATCCAGTCAGACCCAATCTCTTATCCACCAAGGCAGAGCCTCCACCTCTGAACCAACCAGACCCAGCCTCCTCCACATCTGATCCAGCAAGATCAGAGATGGATGCGGGGTCTGGCTGGATCAGAAGAGGAGGAGGCTGGGCCTGGCTGGATCGGAGGTGGAGGCTGGGTTCATCTCTCTCTCTATCATCCGTTTCTCTCTCTCTTCTCTCCTGATCCAGCCAAACCTAGCCAGCTCCATCTCGCATCCAGCCAGACCCAGCTTCCTCCTCCACCTCTGATCCAGCCTCCATCGCTGATCTGGCTGGATCAGAGATGGAAAAGGCTGGGTCTGGATTAGAGGTGGAGTCTTGGTCTGGCTGGATCAGAGGTGGAGGCTGGATCTGGCTAGATCAGAGATGGAGGCTGGGTCCTTCTCTCTCTCTATCATTCGTCTCTCTCTCTTCCCTCCCGATCCAGCCAGACCCATGCAGCCAGACCTAGCCTCCACCATCTCTGATCCAGCCAGACCCAGCCTCCTCCATCTCTAATCCAGCCAGACCCAGCCTCCATCTCTTATCCACCCAGACAGTCTCGGTCTGGCTGGATCAGAGGTGGAGGCTGGATCTGGCTAGCTCTCTCTCTCTTCCCTCCCGATCAACCCAGACCCAGCCTCCACCTCTGATCCAGCCAGACCAGAGATGAAGGCAGGGTCTGGCTGGATCAGAGGAGGAGGAGGCTGGGTCTGCTCGATCAGAGATGGAGGCTGGGTCCTTCTCTCTCTCTATCTTCCGTCTCTCTCTTCACTCCAGATCCAGCCAGACCCAGCCTCCACCTCTGATGCAGCCAGACCCAGCCTCCTCCATATCTAATCCAGCCAGACCCAGCCTCCATCTCTTATCCATCCAGACAGTCTCGGTCTGGCTGGATCAGAGGTGGAGGCTGGATCTGGCTAGATCTCTCTCTCTTCCCTCCCGATCAAGCCAGACCCAGCCTCCACCGCTGATCCAGCCAGACCCAGCCTCCTCCATCTCTCATCGAGTCAGACCCATCCTCCATCTCTTATCCACCCAGGCAGAGCGTCCACCTCTGATCCACCTCTGACCTCTTCTCTCCTGATCCAGCCAAACCTAGCCTGCTCCATCTCGCATCCAGCCAGACCCAGCTTCCTCCTCCACCTCTTATCCAGCCAGATCAGCGATGAAGGCTGGGTCTGGTTGGATCAGAGATGGAAGAGGCTGGGTCTGGATTAGAGGTGGAGTCTCGGTCTGGCTGGATCAGAGGTAGAGGCTGGATCTGGCTAGATCAGAGATGGAGGCTGGGTCCTTCTCTCTCTCTATCATCCGTCTCTCTCTCTTCTCTCCCGATCCAGCCAGACCCATGCAGCCAGACCTAGCCTCCACCATCTCTGATCCAGCCAGACCCAGCCTCCTCCATCTCTAATCCAGCCAGACCCATCCTCCATCTCTTATCCACCCAGGAAGAGCCTCCACCTCTGAACCAGCCAGACCCAGCCTCCATCTCTGATCCACCCAGACAGTCTCGGTCTGGCTGGATCAGAGGTGGAGGCTGGATCTGGCTAGATCTCTCTCTCTTCCCTCCCGATCAACCGAGACCTAGCCTCCACCATCTCTGATCCAACCAGACCCAGCCTCCTCCATCTCTCATCCAGCCAGACCCAGCCTCCATCTCTTATCCACCCAGACAGTCTCGGTCTGGCTGGATCAGAGGTGGAGGCTGGGTCTGGCTGGATCTGGAGTGAAGAGAGAGACGGAAGATAGAGAGAGAGAAGGACCCAGCCTCCATCTCTGATCGAGCAGACCCAGCCTCCTCCATCTCTTATCCACCCAGGAAGAGCCTCCACCTCTGAACCAGCCAGACCCAGCCTCCTCCACCTCTGATCCAGCCTCCTCCATCTCCGACCCAGCCAGACCTCGCATCCATCTCTGATCTGGCTGGATCAGAGGTGGAGGAGGCTGGGTCTGGCTGGATCGGAGGTGGAGGCTGGGTCCATCTCTCTCTCTTTCCTCCGTCTCTCTCTCTCTCTCTCTCCTGATCCAGCCAGACCCAGCCTCCTCCATCTCGCATCCAGCCAGACCCAGCTTCCTCCTCCTCTGATCTAGCCAGACCCTGCCTCTTTCCTTTCTAACAGGGCATAAACAAGTATTACTAAACTCACCTCTCTACTTCCTTCTCGTTCTCCCTCTCCCTATCTCTAAAGAAAGAAAAAATAAAAATATATTACTTGATCTCTTCCCTCTTCTCTCTGTCTCTCCTTTTTCTTTCTCTTTCTCCCTCTCTGTCCCTTTCCTTTTTACTTTCTCTCTCCATTCTAACAGGGCATAAACACGTATTACTCAATCTTGTATTTTTTTTTTCTTTCTTTCTTTTTTCTTTCTTTCTTTCTTTCTTTCTTTCTTTCTTTCTTTCTTTCTTTCTTTCTTTCTTTCTTTCTTTTTTCTTTTTTCTTTCTTTCATTCTTTTTTCTTTTTTTCTTTCTTACTTTCTTTCTTTCTTTTTTCTTCTTTCTTTTTTCTTTTTTCTTTCTTACTTACTTTCTTTCTTTCTTCTTTCTTTCTTTCTTTCTTTCTTTCTTTCTTTTTTCTTTCTTTGTTTTTCTTTTTTTCTTTCTTTTTTCTTACTTTCTTTCTTTCTTTCTTTCTTCTTTCTTTTTTCTTTCTTTTTTCTTTCTTTTTTTTCTTTCTTTCTTTCTTTGTTTCTCATTATATGATTTTCTGAAAATCATTTTCAGAAAATCATATAATGATCATATAATGATTTTCTGTGAAATCATATAAAGATCTGTGTCGGCCTCACAAACGCTGGCTGCTTTAAGTCAACGCGTTCCGTGACACTTCAAAGCCTTCTTTGAACTTTGAAGTGTTCTAGTGATGAGTCACATGACCAGGGGTTCCACTGGAAGTTACCATGGCGACACACTGCATTCATCAGGCTGTATTGGTGGTTTTCAGATTCTAGAATGTGGGGTCACAGTCACTATCCATCTCCTCCATCTCTAATCCAGCCAGACCCAACCTCCATCTCTTATCCACCCAGACAGACTCGGTCTGGCTGGATCAGAGGTGGAGGCTGGATCTGGCTAGATCTCTCTCTCTTCCCTCCCGATCAACCCAGACCCAGCCTCCACCTCTGATCCAGCCAGACCAGAGATGAAGGCAGGGTCTGGCTGGATCAGAGGAGGAGGAGGCTGGGTCTGCTCGATCAGAGATGGAGTCTGGGTCCTTCTCTCTCTCTATCTTCCGTCTCTCTCTTCACTCCAGATCCAACCAGACGCAGCCTCCACCTCTGATGCAGCCAGACCCAGCCTCCTCCATCTCTCATCCAGCCAGACCCATCCTCCATCTCTTATCCACCCAGGAAGAGCCTCCACCTCTGAATCAGCCAGACCCAGCCTCCTCCACCTCTGATCCAGCCTCCCCCATCTCCGACCCAGCCAGACCTCGCATCCATCTCTGATCTAGCCAGACCCTGCCTCTTTCCTTTCTAACAGGGCATAAACAAGTATTACTAAACTCACCTCTCTACTTCCTTCTCGTTCTCCCTCTCCCTATCTCTAAAGAAAGAAAAAATAAAAATATATTACTTGATCTCTTCCCTCTTCTCTCTGTCTCTCCTTTTTCTTTCTCTTTCTCCCTCTCTGTCCCTTTCCTTTTTACTTTCAGCCAGACCCAGCCTCCTCCATCTCTCATCCAGCCAGACCCAGCCTCCATCTCTTATCCATCCAGACAGACACGGTCTGGCTGGATCAGAGGTGGAGGCTGGATCTGGCTAGATCTCTCTCTCTTCCCTCCCGATCAACCCAGACCCAGCCTCCACCTCTGATCCAGCCAGACCAGAGATGAAGGCAGGGTCTGGCTGGATCAGAGGAGGAGGAGGCTGGGTCTGCTCGATCAGAGATGGAGGCTGGGTCCTTCTCTCTCTCTTTCCTCCGTCTCTC
Organism: Taenioides sp. WSHXM2023; assembly: GCA_029959045.1. NCBI lineage: Eukaryota > Metazoa > Chordata > Actinopteri > Gobiiformes > Gobiidae > Taenioides > Taenioides sp. WSHXM2023. Next base: position 24,653,261 of record CM057093.1, read on the forward strand.
TCTCTCTCTTCTCTCCTGATCCAGCCAGACCCAGCCTCCTCCATCTCGCATCCAGCCAGACCCATCCTCCATCTCTTATCCACCCAGGAAGAGCCTCCACCTCTGAACCAGCCAGACCCAGCCTCCTCCACCTCTGATCCAGCCTCCTCCATCTCCGACCCAGCCAGACCTCGCATCCATCTCTGATCTGGCTGGATCAGAGGTGGAGGAGGCTGGGTCTGGCTGGATCGGAGGTGGAGGCTGGGTCCATCTCTCTCTCTTTCCTCCGTCTCTCTCTCTCTCTTCTCTCCTGATCCAGCCAGACCCAGCCTCCTCCATCTCGCATCCAGCCAGACCCAGCTTCCTCCTCCTCTGATCTAGCCAGACCCTGCCTCTTTCCTTTCTAACAGGGCATAAACAAGTATTACTAAACTCACCTCTCTACTTCCTTCTCGTTCTCCCTCTCCCTATCTCTAAAGAAAGAAAAAATAAAAATATATTACTTGATCTCTTCCCTCTTCTCTCTGTCTCTCCTTTTTCTTTCTCTTTCTCTCTCTCTGTGCCTTCCCTTTTTCACTTTCTCTCTCCATTCTAACAGGGCATAAACACGTATTACTCAATCTTGTCTTTTCTTTTTTCTTTTTTCTTTTTTCTTTTTTCTTTCTTTCTTTCTTTCTTTCTTTTTTCGTTGTTCTTTCTTTCATTCTTTTTTCTTTTTTCTTTCTTTCTTTCTTACTTTCTTTCTTTCTTTTTCTTTCTTTCTTTCTTTCTTTCTGATTTATTTCTTTTTTCTTTCTTTCTTTTGTCTTTCTTTTCTTTTTTCTTTCTTTCTTTCTTTCTTTCTTTCTTTCTTTCTTTTTTGTCTTTCTTTTTTTCTTTTTTCTTTCTTTTTTCTTTCTTTTTTCTTTCTTTCTTTTTCTTTCTTTCTTTTTTCTTTCTTTCTTTTTTCTTTCTTTCTTATTTCTTTCTTTTTTTCTTTCTTGCATTTTTCTTTCTTTCTTTTTTCTTTCTTTTTCTTTCTTTCTTTTTTCTTTCTTTTTCTTTTTTCTTTCTTTTTCTTTTTTCTTTTTTGTCTTTCTTTTTTCTTTTTTCTTTCTTTTTTCTTTCTTTCTTTCTTTCTTTTTTCTTTCTTTCTTTCTCATTATATGATTTTCTGAAAATCATTTTCTGAAAATCATATAATGATTTCACAGAAAATCATTATATGATTTTCTGTGAAAATCATATAATGATTTTAATCATTATATGATTTTCACAGAAAATCTTTCTTTCTTTCTTTCTTTTTTCTTTCTTTTTTCTTTCTTTCTTTTTTCTTTCTTATTTCTTTCTATTTTCTTTCTTTTTTCTTTCTTTCTTTCTTTCTTTCTTTTTTCTTTCTTTGTCTTTCTTTTTTTCTTTCTTTTTTCTTACTTTCTTTCTTTCTTTCTTCTTTCTTTTTTTCTTTCTTTTTTCTTTCTTTTTTTTCTTTCTTTCTTTCTTTGTTTCTCATTATATGATTTTCTGAAAATCATTTTCAGAAAATCATATAATGATCATATAATGATTTTCTGTGAAATCATATAAAGATCTGTGTCGGCCTCACAAACGCTGGCTGCTTTAAGTCAACGCGTTCCGTGACACTTCAAAGCCTTCTTTGAACTTTGAAGTGTTCTAGTGATGAGTCACATGACCAGGGGTTCCACTGGAAGTTACCATGGCGACACACTGCATTCATCAGGCTGTATTGGTGGTTTTCAGATTCTAGAATGTGGGGTCACAGTCACTATCCATCTCCTCCATCTCTAATCCAGCCAGACCCAACCTCCATCTCTTATCCACCCAGACAGACTCGGTCTGGCTGGATCAGAGGTGGAGGCTGGATCTGGCTAGATCTCTCTCTCTTCCCTCCCGATCAACCCAGACCCAGCCTCCACCTCTGATCCAGCCAGACCAGAGATGAAGGCAGGGTCTGGCTGGATCAGAGGAGGAGGAGGCTGGGTCTGCTCGATCAGAGATGGAGTCTGGGTCCTTCTCTCTCTCTATCTTCCGTCTCTCTCTTCACTCCAGATCCAACCAGACGCAGCCTCCACCTCTGATGCAGCCAGACCCAGCCTCCTCCATCTCTCATCCAGCCAGACCCATCCTCCATCTCTTATCCACCCAGGAAGAGCCTCCACCTCTGAATCAGCCAGACCCAGCCTCCTCCACCTCTGATCCAGCCTCCCCCATCTCCGACCCAGCCAGACCTCGCATCCATCTCTGATCTAGCCAGACCCTGCCTCTTTCCTTTCTAACAGGGCATAAACAAGTATTACTAAACTCACCTCTCTACTTCCTTCTCGTTCTCCCTCTCCCTATCTCTAAAGAAAGAAAAAATAAAAATATATTACTTGATCTCTTCCCTCTTCTCTCTGTCTCTCCTTTTTCTTTCTCTTTCTCCCTCTCTGTCCCTTTCCTTTTTACTTTCAGCCAGACCCAGCCTCCTCCATCTCTCATCCAGCCAGACCCAGCCTCCATCTCTTATCCATCCAGACAGACACGGTCTGGCTGGATCAGAGGTGGAGGCTGGATCTGGCTAGATCTCTCTCTCTTCCCTCCCGATCAACCCAGACCCAGCCTCCACCTCTGATCCAGCCAGACCAGAGATGAAGGCAGGGTCTGGCTGGATCAGAGGAGGAGGAGGCTGGGTCTGCTCGATCAGAGATGGAGGCTGGGTCCTTCTCTCTCTCTTTCCTCCGTCTCTCTCTCTCTCTTCTCTCCTGATCCAGCCAGACCCAGCCTCCTCCATCTCGCATCCAGCCAGACCCATCCTCCATCTCTTATCCACCCAGGAAGAGCCTCCACCTCTGAACCAGCCAGACCCAGCCTCCTCCACCTCTGATCCAGCCTCCTCCATCTCCGACCCAGCCAGACCTCGCATCCATCTCTGATCTGGCTGGATCAGAGGTGGAGGAGGCTGGGTCTGGCTGGATCGGAGGTGGAGGCTGGGTCCATCTCTCTCTCTTTCCTCCGTCTCTCTCTCTCTCTTCTCTCCTGATCCAGCCAGACCCAGCCTCCTCCATCTCGCATCCAGCCAGACCCAGCTTCCTCCTCCTCTGATCTAGCCAGACCCTGCCTCTTTCCTTTCTAACAGGGCATAAACAAGTATTACTAAACTCACCTCTCTACTTCCTTCTCGTTCTCCCTCTCCCTATCTCTAAAGAAAGAAAAAATAAACATGTATTACTTGATCTCTTCCCTCTTCTCTCTGTCTCTCCTTTTTCTTTCTCTTTCTCTCTCTCTGTGCCTTCCCTTTTTCACTTTCTCTCTCCATTCTAACAGGGCATAAACACGTATTACTCAATCTTGTCTTTTCTTTTTTCTTTCTTTCTTTCTTTCTTTCTTTCTTTCTTTCTTTTTTTCGTTGTTCTTTCTTTCATTCTTTTTTTCTTTTTTTCTTTCTTTCTTTCTTACTTTCTTCTTTCTTTTTTTCTTTCTTTCTTTTTCTTTCTTTCTTATTTCTTTCTTTTTTTCTTTCTTGCATTTTTCTTTCTTTCATTTTTCTTTCTTTTTCTTTCTTTCTTTTTTTCTTTCTTTTTCTTTTTTCTTTCTTTTTCTTTTTTCTTTTTTTTGTCTTTCTTTTTTCTTTTTTCTTTCTTTTTTCTTTCTTTCTTTCTTTCTTTTCTTTCTTTTTTCTTTCTTTTCTTTCTCATTATATGATTTTCTGAAAATCATTTTCTGAAAATCATATAATGATTTCACAGAAAATCATTATATGATTTTCTGTGAAAATCATATAATGATTTTAATCATTATATGATTTTCACAGAAAAATCTTTCTTTCTTTCTTTCTTTTTTTCTTTCTTTTTTTCTTTCTTTCTTTTTTCTTCTTTCTTATTTCTTTCTTTTCTTTCTTTCTTTCTTTTTCTTTCTTTCTTTCTTTCTTTCTTTTTTCTTTCTTTGTCTTTCTTTTTTTCTTTCTTTTTTCTTACTTTCTTTCTTTCTTCTTTCTTTTTTTTCTTTCTTTTTTTCTTTCTTTTTTTTTCTTTCTTTCTTTCTTTGTTTCTCATTATATGATTTTCTGAAAATCATTTTCAGAAAATCATATAATGATCATATAATGATTTTCTGTGAAATCATATAAAGATCTGTGTCGGCCTCACAAACGCTGGCTGCTTTAAGTCAACGCGTTCCGTGACACTTCAAAGCCCTTCTTTGAACTTTGAAGTGTTCTAGTGATGAGTCACATGACCAGGGGTTCCACTGGAAGTTACCATGGCGACACACTGCATTCATCAGGCTGTATTGTGGTTTTCAGATTCTAGAATGTGGGGGTCACAGTCACTATCCATCTCCTCCATCTCTAATCCAGCCAGACCCAACCTCCATCTCTTATCCACCCAGACAGACTCGGTCTGGCTGGATCAGAGGTGGAGGCTGGATCTGGCTAGATCTCTCTCTCTTCCCTCCCCGATCAACCCAGACCCAGCCTCCACCTCTGATCCAGCCAGACCAGAGATGAAGGCAGGGTCTGGCTGGATCAGAGGAGGAGGAGGCTGGGTCTGCTCGATCAGAGATGGAGTCTGGGTCCTTCTCTCTCTCTATCTTCCGTCTCTCTCTTCACTCCAGATCCAACCAGACGCAGCCTCCACCTCTGATGCAGCCAGACCCAGCCTCCTCCATCTCTCATCCAGCCAGACCCATCCTCCATCTCTTATCCACCCAGGAAGAGCCTCCACCTCTGAATCAGCCAGACCCAGCCTCCTCCACCTCTGATCCAGCCTCCCCCATCTCCGACCCAGCCAGACCTCGCATCCATCTCTGATCTAGCCAGAGACCCTGCCTCTTTCCTTTCTAACAGGGCATAAACAAGTATTACTAAACTCACCTCTCTACTTCCTTCTCGTTCTCCCTCTCCCTATCTCTAAAGAAAGAAAAAATAAAATATATTACTTGATCTCTTCCCTCTTCTCTCTGTCTCTCCTTTTTCTTTCTCTTTCTCCCTCTCTGTCCCTTTCCTTTTTACTTTTCAGCCAGACCCAGCCTCCTCCATCTCTCATCCAGCCAGACCCAGCCTCCATCTCTTATCCATCCAGACAGACACGGTCTGGCTGGATCAGAGGTGGAGGCTGGATCTGGCTAGATCTCTCTCTCTTCCCTCCCGATCAACCCCAGACCCAGCCTCTCCACCTCTGATCCAGCCAGACCAGAGATGAAGGGCAGGGTCTGGCTGGATCAGAGGAGGAGGAGGGCTGGGGTCTGCTCGATCAGAGATGGAGGCTGGGGTCCTTCTCTCTCTCTTTCCTCCGTCTCTCTCTCTCTCTTCTCTCCTGATCCAGCCAGACCCCAGCCTCCTCCATCTCGCATCCAGCCAGACCCATCCTCCATCTCTTATCCACCCAGGAAGAGCCCTCCACCTCTGAACCAGCCAGACCCAGCCTCCTCCACCTCTGATCCAGCCTCCTCCATCTCCGACCCAGCCAGACCTCGCATCCATCTCTGATCTGGCTGGATCAGAGGTGGAGGAGGGCTGGGGTCTGGCTGGATCGGAGGTGGAGGCTGGGTCCATCTCTCTCTCTTTCCTCCGTCTCTCTCTCTCTCTTCTCTCCTGATCCAGCCAGACCCAGCCTCCTCCATCTCGCATCCAGCCAGACCCAGCTTCCTCCTCCTCTGATCTAGCCAGACCCTGCCTCTTTCCTTTCTAACAGGGCATAAACAAGTATTACTAAACTCACCTCTCTACTTCCTTCTCGTTCTCCCCCTCTCCCTATCTCTAAAGAAAGAAAAAATAAACATGTATTACTTGATCTCTTCCCTCTTCTCTCTGTCTCTCCTTTTTCTTTCTCTTTCTCTCTCTCTGTGCCTTCCCTTTTTCACTTTCTCTCTCCATTCTAACAGGGCAATAAACACGTATTACTCAATCTTGTCTTTTCTTTTTTCTTTTTTCTTTCTTTCTTTCTTTCTTTCTTTCTTTCTTCTTCTTCGTTGTTCTTTCTTTCATTCTTTTTTTCTTTTTTTCTTTCTTTCTTTCTTACTTTCTTTCTTTCTTTTTTCTTTCTTTTCTTTCTTTCTTTCTTTCTTCTTCTGATTTATTTCTTTTTTCTTTCTTTCTTTTGTCTTTTCTTTCTTTTTTCTTTCTTTCTTTTCTTTTTCTTTCTTTCTTTCTTTCTTTCTTTTTTGTCTTTCTTTTTTCTTTTTTCTTTCTTTTTTCTTTTCTTTTTCTTTCTTTCTTTTTTTCTTTCTTTCTTTTTTCTTTCTTTCTTTCTTCTTTTCTTTCTTTCTTATTTCTTTCTTTTTTTTCTTTCTTGCATTTTTCTTTCTTTCTTTTTTCTTTCTTTTTCTTTCTTTCTTTTTCTTTCTTTCTTTTTTCTTTCTTTTTCTTTTTTCTTTCTTTTTCTTTTTTCTTTTTTGTCTTTCTTTTTTCTTTTTTCTTTCTTTTTTCTTTCTTTCTTTCTTTCTTTCTTTCTTTCTTTTTTCTTTCTTTCTTTCTCATTATATGATTTTCTGAAAATCATTTTCTGAAAATCATATAATGATTTCACAGAAAATCATTATATG
>CM057093.1:24659855-24702355 GCA_029959045.1 Taenioides sp. WSHXM2023
AGGACCCAGCCTCCATCTCTGATCGAGCAGACCCAGCCTCCTCCTCCTCTGATCCAGCCAGACGCCTGCCTTCATCTCTGGTCTGGCTGGATCAGAGGTGGAGGCTGGGTCTGGGTTGATCGGGAGGGAAGAGAGAGAGATCTAGCCAGATCCAGCCTCCACCTCTGATCCAGCCAGACCGAGTCTGTCCTGGGTGGATAAGAGATGGAGGGCTGGGGTCTGGCTGGATGAGAGATGGAGGAGGCTGGGTCCTGGCTGAAAGTAAAAAGGAAAGGGGACAGAGAGGGAGAAGAGAAATGAAAAAGGAGAGACAGAGAGAGAAGAGGGAAGAGATCAAGTAATATATTTTTATTTTTTCTTTCTTTAGAGATAGGGGAGAGGGAGAACGAGAAGGAAGTAAGAGGTGAGTTTAGTAATACTTGTTTATGCCCTGGTTAGAAAGGAAAAGGCAGGGTCTGGCTAGATCAGAGATGGATGCGAGGTCTGGCTGGGTCGGAGATGGGGGGAGGCTGGATTCAGAGGTGGAGGAGGCTGGGTCTGGCTGATTCAGAGGTGGAGGCTCTTCCTGGGTGGATAAGAGATGGAGGATGGGTCTGGCTGGATGAGAGATGGAGGAGGGCTGGGTCTGGCTGCATCAGATGGTGGAGGCTGCGTCTGGTTGGATCTGGAGTGAAGAGAGAGACGGAAGATAGAGAGAGAGAAGGACCCAGACTCCATCTCTGATCGAGCAGACCCAGCTCCTCCTCCTCTGATCCAGCCAGACCCTGCCTTCATCTCTGGTCTGGCTGATCAGAGGTGGAGGCTGGTCTGGGTTGATCGGGGAGGGAAGAGAGAGAGATCTAGCCAGATCCAGCCTCCACCTCTGATCCAGCCAGACCGAGTCTGTTCTGGGTGGATAAGAGATGGAGGTTGGGTCTGGCTGGATTAGAGATGGAGGAGATGGATAGTGACTGTGACCCCACATTTCTAGAATCTGAAAACCACCAATACAGCCTGATGAATGCAGTGTGTCGCCAGTGGTAACTTCCAGTGGAACCCCTGGTCATGTGACTCATCACTAGAACACTTCAAAGTTCAAAGAAGGCTTTGAAGTGTCACGGAACGCGTTGACTTAAAGCAGCCAGCGTTTGTTGAGGCCGACACAGATCTTTATATGATTTCACAGAAAATCATTATATGATCATTATATGATTTTCTGAAAATGATTTTCAGAAAATCATATAATGAGAAACAAAGAAAGAAAGAAAAAAAAGAAGAAAAAAGAAAGAAAAAAAGAAGAAGAAAGAAAGGAAAGATCTTTCTTTCTTTCTTCTTTCTTTTTTTCTTTCTTTTTTCTTTCTTTTTTTTCTTTCTTTCTTTGTTTTTCTCATTATATGATTTTCTGAAAATCATTTTCAGAAAATCATATAATGATCATATAATGATTTTCTGTGAAATCATATAAAGATCTGTGTCGGCCTCACAAACGCTGGCTGCTTTAAGTCAACGCGTTTCCGTGACTCTTCAAAGCCTTCTTTGAACTTTGAAGTGTTCTAGTGATGAGTCACATGACCAGGGGTTCCACTGGAAGTTACCATGGCGACACACTGCCATTCCATCAGGCTGTATTGGTGGTTTTCAGATTCTAGAATGTTGGGGGTCACAGTCACTATCCATCTCCTCCTTCTCTAATCCAGCCAGACCCAACCTCCATCTCTTATCCACCCAGACAGACTCGGTCCTGGCTGGATCAGAGGTGGAGGCTGGATCTGGCTCGATCTCTCTCCTCTTCCCTCCCGATCAACCCAGACCCACCTCCACCTCTGATCCAGCCAGACCAGAGGATGAAGGCAGGGTCTGGCTGGATCAGAGGAGAGGAGGCTGGTCTGCTCGATCAGAGATGGAGTCTGGTCCTTCTCTCTCTCTATCTTCCGTCTCTCTCTTCACTCCAGATCCAACCAGACGCAGCCTCCACCTCTGATGCAGCCAGACCCAGCCTCCTCCATCTCTCATCCAGCCAGACCCATCCTCCATCTCTTATCCACCCAGGAAGAGCCTCCACCTCTGAATCAGCCAGACCCAGCCTCCTCCACCTCTGATCCAGCCTCCCCCATCTCCGACCCGCCAGACCTCGCATCCATCTCTGATCTAGCCAGACCCTGCCTCTTTCCTTTCTAACAGGGGCATAAACAAGTATTACTAAACTCACCTCTCTACTTCCTTCTCGTTCTCCCTCTCCTATCTCTAAAGAAAGAAAAAATAAAAATATATTACTTGATCTCTTCCCTCTTCTCTCTGTCTCTCCTTTTTCTTCTCTTTCTCCCTCTCTGTCCTTTCCTTTTTACTTTCAGCCAGACCCAGCCTCCTCCATCTCTCATCCCAGCCAGAACCCAGCTCCATCTCTTATCCACCCAGACAGACGCGGTCTGGCTGGATCAGAGGTGGGAGGCTGGATCTGGCTTAGATCCTCTCTCTCTTCCCTCCCGATCAACCCAGACCCAGCCTCCACCTCTGATCCACCAGACCAGAGATGAAGGCAGGGTCTGGCTGATCAGAGGAGGAGGAGGCTGGGTCTGCTCGATCAGAGATGGAGGCTGGGGTCCTTCTCTCTCTCTTTCCTCCGTCTCTCTCTCTCTCTTCTCTCCTGATCCAGCCAGACCCAGCCTCCTCCATCTCGCATCCAGCCAGACCCAGCTTCCTCCTCCTCTGATCTAGCCAGACCCTGCCTCTTTCCTTTCTAACAGGGCATAAACAAGTATTACTAAACTCACCTCTCTACTTCCTTCTCGTTCTCCCTCTCCCTATCTCTAAAGAAAGAAAAAATAAACATGTATTACTTGATCTCTTCCCTCTTCTCTCTGTCTCTCCTTTTTCTTTCTCTTTCTCTCTCTCTGTGCCTTCCCTTTTTCACTTTCTCTCTCCATTCTAACAGGGCATAAACACGTATTACTCAATCTTGTCTTTTCTTTTTTCTTTTTTCTTTCTTTCTTTCTTTCTTTCTTTTTTTCGTTGTTCTTTCTTTCATTCTTTTTTCTTTTTTCTTTCTTTCTTTCTTACTTTCTTTCTTTCTTTTTCTTTCTTTCTTTCTTTCTTTCTTTCTTTCTGATTTATTTCTTTTTTCTTTCTTTCTTTTGTCTTTCTTTTCTTTTTTCTTTCTTTCTTTCTTTCTTTTTTTCTTTCTTTTTTTCTTTCTTTTTTCTTTCTTTTTCTTTCTTTCTTTTTCTTTCTTTCTTTTTTCTTTCTTTCTTATTTCTTTCTTTTTTCTTTCTTGCATTTTTCTTTCTTTCTTTTTTCTTTCTTTTCTTTCTTTTTTTCTTTCTTTTTTCTTTTTTCTTTCTTTTTTCTTTTTTCTTTTTTTTGTTTCTTTCTTTTTTTCTTTTTTCTTTCTTTTTTCTTTCTTTCTTTCTTTCTTTCTTTCTTTCTTTTTTCTTTCTTTCTTTCTCATATGATTTTCTGAAAATCATTTTCTGAAAATCATATAATGATTTCACAGAAAATCATTATATGATTTTCTGTGAAAATCATATAATGATTTTAATCATTATATGATTTTCACAGAAAATCTTTCTTTCTTTCTTTCTTTTTTCTTTCTTTTTTCTTTCTTTCTTTTTTCTTTCTTATTTCTTTCTATTTTCTTTCTTTTTTCTTTCTTTCTTTCTTTCTTTCTTTCTTTTTTCTTTCTTTGTCTTTCTTTTTTTCTTTCTTTTTTCTTACTTTCTTTCTTTCTTTCTTCTTTCTTTTTTTCTTTCTTTTTTCTTTCTTTTTTTTCTTTCTTTCTTTCTTTGTTTCTCATTATATGATTTTCTGAAAATCATTTTCAGAAAATCATATAATGATCATATAATGATTTTCTGTGAAATCATATAAAGATCTGTGTCGGCCTCACAAACGCTGGCTGCTTTAAGTCAACGCGTTCCGTGACACTTCAAAGCCTTCTTTGAACTTTGAAGTGTTCTAGTGATGAGTCACATGACCAGGGGTTCCACTGGAAGTTACCATGGCGACACACTGCATTCATCAGGCTGTATTGGTGGTTTTCAGATTCTAGAATGTGGGGTCACAGTCACTATCCATCTCCTCCATCTCTAATCCAGCCAGACCCAACCTCCATCTCTTATCCACCCAGACAGACTCGGTCTGGCTGGATCAGAGGTGGAGGCTGGATCTGGCTAGATCTCTCTCTCTTCCCTCCCGATCAACCCAGACCCAGCCTCCACCTCTGATCCAGCCAGACCAGAGATGAAGGCAGGGTCTGGCTGGATCAGAGGAGGAGGAGGCTGGGTCTGCTCGATCAGAGATGGAGTCTGGGTCCTTCTCTCTCTCTATCTTCCGTCTCTCTCTTCACTCCAGATCCAACCAGACGCAGCCTCCACCTCTGATGCAGCCAGACCCAGCCTCCTCCATCTCTCATCCAGCCAGACCCATCCTCCATCTCTTATCCACCCAGGAAGAGCCTCCACCTCTGAATCAGCCAGACCCAGCCTCCTCCACCTCTGATCCAGCCTCCCCCATCTCCGACCCAGCCAGACCTCGCATCCATCTCTGATCTAGCCAGACCCTGCCTCTTTCCTTTCTAACAGGGCATAAACAAGTATTACTAAACTCACCTCTCTACTTCCTTCTCGTTCTCCCTCTCCCTATCTCTAAAGAAAGAAAAAATAAAAATATATTACTTGATCTCTTCCCTCTTCTCTCTGTCTCTCCTTTTTCTTTCTCTTTCTCCCTCTCTGTCCCTTTCCTTTTTACTTTCAGCCAGACCCAGCCTCCTCCATCTCTCATCCAGCCAGACCCAGCCTCCATCTCTTATCCATCCAGACAGACACGGTCTGGCTGGATCAGAGGTGGAGGCTGGATCTGGCTAGATCTCTCTCTCTTCCCTCCCGATCAACCCAGACCCAGCCTCCACCTCTGATCCAGCCAGACCAGAGATGAAGGCAGGGTCTGGCTGGATCAGAGGAGGAGGAGGCTGGGTCTGCTCGATCAGAGATGGAGGCTGGGTCCTTCTCTCTCTCTTTCCTCCGTCTCTCTCTCTCTCTTCTCTCCTGATCCAGCCAGACCCAGCCTCCTCCATCTCGCATCCAGCCAGACCCATCCTCCATCTCTTATCCACCCAGGAAGAGCCTCCACCTCTGAACCAGCCAGACCCAGCCTCCTCCACCTCTGATCCAGCCTCCTCCATCTCCGACCCAGCCAGACCTCGCATCCATCTCTGATCTGGCTGGATCAGAGGTGGAGGAGGCTGGGTCTGGCTGGATCGGAGGTGGAGGCTGGGTCCATCTCTCTCTCTTTCCTCCGTCTCTCTCTCTCTCTTCTCTCCTGATCCAGCCAGACCCAGCCTCCTCCATCTCGCATCCAGCCAGACCCAGCTTCCTCCTCCTCTGATCTAGCCAGACCCTGCCTCTTTCCTTTCTAACAGGGCATAAACAAGTATTACTAAACTCACCTCTCTACTTCCTTCTCGTTCTCCCTCTCCCTATCTCTAAAGAAAGAAAAAATAAACATGTATTACTTGATCTCTTCCCTCTTCTCTCTGTCTCTCCTTTTTCTTTCTCTTTCTCTCTCTCTGTGCCTTCCCTTTTTCACTTTCTCTCTCCATTCTAACAGGGCCATAAACACGTATTACTCAATCTTGTCTTTTCTTTTTTCTTTTTTCTTTCTTTCTTTCTTTCTTTCTTTTTTCGTTGTTCTTTCTTTCATTCTTTTTTCTTTTTTTCTTTCTTTCTTTCTTTAACTTTCTTTCTTTCTTTTTCTTTGTTTCTTTCTTTCTTTCTTTCTGATTTATTTCTTTTTTCTTTCTTTCTTTTGTCTTTCTTTTCTTTTTTCTTTCTTTCTTTCTTTCTTTCTTTTTTGTCTTTCTTTTTTCTTTTTTCTTTCTTTTCTTCTTTCTTTTTTCTTTCTTTTTTCTTTCTTTCTTTTTTCTTTCTTTCTTTTTTCTTTCTTTCTTATTTCTTTCTTTTTTTCTTTCTTGCATTTTTCTTTCTTTTTCTTTCTTTCTTTTTTCTTTCTTTTTCTTTTTTCTTTCTTTTTCTTTTTTCTTTTTTGTCTTTCTTCTTTCTTTTTTCTTTCTTTTTTCTTTCTTTTTTTTCTTTCTTTCTTTCTTTGTTTCTCATTATATGATTTTCTGAAAATCATTTTCAGAAAATCATATAATGATCATATAATGATTTTCTGTGAAATCATATAAAGATCTGTGTCGGCCTCACAAACGCTGGCTGCTTTAAGTCAACGCGTTCCGTGACACTTCAAAGCCTTCTTTGAACTTTGAAGTGTTCTAGTGATGAGTCACATGACCAGGGGTTCCACTGGAAGTTACCATGGCGACACACTGCATTCATCAGGCTGTATTGGTGGTTTTCAGATTCTAGAATGTGGGGTCACAGTCACTATCCATCTCCTCCATCTCTAATCCAGCCAGACCCAACCTCCATCTCTTATCCACCCAGACAGACTCGGTCTGGCTGGATCAGAGGTGGAGGCTGGATCTGGCTAGATCTCTCTCTCTTCCCTCCCGATCAACCCAGACCCAGCCTCCACCTCTGATCCAGCCAGACCAGAGATGAAGGCAGGGTCTGGCTGGATCAGAGGAGGAGGAGGCTGGGTCTGCTCGATCAGAGATGGAGTCTGGGTCCTTCTCTCTCTCTATCTTCCGTCTCTCTCTTCACTCCAGATCCAACCAGACGCAGCCTCCACCTCTGATGCAGCCAGACCCAGCCTCCTCCATCTCTCATCCAGCCAGACCCATCCTCCATCTCTTATCCACCCAGGAAGAGCCTCCACCTCTGAATCAGCCAGACCCAGCCTCCTCCACCTCTGATCCAGCCTCCCCCATCTCCGACCCAGCCAGACCTCGCATCCATCTCTGATCTAGCCAGACCCTGCCTCTTTCCTTTCTAACAGGGCATAAACAAGTATTACTAAACTCACCTCTCTACTTCCTTCTCGTTCTCCCTCTCCCTATCTCTAAAGAAAGAAAAAATAAAAATATATTACTTGATCTCTTCCCTCTTCTCTCTGTCTCTCCTTTTTCTTTCTCTTTCTCCCTCTCTGTCCCTTTCCTTTTTACTTTCAGCCAGACCCAGCCTCCTCCATCTCTCATCCAGCCAGACCCAGCCTCCATCTCTTATCCATCCAGACAGACACGGTCTGGCTGGATCAGAGGTGGAGGCTGGATCTGGCTAGATCTCTCTCTCTTCCCTCCCGATCAACCCAGACCCAGCCTCCACCTCTGATCCAGCCAGACCAGAGATGAAGGCAGGGTCTGGCTGGATCAGAGGAGGAGGAGGCTGGGTCTGCTCGATCAGAGATGGAGGCTGGGTCCTTCTCTCTCTCTTTCCTCCGTCTCTCTCTCTCTCTTCTCTCCTGATCCAGCCAGACCCAGCCTCCTCCATCTCGCATCCAGCCAGACCCATCCTCCATCTCTTATCCACCCAGGAAGAGCCTCCACCTCTGAACCAGCCAGACCCAGCCTCCTCCACCTCTGATCCAGCCTCCTCCATCTCCGACCCAGCCAGACCTCGCATCCATCTCTGATCTGGCTGGATCAGAGGTGGAGGAGGCTGGGTCTGGCTGGATCGGAGGTGGAGGCTGGGTCCATCTCTCTCTCTTTCCTCCGTCTCTCTCTCTCTCTTCTCTCCTGATCCAGCCAGACCCAGCCTCCTCCATCTCGCATCCAGCCAGACCCAGCTTCCTCCTCCTCTGATCTAGCCAGACCCTGCCTCTTTCCTTTCTAACAGGGCATAAACAAGTATTACTAAACTCACCTCTCTACTTCCTTCTCGTTCTCCCTCTCCCTATCTCTAAAGACAGAAAAAAATAAACATGTATTACTTGATCTCTTCCCTCTTCTCTCTGTCTCTCCTTTTTCTTTCTCTTTCTCTCTCTCTGTGCCTTCCCTTTTTCACTTTCTCTCTCCATTCTAACAGGGCATAAACACGTATTACTCAATCTTGTCTTTTCTTTTTTCTTTTTTCTTTCTTTCTTTCTTTCTTTCTTTCTTTTTTCGTTGTTCTTTCTTTCATTCTTTTTTCTTTTTTCTTTCTTTCTTTCTTACTTTCTTTCTTTCTTTTTCTTTCTTTCTTTCTTTCTTTCTGATTTATTTCTTTTTTCTTTCTTTCTTTTGTCTTTCTTTTCTTTTTTCTTTCTTTCTTTCTTTCTTTCTTTCTTTTTTCTTTCTTTTTTCTTTCTTTTTTCTTTCTTTTTTCTTTCTTTCTTTTTTCTTTCTTTCTTATTTCTTTCTTTTTTTCTTTCTTGCATTTTTCTTTCTTTCTTTTTTCTTTCTTTCTTTTTTCTTTCTTTTCTTTTTTCTTTCTTTTTCTTTTTTCTTTTTTGTCTTTCTTTTTTCTTTTCTTTTTTCTTTCTTTCTTTCTTTCTTTCTTTCTTTCTTTCTTTTTTCTTTCTTTCTTTCTCATTATATGATTTTCTGAAAATCATTTTCTGAAAATCATATAATGATTTCACAGAAAATCATTATATGATTTTCTGTGAAAATCATATAATGATTTTAATCATTATATGATTTTCACAGAAAATCTTTCTTTCTTTCTTTCTTTTTTCTTTCTTTTTTCTTTCTTTCTTTTTTCTTTCTTATTTCTTTCTATTTTCTTTCTTTTTTCTTTCTTTCTTTCTTTCTTTCTTTTTTCTTTCTTTGTCTTTCTTTTTTTCTTTCTTTTTTCTTACTTTCTTTCTTTCTTTCTTCTTTCTTTTTTTCTTTCTTTTTTCTTTCTTTTTTTTCTTTCTTTCTTTCTTTGTTTCTCATTATATGATTTTCTGAAAATCATTTTCAGAAAATCATATAATGATCATATAATGATTTTCTGTGAAATCATATAAAGATCTGTGTCGGCCTCACAAACGCTGGCTGCTTTAAGTCAACGCGTTCCGTGACACTTCAAAGCCTTCTTTGAACTTTGAAGTGTTCTAGTGATGAGTCACATGACCAGGGGTTCCACTGGAAGTTACCATGGCGACACACTGCATTCATCAGGCTGTATTGGTGGTTTTCAGATTCTAGAATGTGGGGTCACAGTCACTATCCATCTCCTCCATCTCTAATCCAGCCAGACCCAACCTCCATCTCTTATCCACCCAGACAGACTCGGTCTGGCTGGATCAGAGGTGGAGGCTGGATCTGGCTAGATCTCTCTCTCTTCCCTCCCGATCAACCCAGACCCAGCCTCCACCTCTGATCCAGCCAGACCAGAGATGAAGGCAGGGTCTGGCTGGATCAGAGGAGGAGGAGGCTGGGTCTGCTCGATCAGAGATGGAGTCTGGGTCCTTCTCTCTCTCTATCTTCCGTCTCTCTCTTCACTCCAGATCCAACCAGACGCAGCCTCCACCTCTGATGCAGCCAGACCCAGCCTCCTCCATCTCTCATCCAGCCAGACCCATCCTCCATCTCTTATCCACCCAGGAAGAGCCTCCACCTCTGAATCAGCCAGACCCAGCCTCCTCCACCTCTGATCCAGCCTCCCCCATCTCCGACCCAGCCAGACCTCGCATCCATCTCTGATCTAGCCAGACCCTGCCTCTTTCCTTTCTAACAGGGCATAAACAAGTATTACTAAACTCACCTCTCTACTTCCTTCTCGTTCTCCCTCTCCCTATCTCTAAAGAAAGAAAAAATAAAAATATATTACTTGATCTCTTCCCTCTTCTCTCTGTCTCTCCTTTTTCTTTCTCTTTCTCCCTCTCTGTCCCTTTCCTTTTTACTTTCAGCCAGACCCAGCCTCCTCCATCTCTCATCAAGCCAGACCCAGCCTCCATCTCTTATCCACCCAGACAGACTCGGTCTGGCTGGATCAGAGGTGGAGGCTGGGTCTGGCTAGATCTCTCTCTCTTCCCTCCCGATCAACCCAGACCCAGCCTCCACCTCTGATCCAGCCAGACCAGAGATGAAGGCAGGGTCTGGCTGGATCAGAGGAGGAGGAGGCTGGGTCTGCTCGATCAGAGATGGAGGCTGGGTCCTTCTCTCTCTCTTTCCTCCGTCTCTCTCTCTCTCTTCTCTCCTGATCCAGCCAGACCCAGCCTCCTCCATCTCGCATCCAGCCAGACCCATCCTCCATCTCTTATCCACCCAGGAAGAGCCTCCACCTCTGAACCAGCCAGACCCAGCCTCCTCCATCTCGCATCCAGCCAGACCCAGCTTCCTCCTCCTCTGATCTAGCCAGACCCTGCCTCTTTCCTTTCTAACAGGGCATAAACAAGTATTACTAAACTCACCTCTCTACTTCCTTCTCGTTCTCCCTCTCCCTATCTCTAAAGAAAGAAAAAATAAACATGTATTACTTGATCTCTTCCCTCTTCTCTCTGTCTCTCCTTTTTCTTTCTCTTTCTCTCTCTCTGTGCCTTCCCTTTTTCACTTTCTCTCTCCATTCTAACAGGGCATAAACACGTATTACTCAATCTTGTCTTTTCTTTTTTCTTTTTCTTTCTTTCTTTCTTTCTTTCTTTCTTTTTTCGTTGTTCTTTCTTTCATTCTTTTTTCTTTCTTTCTTTCTTACTTTCTTTCTTTCTTTCTTTTTCTTTCTTTCTTTCTTTCTTTCTTTCTTTCTTTCTTTCTTTCTTTCTTTCTTTCTTTCTGATTTATTTCTTTTTTCTTTCTTTCTTTTGTCTTTCTTTTCTTTTTTCTTTCTTTCTTTCTTTCTTTTTTGTCTTTCTTTTTTCTTTTTTCTTTCTTTTTTCTTTCTTTTTTCTTTCTTTTTCTTTCTTTCTTTTTTCTTTCTTTCTTTTTTCTTTCTTTCTTATTTCTTTCTTTTTTTCTTTCTTGCATTTTTCTTTCTTTTTTCTTTCTTTTTCTTTCTTTCTTTTTTCTTTCTTTTTCTTTTTTCTTTCTTTTTCTTTTTTCTTTTTTGTCTTTCTTTTTTCTTTTTTCTTTTTTCTTTCTTTCTTTCTTTCTTTCTTTCTTTTTTCTTTCTTTCTTTCTCATTATATGATTTTCTGAAAATCATTTTCTGAAAATCATATAATGATTTCACAGAAAATCATTATATGATTTTCTGTGAAAATCATATAATGATTTTAATCATTATATGATTTTCACAGAAAATCTTTCTTTTTTCTTTCTTTTTTCTTTCTTTCTTTTTTCTTTCTTATTTCTTTCTATTTTCTTTCTTTTTTCTTTCTTTCTTTCTTTCTTTCTTTCTTTTTTCTTTCTTTGTCTTTCTTTTTTTCTTTCTTTTTTCTTACTTTCTTTCTTTCTTTGTTCTTTCTTTTTTTCTTTCTTTTTTCTTTCTTTTTTTTCTTTCTTTCTTTCTTTGTTTCTCATTATATGATTTTCTGAAAATCATTTTCAGAAAATCATATAATGATCATATAATGATTTTCTGTGAAATCATATAAAGATCTGTGTCGGCCTCACAAACGCTGGCTGCTTTAAGTCAACGCGTTCCGTGACACTTCAAAGCCTTCTTTGAACTTTGAAGTGTTCTAGTGATGAGTCACATGACCAGGGGTTCCACTGGAAGTTACCATGGCGACACACTGCATTCATCAGGCTGTATTGGCGGTTTTCAGATTCTAGAATGTGATGTCATAATTACAGATGGCAAAAGCCTGATTTTCCTTTTGATTACATTGTACTTTGTCATGAGATATCCACGTCAAGGCCAGCTAGAGTTCCAAGGGTTTTTTTTTTTTTTTTCTTTGATTTTAGAAGAATACTCTTACATTCTAAGTATAAAACCTTATACTAATTATCCCCATTAAATATCCTGTCTTGGCGCAATAAACCCATCCTAACATGAAACAAAATGTGAAATTTCAGGTAACAAGAAAGAAACATGTTTGAAATTTTGTTCACGTATCTTGCATGCAGCCCATTATAAAGTGAATTTATACATATTTTAATTGAAACAGCTATCATTTGTCATATACATTTTTGTTTCTGACAGTTTAAAACTTGTACTTTGGAAAATTTGCATACTAATCATTAGAACTGGTTTAACTCTGAATGGCCAATTTGATTACTGGTACTGATTAAACTGGTTGAATTTGTCTTGGATTATATTTGTAGTGGTATTACTAATAGTATACTTTCTATCCAATGTAGTAGCCTCAGGAGGGGGAATTTTGCAAAGAATATTTTGTGAAGGTACCCAGCACAAGTCTTCTCTCCTTGGCCATGAAAACAATGTGGTAAGACCATGAGGATGCATGAAATTTACTCATTTTCTGGATCAATTTCAAAGTTTCTGGGGAGGGGTCACAGTCACTATCCATTTCACTTTCTGTGGATAATGAATTGGCTTGCTTCCTACAGGAAGGGCAATATTTTTGCCCTGGAGTTACTTGTTTCCCAGTTTTACCTGTAAGGAAAAAAGCTGTGGTTTTGTCAATGGTTCGGAGAGATCCTGCCACAGGGTTTTTGTGAATACTGAATGGGTCATAACATTTCTTTTGTAAAAATTCATATTTGTCAACAAAAACCTGATAGTGGTGACAACATATGGTTTTACCCTCAGTACTGGTTCCAGGGCTGATCCCTGCCCTTAGAAGTATTAGCTCAACCGATTCCTTGTCCAAGGTATCTACTGAGATGAGTCCATAGTTGCGGGTGAAGGCCTTTTTGTGACAGTCATTGGGAAGATTTATGTGTTGAGGTTAAAATTCAAGTTGCCTTTCATTCACAGAAGTACCCTAGTGCTTTTTATTTATAACCTTCACCAGTGCTGCCACCTGTCCTGCCTAGATGAAACAACTGCAACTTGAATTTAAGCAATTTGTGAGTTGAGTCCCCTAGTCAGATTACTCAACAATTCTATAATGGTTGTCACCAAGAAATCTCACTTTGCTGTTACACTAAAAAGAATAATAGCAGCCGCATGCCACTTGTAGCTTTAATACAGTACAAATCATGAAAATACAAAGGAAACCAAATACTGCTGAAGGTCTTGAGGCAACTGAAAATAGATGATTTTACCATAAAACTTTATTTCAGTCATCATATTCTCAGGAGTTTTGCACAAGAAGTATGCACAGTACATGGTAAAGCAGGGTGAGAGTGATATTTTAGCTTTTTTTTTTTTTTTTTTGCATAAAAGGAAGGGAACATCACTATGATACTGAGAAATTTTGTAGAACATAAACAGGTTAATTCACTGGTGACATTGTATTTTTCATATTTTTTGACACACATTGCCAAAAATTAGGTGAAAAATGACCCAAAATTTAAATTTTACACTTTTTGATTTGAACTACAAGAAAATAAAAAAATTAACTTTATGAAAATATCATCCAAATTACCTGGGCAGGTCTCCTAGATTAAATTTGTAACAAATTTGGCTATTTTAACCTAATTTTCTTGTCTGGATAAGCATCTTTTTGACGGAAAATGAAATTTTAGCCTACCCATCTAAATACCATCCAGAACTAAAGTGGTTAAATTTATCTGCCACCCCCATCTCCTTACATGAACCCCAGTCAGGAAGAATTTGTTGTTTACTTCCAACCAATGGTGCTTTAATGCCCAGGGGGTTCATATGCACCTGTCAGGAAAATTTTATAAAAATCTGAGATGGTGGTGCTGGAACTTTTTCCAATATCTGTTGATTTCACATGGACTGACCCAATTGCATGGATCATGTTACTGCTGAAGTGGTTCAGAGAGAGGATCAGAAGAGGCAAGACACTGGAACAGTTTATAGTCGTGTTGCATCAAGTATTTATTTTGAGCACTATCCACATCAAACACACAAGAAGATTGGAGATTTGAGGATCTTTTTTATTTGATAAATGCAACCACTAAGTGTGATGTTTCATTTAAAACATGATTCCATTTGGTTTCTCTTTTTACATGTGTTACATTTTTTTGTCCAAAAGATGGTGTAGTTGAGGTGGAGGCTGGATCTAGCTAGATCAGATGTGGAGGCTGGGTCCTTCTCTTTCTCTATCATCCGTCTCTCTCTCTCTCTTCCCTCCCGATCCAGCCAGACTCAGCCTCCACCTCTGATGCAGCCAGACCCAGCCTCCTCCACCTCTGATCCAGCCAGACCAGAGATGAAGGCAGGGTTTGGCTGGATCAGAGGAGGAGGAGGCTGGGTCTGGCTGGATTAGAGGTGGAGTCTCGGTCTGGCTGGATCAGAGGTGGAGATTGGGTGTGCCTAGATCAGAGATGGAGGAGGGGTCTGGCTGGATCAGAGGAGGAGGAGGCTGGGTCTGCCTCGATCAGAGATGGAGGCTGGGTCTGGCTGGATCAGATGTGGAGTCTCGGTCTGGCTGGATCAGAGGTGGAGGCTCGATCTGGCTGGATCAGAGATGGAGGCTGGGTCTGGCTGGATCTGGAGTGAAGAGAGAGAGAGACGGAGGATAGAGAGAGAGAAGGACCCAGCCTCCACCTCTGATCCAGCCAGACCCAGTCTCCTCCATCTCTAATCCAGCCAGACCCAGCCTCCATCTCTTATCCACCCCGACAGAGCCTCCACCTCTGATCCAGCCAGACCTCAACATCTGATCCAGCCAGATCCAGCCTCCACCTCTGATCGAGGCAGACCCAATCTACATCTCTGATCCAGCCAGACCCAGCCTCCACCTCTGATCGAAGCAGACCCAGCCTCCTCAGAGGTGGAGGCTCTGCCTGGGTGGATAAGAGCTGAAGGATGGGTCTGGCTGGATGAGAGATGGAGGAGGCTGGGTCTGGCTCCTCCATCTCGCATCCAGCCAGACTCAGCCTAGTCCACCTCTGATCCAGCCAGACCCAATCTACATCTCTGATCCAGCCAGACCCAGCCTCCACCTTTGATCAAGCACACCCAGCTTTCACCTCTTCTCATCCATCCAGACCCTCCTCATCAATAAAGGCTAATGCAAATAAACATTTCAAAGACTTTTTTATTTATGGGTAAAACGTAGAAAAAATATTGACACTATCTGGGGTGACAAATTTTTATGGGATATTGTAAGAACAAGAGATCTACCTTTAGTTTCACACAGGGTTCGCATTACTTTCTCAAGTTTTCTCTGTCCTGACTGCTTTTTAATTTACACAGAAGTATTCTCCAAGTGCTTAACATAGAGATACTACTGCTGGGTGATTCTGTAATTATATAGAATTATTTGGCCTGCTTAAACTTTGGTTATTTTTAAATTATTCAACCAACTATCAAATTCCTTCATGAAAAACTCCCAAAGGACTTGATTGATTCCCAGTGTTTTCGAAAGCACATCCCTCCAGACTAATTTTTCATTCTCAACAATTGGACAGAGGCACTTCATTAATTGACCTGCTCTTTTTCCAGCCTTAATGAAATACTGTAAACCTAAGCGATACTGTATAAGAGTAATCAGTACATTATTACTTTATTTTAGTGATCAAGAAAAAGGCTTAAGACTAAGGCCTTACATCTCTACCCTTACAGAAAATAAGAGACAATTATCAGTTAGGTCAGCGTTTTACATTTTTATTCAAAATAGCAGAAGTGGCTCTTGCTGTCAAAAACAATTTATAGATAGAATTGAATGGGTGAATGGGTTTTCAAATAGACCACAGTGTTTACAGGCCATAGTCATATGGCCATAGTCATAAATCATGTAATCAATCACTGTAATGGAGTCGTCGTCAAAGAATTTGGTCTTCTTTTTAACCAAACCCTGGAGAAAACACAAAGCTTTAGCCTATTTTCATTTATGTCTGTAATTGATTTTATATGTACTAAAATGTGCACACCTTATCCATTTGATCAAACTTTTCTTTCAGTTCAGCTACAGGTCCAGAAATACACTACAGTATATTGCCAAAAGTTTTCACTCTCCCATCCAAATAATCAAAATCAGGTGTTCCAATCACTTCCAGGGCCACAGGTGAATAAAATCAAGCACCTAGGGCTGCAGACTGTTTCTGCAAACATTTGTGAAAGAATGGGTCGCTCTCAGGAGCTCAGTGAATTCCAGCGTGGTACTGTGATAGGATGCCACCTGTGCAACAAGGCCAGTCATGAAATTTCCTCGCTCCTAAATATTCCACAGTGATATTATAACAAAGTGGGAGCGATTGGTAACGACAGCAACTCAGCCACGAAGTGGTAGTCCACGTAAACTGACAGGGCAGCGTCAGCAGATGCTGAAGCACGTAGTGCGCAGAGGTCGCCAACTTTCAGAGTCAATCGCTACAGACCTCCAAACTTCATGTGGCCTTCAAATTAGCTCAAGAACAGTGTGCAGAGAGCTTCATGGAATGGATTTCCATGGCCGAGCAGCTGCATCCAAGCCATACACCACCAAGTGCAATGCAAAGCGTCGGATGCAGTGGTGTAAAGCACACCGCCACTGGACTCTAGAGCAGTGGAGACACATTCTCTGGAGTGACGAATCTCGCTTCTCCATCTGGCAATCTGATGGACGAGTCTGGATTTGGCAGTTGCCAGGAGAATGGTACTTGTCCGACTGCACTGTGCTAAGTGTAAAGTTTGGTGGAGGGGGGATTATGGTGTGTGGTTGTTTTTCAGGAGCTGGGCTTGGCCCTTAGTTCCAGTGAAAGGAACTCTGAATATTTCAGCATACCAAGAGATTCTGGACAATTCCATGCTCCCAACTTTGTGGGAACAGTTTGGAGATGGCCCCTTCCTCTTCAACATGACTGTGCACCAGTGCACAAAGCAAGATCCATAAAGATATGGATGAAAGAGTTTGGTGTGGATGAACTGGAGTGGGAAGAAGAAAACTTATTTAATCCCACCCCCGCTTCTAATTTAACATAATGAGCTTTCTTTTACATTCTTCAGACATTTTACATTAGACTATATGAACCATTTACAAGTGCCATATGAACTATTTACAAGTGCAGACAATGAGTCACTATTATAGCTTGGTAACGTAACTATCATCATATTGCAATAATAAGGAATAAAAAGGATACCAACAATGGTAAAGAAATTAAAGATACCAACAATGGTAACAGACAGCAGATACAAGTAATGTAATGGCCAGAACATACCAGCAATGGTAAGGAAACATCAAGCATAAACCAGCACTACAGAAGGCAGAATTGTTCTAATGTTCAGACCCACTCTCTATATACTGTGACCAGACCATATGTTTATTTAACAACTTGAATTTATGGATATTTTGGCATTGCTTGAGATGTGTATCCAGACTGTTCCAGAGTTTTACACCACATATAGACACACAGAAACATTTATGGGTAGTTCAAACATTGGGCAATTTGAAATTTCCATACCCTCTTAAATTATGAGTTCTCTCTCTCATTTTGAACAGACTTTGTAGATTACTTGGTAGTAAACTGTTGAATGCTTTAAATAATATAATAAGTGTATTATATTTTACAAGGTCAGGAATCTTTAGGAGCTTGCACTGAATAAAAAGATTATGGGTGTGTTCTAAAAATCCAACTTTATGGATGATTCGCAAAACTCATTTTTGTAATATAATCAATGGATTAACTGTACATTGGTAAGTGTTCCCCCACACTTCAACACAATATGTGAAATAAGGGAGAACCTATGAACAGTATAGTGTACGAAGGGCATTTTGATCAAGGTAATACTTCACTTTGTTTATTATAGCCTTAAGACTTTTTAAGATTTTTGTTTTTATATGTCTAATGTGGGCTTTCCATGATAATTTACTGTCTATTATAACTCCCAGGAATTTATTTTCATTTACATTTTCAATCTGGGCACCTTCATTGCCTTGGTCTTTTCAACTTTAATGACAATTTATTAATATCCATCCACTTTTTTATTTTGTTTAGCTCCTCATTTAGAGTTCTTATGAGTTCATTATAATTGTGACTGCTATAAAATATGCTGGTGTCATCTGCAAAGAGTATAAGTTTTAGTGACTGAGATACAATAAATATATCATTTATGTATATATTGAACAGTTTTGGTCCCAAAACAGACCCCTGGGGGACACCATAAGCAATGCCAAGGTTTTTTGATGTATACTTCCCCATCTGAACATATTGCACCCTTTCTGTAAGATAACTTCTCAACCAGTTCCTAGCTACCCCTCTAATACCATATTGTTCGAGTTTATGAAATAATATTGAGTGATTGATAGTATCAAAGGCTTTCTTAAGGTCAATAAAAATACCGGCAGCATATTTATTGTCATCAAGTGCATTTGTGATTCCCTCAGTTGCATCGATTATTGCCATTGAGGTGGTTCTTTGTGTCCTAAACCCATATTGTCCTTCATTTATTATTTGATGTTTGTCAAGAAACTTTTCGAGACATGAGTTGAAGAGTTTTTCAAGGATTTTTGAAAACTGTGGCAGTAAGGAAATTGGTCTGTAGTTTGTGAAATTATCTTTGTTCTCACTCTTGAATATTGGTATTACTTTCGCAGTTTTCATTTTATTTGGGAAACGCCCTGACTGAAAGGATAAGTTGCAGATATGGGTAAAGGGCTTAATAATATTTTTTATTACTTTTTTAACTAGTACCATGTCTATGTCATGACAATCTTTGAAGAGTTTACTTTTACACTTGAGAACGATGTTAGTCACCTCCTGTACATTTGTTGCAGATATAAAGATAGAATGTGGATTTCTTTCAACATTTTGGTGACAAGTTACCTGATCTGGAATTTTTGCAGCCAACTCTGCGCCAACATTTACAAAAAAAAATATTGAAATGATTTACGACATCTTTTGTGTTTTGAATTTCATGATTTTTGTCAATGAAGTAATCAGGATATGCTGACTTTGTAGGTCCTTGTTTGATTAGTTTA
Organism: Taenioides sp. WSHXM2023; assembly: GCA_029959045.1. NCBI lineage: Eukaryota > Metazoa > Chordata > Actinopteri > Gobiiformes > Gobiidae > Taenioides > Taenioides sp. WSHXM2023. The sequence goes on from CM057093.1 coordinate 24,678,519, forward strand.
TTCAGTGTTTATTCTTTTTCAGCAATTTTGCCTTTTTTGCGATTTCAGCATTTTTCCTTGTCAGATGCTCATTTATGTAAACGTCTGTTCCTTTCAACTTGTGTCCTTGTTTCAGTAGTGCCAACTTGTTTTTGCAATTGACAAACCGCATGATGACAGCTGCTGGTCTCCCATTCCCAGTGGGCAGTGTGTGGCAGGCCTCGATGTGCTCCAGGTCCATCTCTATCCCTCTGCTTTGGAGGTAGGATGCCACCTGTTGCTCCACCGAGCGTGTCTCCTGCTCACTCGTACTCCCGCGTACGAGTGAGGCCTGATCTATATGCCGGTGATGACCACGTCATTCATGCGAGAATATTGCTCCAGAGCGTCCACTCTCCGCTCTAACTCCGAGATGCACCGGTCCTTTTCCACGTTCTGGAGGCGTAGTGTTTTCACCTCCTCCAGCAAATCCAGCAGCTTCTTCTGTTACTCTCTGACAGCGGTTACATCCTCCAGTTTTTATCTCTTCGATTTCCTCCGCCGTAGGGTTCCTTTTTGGTGGCATACTGATTGTTTGTCAGCTCTGTGCACCGGTGTGCCGGTTCTCCGTGGGATCATGTCAAGATGTGATTTGTTTACGCTGGTGTTTACATTTTTGCGCCACCCTCAGGCTGAATCAGGCATATGCATGCCAAAATGTTTTATCATTTGTATCTGACGTACCGTTTCATTTGCAGATTCGACAAGAACAATACCGACTCCAATCAAACTTGTATCTAGTATGACTGCGATGAATACGTTGGCTTCAGAATAAAGTCAATGAAGGCTTACGATTGCACATACGCCTATAAGTTGTTTGGTGTCCTTTAATGACTACGATAACCAGGTTATAAAAATATGAGTAAGAGGGTGCGTGGGCCTCGAACTCTCGTCACCCGTGAAGACAATAACATGTCCGGGGCTCTAGCCACTACCCTACATCAACTGATCTGAGTTTCGTTCAGCACCTATATCTGTCATGCGTGTTACCGTCACATTGGTGGCATGTTAACTTGTGAAAGCCAGTTGTAACATTGGACAACTTAGCGCTGTTTTTAAAAGCGCGATTCCGTCCTTTACCATGTGCCTCGTGCGCGCACTACGGCGCTGAACTCTAAAGTCTGCAGAAGGTTGCATGATGGTGTTTTAAAAGGCTACAAGGCAAACCTTGCTTCCATGTCTTGATGTGACACCTGGCAGGGCATGTTATCTTGTGACACGCACATTGGACAATTTACCACTGTTACTAAAAGCCTCATTGTGCTGTGTCCCTTTGAGGGCGTCGCGTGCTGCTGATCAATTAGAGGGGCTATAATGATCTGAGATCATGTGTAATAATGTGAAACGAACGCAAAGTCATAAACGTGTCAGACACAGCGACACGTCATGGTCACTCAGTGCACTGCCACTTATGCTCAGACATCATTGCCATGTTATCGTGTGACATTACAATACAGTCACCCACTCGTGTGCAGTTACTCTGTGCTTTTTCAAGCGCCACAGGCAGCGTAATATGCGCGTGCATGGCATTGCTGATGTGACAGGGTGACTCACTTGTCACATCAACACATTAACATTAGAAGCCAAGTGCTCTCATGTTCACTTTGCCATATGAACTTATTGCCACTTGATAGTTGACTTTCCACGATGTCATGCATCCGCAAATTACCCTGCCTCTGGCGCTCGAAAAAGCGCTGAGTAATTGCTGGAGACATGCGCAGTAGAACGCCGAGTGCCAGTGGTACAGGAGTAATAGCGTGATAGGAGTAGAAGATACTGACACACAAACCTAGAGCGCCCTCTAACGGCTGTCAGTGTGAAAATAACGAACATGTGAAATTATATATTGTAATATATAAGTCGCACCTGAGTATAAGTAATAATCAGCTTTCAGGATGCATTTGAGAGGCTGCATGAAATGTGACAGGCCTTGTCGCGCCGGAAGTGACGTATGCGGCCGAAAAACCATCCTCCAGAGGCTGCAGACCCCAAAATGACCAAAATTGGGGTCTGCGGATGCGCCTTCTACCACTTCCAATTTTACTTTTAAATGTAAATACTGGTTTACCTCACCTACAATTAATTCTAAGTTACTAGCTACATGAAACTGTTCATAAACAAGTTCACTTAAGTTTAACTTAAGATGTTAAGTTAAACATATGTATGAAGGTAGTCGTTACGGCTTAGTTTACGGCTGTTGTTGTATTAGCGGTTAGTAGCGTTATCCCTTACACTTGTTTATTAGCTTAGCTGTTGTAATGTTGGATATTTTCCAGTATGTAAGAATATTCATGTCTTCAGGGAACAAGGAGCAGACCACCCGACTAACTGAGCTGAGGCGGGAGAACGACCACCTGTTCACCGGGGCTAAATTCTCCGTGAACATGGCTTGGAGGTAAGTATTAAAACAGTGCTATATACTCCTGTTAGATAATATAACATCAGCCATGAAAACTATATCAGCGCTGGCATTACTGCCATTTGAAAACCTTTTTCATTTGTACATATGTGAGTAGTTGTAAATTAACCTGGGTTTCCCTATTTATTTCCTATGTTCTCCACAGCCTGTACTTCTGTGATTACTAAATGATGGCCGGGAAGCTGGTGATCTGAAAAGTATACTACACAATGTAGTACTATCATGTGTAGTAATGTAGTAATATCACAACGGAGAACTAAACCTACCTATTTGTCAGTAGACAGTTGTTCACAAATAAGCTGGACTTATTAAGTGTTATTATCCATTATATCTCCCTTACAAAAGCATCTTGAAAACTGTAATTAAAAAGACATAATTAACTACATAAATGAAAGGATAGCGTGTGCTGCATGGTTATTGAACAAATGTTTGCAGTAACACTAGGAGATCTGTAACAGATTTCATATTATATATAATTATAAATGTACTGTATTTATTATTATGTAAATGTGACTGTTTTTGTTCTGTTTGACTCAGGACAATACTGGAGAAATGAGGCCAGCAATAATAAGGGCTGCAAATGAATCATGCTCATATTGAAATCTAAATTGTGAAAATACACCTTTCTCAAATGTGTGGGATTCCTCTATTAATTAAGATATTTCGATTTATATAAACGGCATTTGGATCTGAACCAAATTTTCCTGTAATAGTTTTGTAGTTTTCACTCTGCAGGACAGGACTTTGATCAATCAGACATAAGGCCCATTCTGCTCTTCCTCCTCCAGAAGACAAGGGACACATCACACTGAGTGGTCCAAGTGCACGGGGTCATGTCTCCACTGTCCATGCTGACTGTAGAAGACCTGTGGGGTCTCTGGTTGCATCAGGCCTCCCTCCTGCACGTGCTGCTGCTGTCCCTAATGTGTCCTAATAGTGATGTGTCCATAAAGTTTAGGTTTAACTTCTAATTTCCTGCAGAAGTAAAATAGTCAAATCGTAGTTTCTTTGCATCTTAGCAAGCCTTATATGATCTTAACATGTGTGTGAGACAAAACTGAAAACATATAATTTGCTCATATGTTTATTTGAATGTTTTTCAGTCTATACTGACATTTGAATCATGGTGAAATGTGCCACTTATTTGATGTCTCTTTTGATAGTAATTAATTACATGTACTATAAGAATGTACTAGTGTACTGCAGTTAAGCAGTGGTAATCCACCTGATCATATTTTGCAAAGATAATTATTTCATTTTGGACTGTCACCTGCTTCAGCAAAAAGGGAACAGAATTTGAGAGTTCACTGACATACAGCTGTTTTTACTCACCTGCAACAACAACACAACATCAGTAGGGTAAAACTAACCTGTCTCACGACGGTCTAACCCCACCTCACGTTCCCTATTAGTGGGTGAACAATCCAACGCTTGTGTGTGTGTAATGGGTTCAATGTTTGACTTTTCACATCAAGATAAAGTATTTCCAGAAGTTCCTTTGATTGTTTACATCTTTTCTCAAAGGAGATGTCTTTCTTTATAAACTGATTTAAATGCATTCCCTGTATAAATGTAATCCTTGGTCAATATAAAAATATTTAATAACGATAATAATAATTAATAATGCATATCTCATCACTATTTGAAACTTTAAGGTAATTTAGCCTATTTAGATGTATCCCAGAAATATAACAGTTTTGTTTTGCAAAAGTTAAACATACGTTTTCGTTTTAGCCACAAGATTTGGATGATAATTATTAGAATTGCTTGGTCTCAAAATAGTTCAATTACCCAGGCGTAATCTGCGTGGTGCATGTTGTTAGCATTAGCGTTAGCGTTAGCATTAGCGTTAGCAGCGTGTCTCGGTTGCTGAGCGACGGGAGCAGCTCCGTGGGCTGGACCTGTCCCATTTCAGCAAAGCCTTGCGGTCCGCGGAGACTGGTTCGAAGGCTGCAGCCTTCACAGCCTTCGAGGCACCCGGCCTTTGCAGCCTCCGGAGGGCCGTGTTTCGGATTGAGACACGGCCACTGTCTCGAATTTAGCTTGTCTGCGCCAAACTTTGCATGTCTCCACTCCCATAGGAGTCCAATTCTAGGTGGCGCTGTTGAGTCAAGTCACTTTGGGCATTGTCGCGATGCCCATTTTATAAAATTTTTCGCCGGACCGGCCGATCTGATACCCCTATGTTGGACTTTTCGTCCATGTTCAGGGGGTCAAAAATGTGATAATTTTTTTGGGTAGAAAATAATAATATTAAAAAGAAACCGACGAAGAACAATACCCCTCGCCATTAACTTAATTATTGGCGAGGGCCAGTAATTGAATTCTCTCTAGTGTGAGAACTCTCTATTTCCTGTAATTTTCCTGTTTTGTTTTTTTTTGTTTTTGTTTTTTTTCTCAACTTTTCTTCACAAAGTGCTTCGTGTTTGATGTAAAACTGTAATTTATATTTGCAACAGGTATTATCACTCTAAATTAAGTCAAAATTAGAGAATCATCAAAACCTGACATATGCACTTTAATAACTCAAAACATTTTACCTCACATTTGCTTAACATGGTACTGCCTTGTAAATAGTTGGCCTTCTTACAAATATGAGGTTTTAAACAATACATGTGATACTTGCATCTATTTTTAAGTGCCTATTTTTTCTATAAACACTGCAACTCACATACAGAGATTTATGCAAAACTGAACTGTTTGTTATTTTAATTAAAAAAAAAAAAAGAAATCTGATTTCAAAGTTTTTGTAAAAAGTCATGTTTTTATTTTCATATGTTCAGCAAAAATGAATCAGTCTTTGGATATTAACCAAACAGATGGCAGATGAATATATAACTTATGTGATGTTATAGTTAATGTCGTCATATTTCACACAACAATGTTTCCAGTACAGTTGAATTTAATTTTTCCATTTCAAACTCAGGTAGCAGTGCTTTCCTCGGCTGCAGGTTCAAATGCCTGAAGTGTGAGCTTGATGTAGCCTGCCCTCTGGGACTCTTTCTGCGCATAGATCTGTAAGAGCAAAGGTTAATGAGATCCAAGCAACAGAGAGGAAGGGCAACACTGGTTATGTCAAAGTTAGCCTGCAAAACTTAAGAATGCATGTTTCAGCGTTTTTAGGGACACCTTATTATTTATTTATTTATTTATCTATCTCCTCTGCATTTGTCCCATTTGTAGAGATGCATAAGTACCCAAAACACAAAATGTATCAATTCATACTCTACACAGAGAGATCAACTGATTACTAAATCTGCCATTGATCATTTGAATAACCTGCTATGAACAGATAATTCAAACTAGTTTCATTCTCACTAATTCCTATTCCGTTTCTGGTAGACGAAGGTGAAGTCCCAGGTTTAGTTCAACAATAGAAGAAGTGGTCACACCAATTAAACCAAGGTTAGTGCACTACCCACCAGAACTGATTGGAGTCCAGAAGGCTTAAAACATCTTGTTAATAATGTTAATGTGATACTTGTGAAATGCATCTTCAGATTAAACCATGACTAAAGGGGTGGTCTAGCGTGACGGTCGTGATCATTTTGAATTTGATTTCGTTGACTCTTTTGCTTCTAACAGTTCAAATTAAATGGCTGTCACTCTCAATGTGTCTCCAGACAGTTCAAGGCTGAGGAGCCCTAATAGAAGCTGATGTGGCCTGGACCTGCTCCCTCAGTTCCCACACTGAAGGAGAAACTTAAGACCATGAACCTGCTTTGACCTGTGGAGGTGACCCCGACTTCTGATTCAATACACAAGGGAACTGATGACTCGAGACCATTTCTGAATCAATTATACAGGGATAACCCCAAAATATGAGAGAGCACAATTGGAGATTTTGAAGATTTTACATGATCTTACACAGACCAGGAAATTCTGATTGCATTTATGTGAATTTGAATGTCTCACCTTGAGTAGGTCTGTGCCTGTGGCCTGCTGTAGAGCTGCCTCCTGAGCAGATTCACTGTGAGGATGGACCATGTGGAAGAGTGACACTAAACTCACTGCATCCTGGAGCCTGAGAGGAACATGAGAAGTGATGTGTTACTCATTAAAATAAAAGGTGCACCATGTAACTTTTCTGATGGACCTGCTTGTCTTCATGGAGTTGCTCCTTTGGCGATAGGTTTTACTGACAAACTGATCTATTGTTTTATATATTCAATTACCGGAGATTTTATTGCTAAAAAGTAAGTGGGGTCACCTCTAAAAAGATCTTGGTCTGATGGTGCCACCTGATTTTCTCCATGACAATACGTAAAGTTTAATGCTATACTGTGAGACATTCTAGGCAAAGCAAACACATCCCCACAGAGACAAGCAGGTGCCTGTCACTCCACCAGTAAAAAGTTACACAGTGCAAGTTCAAAAGGGCTCACTCACAGTTCTCTCTTGAGCATGTCCACTATGAGTCCATCCACCCGTCGAGCATTCAGCAGGTACCAGGCCATCCCTCCGAAGTGTCGTGTGGAGCGCAGAAGGTCGTACTTCCCATGTTTGTCCAGGTCCTCGTAAGTGGCTGTGTGGATCTGAGACAAGAGATGAGGTATAACATAAAATTGACTAGTACGATTATCTGATTACAGTTGATTTTTTTTTAATGATTAACTTTCCGAATCAAACTGTACAAAACCCACCCAGCTCCACCCAGTCTCAAGCTGACATGGTGGAGCTTCCTTTTCCTTGTATATAACAGTGCGTAAATGACAACCAAACCACTGCTTCCAGGCACTGCCTTCATTATTTGTTCATTTCATTGAAGAGATCACATGGAATCAGTTAACAATAAGGATATACCATATAGTTACAGAATATTTTTCACAAATTGTCTTCCTTTTAATACTCTAAAAACCTAAAATGTATAACACACTCTACATGGGAAAGCTATCTGTCCATTATATTTCAGCAGTTACCAAAATGCGATCCTTTACCCTGATATAATCTGAAGAGTCAGGTTCAAATTGGACAAGACACAAGTCCAAGACATCCTCATGGCGATCCTGGGAGAAAATCATCTGAAGGAAAAAATATAAATAAATAAATACAGTTACAGATTACAGCAGACATTTCAGTAAAAAATCTCTCATTAACCCGTTTTACTGCCCCTACTATTAACACCTTGAGGTTCTGGTCCTTGAAGATGTGGTGTGGAGTCAGTTTGCGTCCCTCTCTGGGGAAGTAGACCTGGATGAGCCGGTCTCTCTCCTCCCACGTGGCCTTCCTCAAAGTGCCATTGGGCTCCCGGACAACAATGAACCGCTCCTATAGAAGAGGAAATCAGAAAGGACACGTAGGGAATAAACATACACTTGAAGTCCAACAAAACTTCACATGGGGAGACAGTAGGTTGGTGTTTTTTTTGTGTTTTTTTGGTTTTGTAGTACTTTTTATTCATAATTTTATTTGGGAAATTGTCCTCTGCATTTCCCCCATCCTTTCAGAAGCAGTGGGCGGCACCCGGGGACCCATCTCCATGATCTTGTGCTAGACTTGGTCAGGACTACCTTAGCTGGAGGATTTTACCTATGGAGCATGTTTTGGGTTGATGGAGGAAACCCACCCAGAACATGCAAACACCACACAGAAAGGACCGGGAACCTTCTTGCTGTGAAGCATGAGTGCTAGCCACTCATTGTTGTATCCTTGGGCAGGAGACTTGGCCTATTCTCAGTGTCTGTGTACACTGGTGTGTGAATGGGCGAGTGGTTCCTTGATGTAAAGAGCTTTGAAGGTGGAAAAGTGCTATATAAATTGCAACCATTTATCAATTATAATTAAAAAAAAAAAAAAAAAAAATCAATGGATGGTTACCAAACAGCTAGAAACATGAAGCTAAATCAATCAAATTTGTTATAATAAAAACATTTGTTAAAAATAAAACATGATAAAATGTAAAGAGTAATGCAGAGTGTCTCTACCCTGTGTGGTATATTATAGGTGATATCTGTAAAGACGTATTTTGCTGTGTCCATGCCGTCCAGAATGGGGTCCTCGGCTAACACATCGTCTATGGGCTTCCTTTCCGGTAGCACTGGGGGCATCTTCAGCAGCTTCTTTGCCTGCTCCGTCGCATGTTTCATCGCCTAAAAGAAATATAAAGACAATATAGCTAAAATACTTGAAAATGAAGACTTGGAATACATTAGGATTAATGAGTTTTACATTTACAAACTGTCAAATTAATAGAGATCAGGAAAGTGTGTAATTGCTTTTAGGAATTCTTGCACTTAACAGATAAAACCTTTTGACCTTTGTCAGTTCCAGAAACAACATTCTGGAACCAGTACCTGATCCAGCTGCATGGTGCATGCCTAGTGTTTCCGATCAACAATTTGGATTTGGTATATAAAAATTTATGCAATGGAGCTCTGAAAAGCTTTATTGTTTGAACAGTAGGAGACACAAAATTGTATTTATATTTATATAGAAAACTATGCTTCAAATATAGATCAAAGTAGGGCTACAAGAATCAAGATTAGCAGCAATTAAAACAAAATTGCAATTTGAATAGATGCAATTATCAAATCACAAAGGCTGCAGTTTTTATCAAGTAGCATAATATACAGGGGGTACAGAAAGTATTCAGACCCCTTAAATTTTTTCACTCTTTGTTATATTGCAGCCATTTGCTAAAATCAATTAAGTTATTTTTTTTCTCATTAATGTACACATAGTACCCCATATTGACAGAAAAACACAGAATTGTTGACATTTTTGCAGATTTATTAAAAAAGAAAAACTGAAATATCACATGGTCGTAAGTATTGAGACTCTTTGCTGTGACACTCATATATTGAACTGAGGTGCTGTCCATTCGTTCTGCTCATCCTTGAGATGTTCTACACATTCACTGGAGTCCTGCTGTGTTTGATTAAACTGATTGGACTTGATTAGGAAAGCCACACACGTGTCTACAGAAGAGCTCAAGCTCACAGTGAAGGTCAGAGCAAATGACAATCATGAGGTCAAAGGAACTGCCTCAAGAGCTCACAGACACAATTGTGGCAAGGCACAGATCTGGCCAAGGTTACAAAACAATTTCTGCTGCACTTAATGTTCCTAAGAGCACAGTGGCCTCCATAATCCTTAAATGGAAGACGTTTGGGACAAACAGAACCCTTCCTAGAGCTGGCCGTCTGGCCAAACTGAGCAATCGGGGGAGAAGAGCCTTGGTGAGAGAGGTAAAGCAGAACCCAAAGATTACTGTGGCCGAGCTCCAGAGATACGGTCGGGAGATGGGAGAAAGTTGTAGAAAGTCAACCATCACTGCCCGACGGAAGCCTCTCCTCAGTGCAACACACATGAAAGCCCACATGAAGTTTGCTAAAAAACACCTGAAGGACTACAAGATCGTGAGTCTGATGAGACCAAGATAGAACTTTTTGGCCTTAATTCTAAGCGGTATGTGTGGAGAAAACCAGGCACTGCTCATCACCTGTCCAAAACAGTCCCAACAGTGAAGCATGGTGGTGGCAACATCAGGCTGTGGGGGTGTTTTTTAGCTGGAGGGACAGGACGACTGGTTGCAATCGAAGGAAAGATGAATGCGGCCAAGTACAGGGATATCCTGGAAGAAAACCTTCTCCAGAGTGCTCAGGACCTCAGACTGGGCCGAAGGTTCACCTTCCAACAAGACAATGACTCTAAGCACACAGCTAAAATAATGAAGGAGTGGCTTCACAACAACTCTGTGACTGTTCTTGAATGGCCCAGCCAGAACCCTGACTTGAACCCAATTGAGCATCTCTGGAGAGACCTGAAAATGGCTGTCCACCAACATTCACCATCCAACCTGACAGAACTGGAGAGGCTCTGCAAGGAGGAATGGCAGAGGATCCCCAAATCCAGGTGTGAAAAACTTGTTGCATCATTCCCAAAAAGACTCATGGCTGTATTAGCTCAAAAGGGTGCTTCTACTAAATACTGAGCAAAGGGTCTGAATACTTATGACCGTGTGATATTTCAATTTTTCTTTTTTAATAAATCTGCAAAAATGTCAACAATTCTGTGTTTTTTTCTGTCAATATGGGGTGCGGTGTGTACATTAATGAGAAAAAAATGAACTTAACCATCCATCCATCCATCCATCTTCTCCCGCTTAATCCGGCTGGGTCGCGGGGGCAGCACGCTGCCCATTACTCTGTGCACCAGACCCAGACCCCTGTGAACCCCTCTGCAGGTGGTGAGCCCACAGGAGGGAGGAATTCCTTGACGGTCCTTGATTGTAAACTGTTCATAGGGGTGAACTTAACTGATTTTAGCAAATGGCTGCAACATAACAAAGAGTGAAAAAATTTAGGGGGTCTGAATACTTTCCATACCCACTGTATAATATTATCCTCTTAACCTCTATAAAAAAAACTGCTAAGCCTGTAGTTTAGATCTGTACAAAGTATACATTCTTGTGGTAGTTTGTCAGTTCAGATTTGAATCTTTTTTTAACTGTCATGGACAAGTTTCAGATATGAAGTATTATTGGAAATCTAATCACAATGGCAATGCTTGTCAGAAAAATTGCATTTAGATATTTTTCCCCAAATCGCACAGCACAAGATAAAAACATGTCTCATAAATACAGTTGGTAATATAGTAGGCCCTTATTACTGCTCTCGTGAAAATACACTGAGTACTGACCTGGTTGAGCTGTTCGTCTGTCATGAGTTTGTATTCAGGCAGCTTCAGCTCCTGTTTGATTGGTCGAAACACTTTCTCCAGGTCCAAGCCTGTTATTCTGCTTAGGATGTCCTGCACCACTGGGTCTGTGAACTGGGGCTTTGCATTGTGGGAATGAGCTGTTGAGAGAATTTATCATTTCAAATAAGGCCATATGAACATTTTCACAGTAGCGTTCTTTGTTGACTTGCACAGCTCACCCCTAGGCCTGTCCCCATGATGATTATATCAACGTATGAATGCTGGAACAACATTTTGAGGGAACCAAATACTGTATTGGATATCATGAGTACATTTTCTGTTCACTAGTTCTTAATTATTCTATTAAATGTTTTTGAAGTACTATAGGATTTAATCTGTAGAAGGTCAAAAAAGTAACTTCATTGACTACCAAGTACTAGTGTTTTATGCTGCCATTTATTTAGGGCGTGTTTTTTTATATTAAACATTTAGAAATGATCCTATTTCTGGGTTACTGTGTAAGTGGGGTTGTTTATCGCAATATTTGTATGTAGCAGTATATGACACTTAAATGCTTTATGACAGGCCTACTCACTTCATGGCTTTGAGTCTAGATATGTGATGTTGTTGGTGATGTTATCACTCTGAGATCTCTATAACAGACAGAGTCCCAGTGCAGACATCCACCATCTCTCTCTGCTCCTAATGACACAGCACCTCCACACGTCGGGCTGCAACGCCTCAAGGAGCATTTCTAGATTCAGTATTCACCATTTTACTCAAATAAAACCCACTTCTGCCTCTTGACACATTAATATCAAGTCTGAGAAGTCCCAAGTCAAACGTTCCCCTGGGATAACCCCATTTGTATTAGATAGACTATCAGGAGACGTTGCCTATTATTCTGAAAATTGGTAGTTTGATCCCTGCAACCCGAAACACATACAGCTGTTGTGTCGGTGGGCAAGATACTTCTGCTTTGCTCACACAAACTGTATGATGCATGATTAAGTTACTAGTTTATACATGGACGTTATAATCACAAGAGACAATGGGAAAGAAATACATGAACTTATTTCTATATTTCTATGAGATTTTCCAATGCCAGCACGTTTTCGAGTGTTAGATTAGTGCAGTGACAGTCCTCAAATGTGTCAGCCTGTCACAATGCAGGGACATGTACTTTTACCCACAAGGTCAGAGTAAAACCCACACTCCAGTTGTACTAAAGCAGTTATATAAAAACAAATGACTTACCGCTATCCTGTGATTCAGTGCAAAACGTCCTGACGCTACATCTCAGCAGAATGCGTTTATTTCGCTGCACATTTTTCACTTGAGAAAAGCTGCGAAACAGGCACCGTGCTGCTCTAACCGCCGCCATGTTTGTTATTACCTCACTGACGTCCCGTGAAGCGACGTACGTGCCCTTTGAACTTTTACAAGTGCTCATGGGAAATGCAGTTGGTAATTTTATGACACTGGTTCATGAACTGTTTCAGTAATCAACTTTTATATTTATTTAGTTTTAGATTTTAATATTACAATAAAACATATATTTAACATAGCAAAGCACACGCTAATACTAAAAGAAATCAATACAATATAAAATGCATTATTATTATTATTATTATTATTATTATTATTATTATTATTATTATTATTATTATTATTATTATTTTACAACAATATGGCGTAAGCGATAAAGACCCCAAAAAACTAAAATTAGGTTTGGTATTTTTACTGTTATTATTAAACAAACACAATCAAATAAGCGACCTGTCCTCCTTACGTAGGATATTTTCTTACACAATTTGGCTGTGTTGTTGTTATTATGTCATGTCTTATTTTTGATAACGATACAAACAGAAAAACAACTTTACGCATGAGAATTTGTCGATTTTGCTGCAGTGGGCGATTATAGATTGGACACCAGGTGGCGCTATTATACTACACAAAGAACAAACCTCTTTATTTGCGTGAACCACGTTACATTTTCAAATAAACAATGGCTGATTTATTTTTCCTCCTGAGTGTGTGTTATTCTTGGGATTTGCAGAGGATTTCAGACTAAATGTGATTAACCCTTCACTGTAGCCTACACACATTCCAGGCTTGTCATGACACAGTGTTCTTGAATCTCCTGATAACTGCAAAATGTGTCTGCGAGATAACAACTGGGTGAAAGACTATTCTCAGCACGAAATCTGTTTACGCCTTTAGACCATGGACTGATTTCATTCATAAGCAGTCAAGAACGTGAATCCAATATCTCAAAATGTGCACGGGACCCTTTTCATAGAAACCCTTACCAGACTATTGCTTTTTGGTTTGATTTATAAAATATAATTTCAAATACTTATATTAGGCCTATGAATATCAAAATGTCAAACAAAATAACAAAATAAATAAATATTTTAATAAAAAAAAATAGAGAGAGACTTTGAATTCTTCAGATAAATAAATCAATTCTCAGATCTTTGGCTTTATAAATTAAGTACTGGGAATTAGCATGTTCAAATCATTCAGGTCTTGCCATCTTAAAGGTGCACAGTGTACATTTTCTGGTGACCAGCTTGTCACAGAAAAGCCTTAAACAATATTGTTTTATTTCAGTTACAAGTGCTTTTTTAGTTTTCAAAAATATTTCGAGGGTCACCACTCCACGGATCTGACCTGCAACTTGACACAGTGGTGTTAGTTTCTCTTACTGTGCAACACTGAAATCAGTGACAGCTTCATGTTTACAAGCAGTGTTGTGTTTTGGCACTTTTTATTCTGTATATTTTTATTTGCCAATTGCCTGTATTTCTGTAGTATTTTTTTTTTTTCCCCGCAGTTTTTGGTCAGCATTTCTCCAAAAGTTACATCATGCATCTTTAATATGGCAATGGCAACTATCAAACTATAAATTATGGTATTTCACATTGTTATATAGTTCTTTGGACACCATACAATTTTTGACTTTACATTAGTATAAGATATAAGATTGTAAAATGGTTAATTGTTAAATAATATCAGATCCTTTTGTTTATTTTTCACTTGTGTGGCCAGTCTTGTATTAGGTTAACTGTGGAAAATTATTTACACAGTAATTTCTTTCACATTCCACTCTATAAAAGTATTGATTCAAATGGATTATAAAACAAAGAATAGAATATTTCTTTACACACAGTCTCTAAAGAGGTTGCACAGAGTAAGAAACAGCAGTGACTAATTGAGACACATGTTTTGAAATTGAATCTCGCCAAAGTAAGTCATCTTTCTGTCATCAGGCACACTGCTGAAGGTTATAATTACATTTAGGAAATCCTACTTTATGGCCAATGCTCCTGTTTAAAGAAACAAAAAAAGGTTGTCTGATAATTGTTAAAAAGTTTTTTTTTTTTTCCCCTTTTTCCTTCCTTTTTTTTTTTTTTTTTTTTTTTTTTTGACACAATTTCCTATTTTACAGCATTGCATAAAAAGCCACATGCAAAAACAAGTGAAGAATTTGAGGTCTGGGCAAACAAAACTGTATTAAAATCTAAGAGGGAAATCTGAACCTAATCTTTGCATGGTCAAAACAAAACATGGATGTTTTCAAGGAGGAAATGCATGGTTAAAGCATAAACAACAACAAAAGGAAGTTGGTTTGCATATAAAGGGGAAATGTTACGAAGCTGCCCATGCATATGAATTTATGAGAAAAATTTCAGATCAGTTTCCCGTCCATCCTCCTATATTCCTGTGTGCCAGATGCCCTCCCATACTCCTGTATTCTGTGTTCCAGATGCCTTCCCATTCTCCTATATCCTTGTGTGCCAGAAGAGAACAGAATGTATGGCCCAAAAGAAGCTCTCCACGACATGTTCTGTTTTTTATTTTTATCCTGTACAAGCAATACAATTCTTAAAATTCCTAAATACCTATGTTGTTAAAAGTTTGTAACAAAAGACAAATTCTGCTTAACCAGCTTCACATTATTTCCTTATTTGATGTCTAAGGTTTAAGGAGGTGTTATATATATAAAAATGTGTTTTCTTCACCTTCCACGGTGGTTGGTCTCTCTCACCCTCATCAGCTCGGGCCCTCTACCAGAGTCCTGGGAGCTTGAGAGTTCTGCGCAGTATTTTTGCTGTTCCTAGTACTGCACTTTTCTGGACTGAGATGTCTGATGTTTTTCCGGGTATCTGCTTTAGCCACTCTTCTAGTTTGGGGGTTACAGCCCCGAGTGCTCCTATCACCACGGGGACCACTGATGCCTTCACCTTCCAGGCCTTCTCCAGCTCTTCCTTGAGCTCCTGGTATTTCTCTAGTTTCTCGTGTTCCTTTTTCCTGATATTACCATCGCTTGGTATTGCAATGTCCACCACCACGGCTTTGTTCTGTTGCTTATCCACCACCACTATGTCTGGTTGGTTTGCCATCACCATTCAGTCAGTCTGTATCTGGAAGTCCCACAGGATCTTGGCTCGCTCATTCTCCACAACCTTCGGGGGAGTTCCCCACCTTGGGGTCTCCAGCCCGTACTCTGCACAGATGTTTCTGTACATTATGCCCGCCACTTGGTTGTGTCGCTCCATGTATGCTTTCCCTGCCAGCATCTTATACCCTGCAGTTATGTGCTGGACTGTCTCAGGAGCCTCTTTGCACAACCTACACCTTGGGTCTTGTCTGGTGTGGTAGATCTGGGCCTCTATTGCTCGGGTGCTCAAGGCCTGCTCCTGTGCAGCCAGGATGAGGGCCTCTGTGCTGTCCTTCAGACCAGCCCTCTCCAGCCATTGGTAGGATTTCTTGATATCAGCCACTTCAGTTATGTTTTGGTGGTACGCCCCATGGAGGGGCTTGTCCTGCCATGATGGTCCCTCCAGCACCTCTTCCTCTGACCTCCACTGTCTGAGGCATTCCCTGAGCACATCATCTGTTTGGGCCTTATCCTTGATGTACTTATGGATTTTGGATGTTTCATCCTGGACAGTGGTTCCCACACTCACTAGTCCTCGGCCTCCTTCCTTCCGGCTCGCGTACAGTCTCAGGGTGCTGGATTTGGGATGGAACCCTCCATGCATGGGCAGGAGCTTGCGTGTCTTAATGTCTGTGGTCTGTATCTCCTCCTTTGGCCAGCTTATGATTCCTGCAGGGTATCTGATCACTGGCAGGGCGTAGCTGTTTATTGCCTGTGCCTTATTCTTACCATTGAGCTGGCTTCTTAGGACTTACTTTACTTGTTACAGGTATTTGGCCGTAGCCGCTTTCCTTGTTGCCTCTTCAAGGTTGCCATTTGCTTGTGGGATACCAAGGTACTTGTAACTGTCCTCAATGTCTGCTATTGTTCCCTCTGGGAGTGAGACCCCCTCTGTGTGGACTACCTTCCCTCTCTTTGTCACCATCCTACTACATTTCTTAAGCCCGAATGACATTCCAGTGTCAGTGCTGTAGATCCTGGTGGTGTGGATCAGTGAGTGTATATGTGTGTATATATATATATATGTATATATATATATATATATATACACACACACACACACACACACACACACACACACAAGAGTTGCAAATTAACTCAGGCCATAAACTATAAACTATACTATTTCCTGCCAAGCCCTTCATTGCACCTCACGCTAGAACCAAATATGACAGTCTAGTCAGATTAGTTTCTTTATTTGTTGTTTTTCAGTGATGTATGTGAAACAAAGGAGCTCACAACTCATAACTCAATTTTAAATACAAACTAATTTCTCTCACCTCAGATGAACAGAGTTTAGTGCTTTGCCCACTGATTCTGCAGAAATCTGATGTTTTTCAGTCCGTTTTGATATTTGTTAATAATTGTTTCCTTCCTTTTTTCCTCCTAAGCAGCCATATTTGTTTTGATACAGACAGACAATGTGGGTCCCTGATTGGCTAATCCACCTGTCAATCACACCTATCTAACTCAGGGACATTCACCGGTGACCACACTAATGTCTTTATAAACTCCTGGAGAAGCATGTATATGCATGCGTCAGTATTTTTTGTATCTTTTCCCATTCAAATAAACAATGAAATAAAACTCTAAAACAATGAAATAAAACTCTTAAACACGTCCTGTGCACAGTAGTTACCAGCTTTTCAATAGGCTTCTTTCTGACATCTTTACCCTCATTAATAAAGCTTTAACTTCCTCTGGTTTGTGGTATCTTCTTTCTCTCATGTGATCCTGTCCCCTAATTCTGCCCCATAATCTGAGCTGGGATTTGGGCTCAGAGTACACAGGGCTGGACACAGAGCTGGACACAGGGCTGGACACAGGGCTGGACACAGAGCTGGACACAGAGCTGGACATGGGGAGGTGTGGCTGGGGCAGTAATGAGGTGACTAGTGTCAGACAGAGAATCAACAACGGGCGGATGGAGATGTAAAAGGCCCTTCACTCAAACAGATGTCCACAGCTGTGCACGCGCTGACAGAAGATAATCCTGCCAGGCGGGTATGGAAGAGAGGAGAGAGAGGGGGAGAGAGGAGAGAGAGAAAGAGAAGAGAAAGTCAAAGAAAGAAAGAGAGGGAGAGAAAGGGAAGAAGAGAAAAGAGGGGGTGGAGGGGGCAAGAAAGAGAGAAGAGAGAGAGAGAGAGAGAGAGAGAGAGAGAGAGAGGAGAGAGGAGAGAATGTTGACGAAAGAGAGAGAGAAAAGAGAAGAAGAGAAGGGAGAGGGAGAGAAAGGGAAGGATGAGAAAAAGAGATAGGGAAGAGAGAAAGGCCAGGTGGGTATAGAAGAGAGGAGAGAGAGGGGAAAAAGAAGAGAGAGAGAGAAAGAGGAGAGGAAGAGAAAGGTTGAGAGAGAGAGGAGAAAGGGAGAGAAAGAGAAGGAGGAGAGAAAGAGAGAGGGGAGGGAGAGAGAGAAGGAGACTTTTCTCAATTGCAAATTACAAATACTGTCTGCAAAATGTATACAAAACATAAATATATATACATATTTTTTACCTGCCATTGGCCTTTATTTTGCAGAAATGTCACATATATCATATAAGGAAATCAGGATTAAGACACTGCATAGTCTTAATCTGAATAAATAAAATTGGCAATTCAAAAAATATATATATGTAAAACAAAAATAGTTATGTTATTTCTAATATACTGCACACTGTAACCGTCAAAATTGTTTTATTTTAGGCAGCTTGCTAAAGGTAAGATTGCAAAACAAAACAAAAATAAATACACAAAATTGGTTTGTATTGATGCTGTTGACCAAAATCTGTATCATTTTAAATCAATATCTACACAATTAACACAACGTAAATTAACAAAACAGCACTTTATCAAAATCTGTGTGAAATACTTTTTAGTTTTTAAGTACATATTTAAACAAGTACTTTAATACTTTTACTTCATTTGATTTATTCATGTGATACATTTATTTTTACTTAAGAAACTTTTTGCCTCTGTATCTGCAATTTTACTTAAAGATGCACTATGTAACGTTTTAAAATTACTGGTGGTTTTATAGCTCAAAAATACCTAGAAAAACAGGCATTCTGATTGAGAGTGGGGTTGCCTCTCCACAGATCTGACCTGTAACTTGGTCTGGTTTGGTCTTCGTGAAGATAAAAAGGTTTAATGCCATACTGTGAAACATTCTAGACAAAGCAATAACACCTCCATGAAGAAAAGCATTTGACGGACCCTCCACCAGAAAAGTTACACAGTGCACCTTTAAGTACAAAACTAGTACTCCAGCACTGCTTACCTGTATGCACTCCTCATGTTAATACACCATTACTGCAAGATCAAAACACAACGCCGAAAATACTTCAGTATAAGCACAGAGCCGAGCTGAAATGACTGACAGCAAAGGTGGTCGGTCACATGACTCAGGGTGCATTTGTTTATTTTGCCAGCGCGTTGTGAATGGCGCGTGGGTTCAGAGGAGGGTGAGAGCAGAAGGAGAGGATGTCCATAGTAAAACAATGGCTCAGAAATACATGTAAAAAACCACACACAGGAACAAGTGTGAGTCTGTTTATACGCGGCGCATTGTTAGAGGTGTGCGAGCAAACTGCAAACAGGATAATCTACCGCGCTCGAATATTAGCGTCAAGTTCACTATAAATCCACTGGAGATGATGGATTAACAAAGCGTGTTTTTGGAAAGCAGGCTGAGCACGGCCTGCAGGAGTTTGCAAAGAAGCTGGTGCATCGGAAAAGAAAGACATGATGTTTTAAAGGGCCCATACTACACTTTTTTCTAGTCTATGTTCTCATGTTGTTTCCTCGTCAAAAACACACTTGGAGTTGTGTTTTGTTTCATTCGCACACGTTCAAAACACAAATCCTTCTTCTCTCAAACGGAAAACATCCACCGTTTGATGTCATGTGGTACTACAGGAAGTGCCCCACTGTGTTTTTAAACTTCACACACCTTCACTAGAATCGTTTGGATGTTTTCACGCCTGGAATCGCCAATCTTTACTGAACTAGAAGATTAAATGTAGTTGTTAACTTGAAAACTACGACCTTGTGACATCACAAGGTGGAACAGGGCATTTTAAGCCTTGGAGATGTAGACTAATAATAAAGGGTTATTCAAACATGAATCCAACAGAAAACAACTCCAGGTATGTTTTTGATAACAGGTAACAACTGTATCACATGGCTTAAAGCTCACAAGAGTCAATTTTGTGTAATATAGGACCTTTAAAATACACACACTCATACTAGCTAATGTGGTTAAAGTGTCTTGCTTAAGGACACAACACCAGAGCCACTGCTGCCCCACTGTGGCAGCTCGTATTCAGCAGTCTCCCATCCAAGTACTGACCAGGCCCGTCTCCGCTTAGATTCTGTGATGAAATTGGGCATTGACAACCAGGTATGTCCTTCATATAGTACAAGAGTAAAAAAAAAAAAAAAAGAAAGAAAGAAAGAAAGAAAAAAAGTCTACAGTAAAAATGATCTTATGTTAATTTAGTCAGTCAAAAAAAAGTTTTTTATTCAATCTATTACAACACAACGCTTGTATAAACGTTGTAATTTGCTTTGGATGACATCATAACACTCCAAAGACCTTTAATCTTCCGGAGGGATGGAGGAAACATAAAATGACCAAGTGTGACATTATCTCAGTGTCGACTATAAAAACTACACATTTCAGAATAAAACGTATATAGGCAAAATTTCCGAGGGTCTCTCAAGCATGTCGGTGTGCACCTGTTTGATTTGCTTTGGCTGGGAATGGGGCTGTCAAGGTCCTTCTCTTCCTCCCACTGAGCCGTTCTTTGAAGAGGCTAAGGGAGAGAGATAGAGCAGAGCTGAGAAAAGATAGAAGGAGGGGAGGGGAGAGAGGAGGAGGGGAGAGGGCAGATAGAGCAGAGGAGCGATAGAGAGGGAGGAGAGGAGGAGGAGGAGGAAGAGGAAGAGGAGGAGGAGAGCAGGGCACAGTGACATGAAAACGCTGCCTCTGTCTGTAGAACCACACGTTGTAGGTTGCAGATTGGACACAGACAAAAATACAACTATGGAACAGTATTTTTGGTTTTCTAATACTTCATTGGTACCAACTTGGTCTTGTAGCTCAGAGACAAAAGTGGCACAGGTGTTAAAGCATATACCCACCCACCAGAGAGTCCAAAGTTTGAACCAAATTTGAGAAAGAAATGAACTCACCAACTTTGTCAGTCAAGAAACACTTAAATGCACATGAAAACTGATTTATGGAGCTGCTTTCCTCTTGTCTTCTGTCTGATTAAAAAGTTTGTAGGTGTTAAATTAATATACCAAAGACTATAAGAAAACTGTCCCACCACAACACATGCATCATTCTTATTTACCTTACATTTTGGCTTGATTTGCTCATAGTAAGACCCTTTTCCATGACCTATACTGAGCTGATTATAATTGTTAAATGATTGAATTTAAAGCTCCACTGTGTAACTTTTCTGGTGCACGTCCACTATGCTTGTGTCAGATGAGATGGTATTGCTTTGCCTGGAATGCTCCACAGTATATAAGCTTTTACCATCACCATGGAGACAAGCGGGCAATCAGATGAAGTTACAGATCAGATCTGTGCGGAGGCGGCCATGCTCACACTGAGAAGGCATGTTTTTCAAGATATTTTTCAGTAACACATTTGATTAAAGTAAATGCAAGATGGATAAATTTTAACGACACATTGGCAGGCAAAGCGACACCATCTCCATGGAGACAGGCAGAAAAGTTACATAGTGTACTTTTAAAGATGACTATTATGGAGTACAGTTTTGTAGGGGTCCACATCAGGGGCTCTTGGGGTCTCAGTTCTCCTCCCGCTCTCTCTGTCTGTTATTGTGATTAACACTGGAGCTGTAGGTGGAGCGGAGGTGACAGGGGGAGCGTGGCACTGATGAGCAGCTAAGACCCTGTGTTTGGAGAGGTCAGAGGTCACACGCTCTGGAGGTTGGTGTTTGGTTTTGGGGTGCAGGGATTTGGGAACAGTACTGGTAATTGAAAAACTGAAGTTTCCTAGCAGTGTACTTTTACTCTGGCTTGAGTAATATATTGTATTCTTACTTTCTTACTTAAGTAAAACTTTAGTTTAGTTGTGTTTCTTGCTCTGCTTCTTCTTCAGATGTTTTTTTTAAGGGCATGCTCTTAAAATATCAAATTCTGTGCATTGTTTATGTTTCTAACCATACACTGCTGGATTTAATATAGGACAATCTCAAAACCTGCTGCCTGTAGTCCAAAGTGTTAAACCAGATGCCCTCCCTGACTTAATCCTCACCTTCTTTTAACCATGTTATAGTTGTTCCCTTTCTCATTTACTCCCTCAGAGTTGTACTTTGTGTGATTCATACATGTCTGAGTAATCTGCTCTATTTAAAACGTCATTGCCCCCGTTTTCACCGCCCCTGATATACAGTAGGGATTAGACAATTAACAATAATATAGTTTATTGTGATAAAATTGTCAGTATCGTCCCATAGTACACACACACTGCTCTGTACCATTTTCATTTTCTTAATCTGTGAAACGTGTATGATTCTGCAACTTTGTATAGTTATTTCAGTACAAAAAATATGCTTCTTGCTTTGTTGTGATGATGTTAACAGTTAATTTTACAATCAGGAAATCAGCAACCTTCTTTTATTCATTTGTTTTAGATTTAAAAAAAAAGAAGTCAAAAAATACAACCTAATGGTCCGCGGGTGTTATAGATTAAATAGCAGACAAAAGCACAATATTTTTACTTCATTGACTTTTGGGTATGTGGCTATATTGTAAATCCATTGTAAACCATTCTGTAAAATGAATGTATTCATTTACTTGTATTTATTTTACAGAACACTAGTATTTCCCAAGCTCTGACGGTCCAGGCGTCTCGTGATTTGGCCAAAAAAAAAACACAAAGTAACAAACACAATGATTTTCCTTTGGTGACAGGTCCAGAAAATCAGTGTCTTGTAGAAACAGCAACTCCAGTGGGACTGACCTCCTGATCTGGGCCCTATTTAGACAACTCCACACACATCTACACACATGAGCACAGCAGCCAGAGCCACTAAATCAGCCTGTTGATTGAGACGGGAGATAATTTTAGCCTCTGAGCTCTGGTAGTCTTTGCATCCTGGGTCCGGCTGGGAATTAGCGGAAAAGAAGGTGATTAATTACTGTCATGTCTGTCACGATAGAGCCATGCCGCACAGACAGGGGGCGACGCTCAGGGGGAAGTGGCCGTTACACGCGAGATGCTAACAGCTGTTGTTGTTATTGTCGTACAGGGAGGAGTGCATTTGTCACACCACCGTCAAAATGATTGTTAGGGCCACGACTTTGAAATGTATTTAGTTACAGCACTGCATACCTGCATTTGAATTTATTTTTAAACATACTCAGTACCATGGTCCAGTCAGAGTATTGTATTCTGATGATTTTTACGGGGAGTTTAAACGTGAAAATAAATAAATAATTACATAAAGTTAAAAAACAGCTTCACGTTGCACCATTTGTTATGCAATGTTTCGTCACTTACACAAAACTGACTCTTGTGAGCTTTAAGTCTCGTTATGATGCTGTGAATGACATCACAAGGTGGAACAGAGTGTTTTCAGTTTGAGAGAAGACCTCAGCCTAAATATACACAACTCCAGGTATGTTTGCGATGAGAAAACAACATTATAACATCAGAAAATAGTGTAATATGGGTCCTTTAATCATATTTTAATTAAAGAAGGAGAAATCACGCATGCATGTACTGAAAGAGAGGTATTTTTGTTTTAATATTTTCTAATACTGTGCAGTTTGAACCCTAAATTGCGTGATCAAGTGCCACAATTATTCCTTTAATTTTAGGAAAGTATTCGGAATATCTCCACATGAAAGAGTAACTGTGATTCCAGCTCCTGTGAAGAATGCTGCTGTTGTGTCCTTAGGCTAGACACTTAACCCACCTCGCCCCTAGTGTCTGCGTACACTGGTGTATGAATGTGCATGCATACGCACACACATAGCACCTTTAACAAAACATTCCACACAACATTCATGCAGTGTTTTATACATGATTTTACACTGAGCCATAGAAGACCCCTGTGGCCCCTGACGTCACATGGGCCTGTCAGGGCTGTGGAGAGTTTAATCTTCATTAGCCTGAGCATTAGAGATGTTTGGACGTGTCTCTCAACGTACACTCTTTGGAGCAGAATGACACTGCAGCAGTTGGCCATGTTTTATACATTAAGCACCTGTTCAGTAAAGGTGCACAGATACATTAAATACATTCCAGAAATTTTGTTTTTTATGCAAATGACTTTTATAGAAATCCAA
>CM057093.1:24707355-24872355 GCA_029959045.1 Taenioides sp. WSHXM2023
TATCTATTATGAATTAAGTCTTTGTTCATGCTTAAGGTGTAGTTATTAAAATGTGCAATACATTAATACATTTATTTAACATGGGAATATTACAAATAAATGATTCTGGGTTCATCAGTCTGCAAACTCCAAATAGATATCATACCGATGAGAAGAGAGAGTGTGTGTGATGTTGTGGTTTTGTCAGATGACTTTTAAAGGTGTGTAGAGGTGGGATTAAAAAATACTTTGCTTGGTAGTATAAATAATAGAATAGATAGAAAAACTTATTCTGGGGTGTGATTATCTCCAGCTGGAATAAGGTGGGTGGCACTGCTATGGGCTGGTTGGTCATTTTTTACATTAGGATGTTATTTGTTTTTAATGTTCTTCAGAAGTTTTCCATCCAGGATTTTGGAGCACATTGCCTTTTCGTAGTTACATAAATGACAACGCTGCCTTTCTCTGCGCTTTATCATATTTAGTGTTTTGCTATGGCTGTGTAAGTACAATATCTAACAACAATAGACTGTATGTGAGTGCGATGTCACTCATAGCGTTCGGCGTCAGTCAAATAAAGCTCACGAGCTTTAGGGAAAAAATTGAAGCCATTTCCATATGGGGAATAGAAATTTATTTACAGGCAAAATAGCAAAATAAAAACACCAGGATCATGTAGAGCGGGTTAATATAAACATTTTAAAACCAAAAGGACGTGGCTCACTGCAGCAGTTATAGAGAGAGGGGTGACAGTTTTTCAATATAAAATCAACTGGAATCAGAGTCGATGGACCAGAAGCGCGCCCATTAACACTTCCTATTTGGAATGCGGGTTAGCTTTGTTTATTTATATATACAGTCAACAATATTTACATTACAGAATCTGATGGGACACTAGGCCTTTCACAATAATGATTATATCGACTTATCATTCAATACAATGACATATGGAACAGTTATTTTTGGGAGTTGAATATTTATCGCTGGGACGTGGGGATGTTGTTGAAATGTAATAATCAATCCATTTTTATTTATTTATAGAGCTCTTTACAACACTCAATGTGATCAAAGTGCTGCACATTAAAATCCACACAATATAAAACCATGCAAAAACATAAAACAATGAAATCAAACAAACTACATTACTGAATGTTAAAAGCCAGTCTGAATGGGTGAGTTTTGAGCTTAGATTTAAACAGGCCAAAGTATGTGCATATATTGCGCATATTGGGGGACAGTTTGCATTTTTGCCAAAAGCATACAAACGTTTAAAGCTGTATTTTTTTAACTTTAAACTGATAATGTAGCTTGCAACATCATCAGCAACAGATTTTTGCATCTTTTGCAATTTGATATTGCGATTCAAAGGTGTTGCTGCGAACCTATAGGCAGTGGACTTAGCTTAAGGGTGTAGTGACTCAAAGTTTGTTATTATCTTTTAAACCTGGACATGATCTTTGAAACATTCTCCCCTCTAAATGCCTGCATCGCATTAGCCCCAATAACATTTGCTAATACGCTTCTTGACATCTGCCCGGTGAACCTTTCTATTTCCTACACTTCTAATTTGCATTGGCACTGTGCTTGACCTCTGACCCATAAGCAGGAACCTCCGGGCCTGGCTGGTCTTTGTACTGAGGGGCTCGGAGCTGCTCGCCTCTGGGTCCGATCGGATAAAAGCGCGGAGTTGTAGGAAGAGGAAGCGCTGCATGTTGAGTTTGTTTAACATGGGGCTTAATGCATGCCCGCGTGGATGGCCGCTTCCCTTCGCATGTGGTCACACTGGAAAAACAAAACAAAAAAAGAAAGGAATAAAGAAATAAAACATAGCAATTGGGGATTTAGGAATTGTGTGGAAAATTAAAGAAGGCTTGAACATGAATAACGACGTCAGTAAGAGTGAGTAAAGGGTGAGTACACAAAAATATAAAATGAGAATGGAATAATAACAGAAAACAACAAATTATAATGCTGAATGAACCATTAAAATCCAAATAGAGGATTTCTACTGTGTATTCTATTACTTATGGATAATATAAGATAATACTGATTGTATGAGAAAGTGTTATTTTTTGTTTCAATATTAAGGTTTATTACTAGTATATTATGTATAATTGTGAATTCTTCTAATTTTGTTAAATATGCTCAAAAATGTATGCATTCATTTAAAGGTGCTGTACCTGATTTTTACTGTTTTAAAAACGTGAAAAACAAAAAGTTAAGTTCATCTGCGATAGTTTACAGTGGCTCAAAGTTGTTCCTCACTTCCGAGCATCCTAATTATTCACTGCAAATTTACAAGCTTTCAGAGACCAGGCCAGAGTTTCACGATAATGCTAGCGACAACTAGCGTGCTAATGTGCACTTCCTGATTATCACACAATAAACCACTTTATAAATAGAAGCAGACAGCACACAGCGGATTTATTTTGACCTCAAGAGCTGCTTATACAATATATCCAAACTGGGGTAGGACAAATTTTGCTCTAATACACGAAAAAAAAATTATATTAAGAGAGTTTAAGGTTAGATGTTACAATTTTACTTTTTCAAAAAACATTAAATTACATTTGTTAACATATATTCATAAGTGTATATTCATATTTAAACATGTCAAAGTCACAGTTACAGTCTTACAGTCTGGGAGAAACATGTCACTATAGTTGTATATTTTTACAGTACAGATATCCACGTGGACGGAGCACACGACCAGGGCCAGGGGACGTGCCCACACACTGCTGCTCGGGCTGGTCCATCAACCTCGGGGCAGACTGGCACAAGGGCACAAAGGCAGGATGAGGAGTATTGTTTTAACCTGTGAAGTGAAGGGGCGAAGGCTAACAGCGCTAACACGGCTAACAGCTCCTCTGACACATGTGATGAAGGCGACGACGGACGGACGGAGACGAGGACCAACGCACAGCTGACCTCAACATGAACCTATAGGAATATACAGGGCTCTGATGTGAGAATGAGACTCAAACTAATTCATATTACACCAGTATGATTCAATCTAACTATAATGAATATATTTTACACAGAATTTGCAAAAATCTGACTTTAACATGAACCTGAACTATGGAAACACATAAGTCACCAAATGAATGTGACAATCAAATGAGAGCAGTGCGCAACATAACTTCTACTACTTTTTTATGCTAAGATAAGTACATTATAAATGGTGCACTGTGCTGCTTTTCTGAGGGGAGCCAGTCACTTGCTTGTGTCCATGGAGATCTAATTATACTGTTGTAATGTTCCACAGTATGGCATTATAGGGCCCATATTACGCTATTTTCTGATCTATGTGTTATAATGTTGTTTACTCAACAAAAATATACGTGTTTTGTTTTATTCACACGTTTAATGCACAAACCCTGCATATTAAGGTGAATTGTTCTCTCAAACAAAAATGTTCTGTTCCACCTTGTGATGTCATGTGATAATACAGGAAGTGCTCCAAGCATGTATGAATGAATGAATGAATGAATGAAACAAAACACTCCAGGTATGTTTTAAATGAGGTCACAACATTCTAACATGGCTTAAAGCTCACAAGAGTCAATTTTGCTTAATATAGGACCTTTAAAGTAAACTATTTAACTATTTAATTAAAAACTGCTAAAAACTGACTCAATGGCAACACTTGTCTCCATGGAGGAAAAGTAGGTGGTGGACTCTCCCGCTGAAACTATAAAGTGTTCAATTACAAAACCAGATATCTCAGTTGTGAAAAAAAAAGGCAACCAGTGTTTTTGTTACCATCTTTTACAGATATTATCAGATTACAATAAAATACATTTTGATTTTGACAAACATTTCTATGTAAAGAGTAAATTATAAGCCTCCAGTCAGGTTTAAAAATGGCACTTTTAACATAAACCTGTAGTATAGAAACAGGCTTATATGTGACACAATAAGCTTTAAGGAATGATTTCAATAAGAGCAGGAATTGTATCTAATATATTTTAATAAAGTACAGTTTACACTAAAATATGTTTACTATTCTTAAGTTTCAATTAGCAATGCCCAAGAATTTGATCCTGACCCTACCATGAACCTTTGAACCTATACCTACAAGAGAACATATGGGAGTTACTATAATTAAAAAAATAGCTGTAGATAATTGTATTTTATTAAATCTTATAAAATAGACTCAAGAATATATTTGATATTCTTAAACTTCAATTGGTTCTGCTATAATTCAAAACCTGCACATGAACTTTGAGATGACATAAAAAGACATTTGAATTGAGTGTTATGACTTTACCAACATATAGCAGAGAGCAGGGAGAATCATAATAAATTAGGTACGATCAAATAGATGACATTGCTTCTTTATGTCCTTAGGTTTAAATTGGGTTAGGATTTTGGATACGATTTGAAGACTAGCAGGGTTAGCTAAATCAGCACAGCTATACATTCAAAACATTGACATATATTGAACAAAGCTACCTATTTACCAGTTTTCTACGCAGCCTTTGCTAAGTGTTTTTGGAGGTGTACTTGGGTTCTTGACAAGTTCAACACGCGTAAATGAGTTCTCAGAGGCGTATAATTTGATAGACTGACATTAATGGCCATGTAAGTTAAAGTGGATTCGAATGCGGAATGTGCCTCAGCCAATCAGGCGCCTCAAATCGGGCTGTCAGCCAATGAGGTCACGGTGCTCCGAGCTCCATGGAGACCGGTGAACTTGATGCGGCGGACATTTTTGAAGAGATCATGAACCCTTCACTCTGGGAGATCTGTGCTTCCTCTCCTCGGCTCGGCTCTGTCTTTAAAGGAAGCGGTCTCGGTTTAATTTTATTTTACCTTGTGCCAAAGATACGTTTCCTCTTCATGATCGGTCTCACTCTCTGTCTGTCTCTTCTTTTTTTCCTCTTCTTTTCTAAGTCCCTCTCACTCTCTGCTTTCTCCTCTCGCTCTCTGTCTCTCTTTCTTTCTACCAACCCTCACCACCTTCAGCTCCCTCTCTTCTCCTTCTCTTCTACTCCCTTATGTCTAACCTTTTCCACTATCCCTCTCTCTTCACCATCTGTCTTTCTTCTTTCTCTGTTTCTCTCTCTGTCTCTATATCTGTCGCTCTTTTTCCCTGTTTCTATCCATCTGTCTCTCTCTCTCTGTCTTTCACTCTATCTTTCTCCCTGTCTCCCATGTCCTTTACCTCCTCTCGTTTTTGTCTCTCTGTAGCCCTTTTCTCCCGCTCTCATCCCTCTCTCTGTCCCTCTCTGCCTCCCTCTCTTTCTTTCTCTTTCTCTATCTCTCTATCTGCCCCCCTGTCCCTCCTTACTTGGGAAAAAGCGGGTGTAGATTGTAGCGTTGGTGTTTGGTGAGTGCGTGCTGTTTGGTTGGACAGACTCGTATAACAGGACCACAGCGTGTTCACATGTGCAGGGTGTACAAGTGCTGCTCACTATTTACATTAGGAGCCCCGAGCCGCAGAGAGGGCCCCCACCGCTACATTAAGTGAAACTGAATCGGACCCCTCTCTCACCACTCACCACTCTCCCTGTCGCTACTCTTCTGTCTGTCTGCTATTCCACTCTCCTTCATCCCTCCTTCCTCCTCCTTTTCCTCTTTTTATAAAATAGACACGTGTATATGTGCTGTTCTCAAAGGTACAGGATGTAACTTTCTGAAGGTGGCGTGTCACCTCCTTGAAATAGAAAGTTAAAACCATACTTCGGGACATTCGTCATGGAGATTGATACGTTTTATGCCATACTGTGGAATATTATAGCCAAAGAAATATCAATTTCATGGAAACAAGCAGGAAAAGGCTGTCTCAAGTGAGAGTCAGGTTTGTGGAGATGCAAGTCTGCTCAGAGTAAAAATGATACGATTTGAAGACATAGCAAGATTATGCAAATCAGCCAAGAAATACATTCAAACATAGACAGTCAAACAAAGCTCCCTATACCAGAGGGGGTTAGTACATTTACTTGAGCAACTTTTTATACAAATTGTACTTTTCTAGCAACATACTTTTACTCCTACTTGAGTAATATTTTAATGATGCAACAGTACTCTTACTTTAGTAAAAGTTTTGGTAACTCTTCCCGTGAGTAAATCTACATGTGACAAAAGCTTTATGTTGACAATATGAAATTATTTGAACTTTTGTGTTTCTTGCACCGCTCCTTCAGATATGATTTACTTTTTCTCAACTCTGTGTCTATACTTTGAACATACCCTATGTATTATTTATTGTTTTGTCCTTCAAATTACATTAAGTTCAAATTATAAATCAGATGTTACTTCCGGACTAACTCTTTAAGTTACTCTTACCTGAGTAGTTTCTTGGACTACTATTTACTTCTAATTTGAAGTACGTTTCTCTTAGCTGAGTATACTGTAATTTTTCTACTCTACCCACCTGTACAGTTATAAGTGTTTTTGGCAGTGTACTTGAGGTCTCCTTCCTCCCCTCCTCCTCTTCCACTTCCTCCTCCTCTGTGTTTCTCTTTCTGGTCATTTTCCATTCTGACAGGTGCTGTTATCGCCTCCATCTTGCTGCCCGCTGTAGTAGTAGTAGTAGTAGTAGTAGTAGTGAGTATATTTAGGGTCAGAGTGGGTTGAGGTGGTGCTGTGTGCGCTAAAACAATGGAGTAAGCCCTTCCACCTCCGTGAAGGCTGTTCCATGTGTCAATCAGTACCACCCACCACTCAGCCTCCTCTGCCTGCCTGCCCCCCCTTCAGAATGCTCCCTCCCGCCCACCCTCACCCTCCTAAGAGTGGGTGGGTGACCGGGCGACCCCTGGATTTGAACTTTTCACCTCAGCCTTGAATCTGAACTATCGTCATACCATTTCGTTGTAGACAGACATTTCGGTAACACTGGGCACTTGCGTTGTCTAGTAAGAAATAAATGAACAAGAAATGTATTTGGTATAAAGAGAGCTTTTTGTAACTCGAAAACATTTGGGGTAAAATTTAGTTTAGGTTTAAACATTGACAAAGAATTCTGTATTTTTCGGTGATCCCAATAATGAAATTCAGGTAATATAATGAAAATCAAACAGAAATGTGCTGAGATATAAATGTAGATGTTCAGAGAAGTATTGGAAAAACAAAACAAAAACAAACATGAATGGACTTTTTAACCTATTTTTTGAATCCATTTGAAATATTTTTATTATAGATAACACACTAGATCATACTTTATAGATAATACACTAGATCAGGGGTGTCCAACTTGTAGCTTGGGAGATACCAGTAGCTCTCCACCCTCTTTCGATTTCGGCTTTATATGTATTACGCTGAATAACTTGAATTTGATGAATTACCATTATAAAAGTATAATTTTGAAGTCTAATTTTTTCACTAATAAATGGATAATGGTTTATGTTTTATATGCATCTAACTGTAACCATCTAAGGCTTACTGTAAAAGATCAATTTAAGACTGAATTTTAAGTCAGAGCAAATTTGACCAGACTGTGGTTTGTGTGAGTAAGGAGAAGTGGAAAGTGAAGCTATTTTTTTTTTTTTTTTTAATTCTTTTATGATGAGTTTAAAAGGTCTTTTGTTTGATGAAACGTTCTCCCTCAGAAGTGATATATTCTGATGTAATGATGACAGCAAGATAAAATGGATGTTTAATTCTAATATTTATAAGTTGGCATCAGTTCTTCGTAAAGCCTGGAAGAAGAGGCAGACAAGTTTGTTTAAATGAATCCATTTGTGTTTGTAATGCACGTCTGGAAACTGGCCGATTATATTTTGTTTGTCGTGTCTTAAAAGTCCATGAAAGGGCTGGACATATGCAAGATACAATAATAAAATAAATTCATTCATTCATGCCGGGGCTCTATATTCACTCAATGTTTCGTGATCGCTAAAATTAGAATCTAAAATAGAATAAAGGTAACTCACTAAAGGAAAAAGGCTGGAGCCCCTTGCAGTGGATCTTCTTTTTTTGCATTTTTTTTTTTTTTTTTGCAATGACTCCAAGACAACAATAGGAAGAAATAGATAGCATGCATTATTCATTAATTCCTCCATCCTATACTGCATGGACTATTACTAACACACTATCACAGGACTCCCCAACCACTGGTCCAGGGCCCAAAACTGCGCCGTGGACCATCTCCTACTGGGCTCCAGGGAAAATATATATATTTATAAAAAAAATAAGTAAAATTCTTTTTATTCTACCGCCTTTTATTCTACTGCTACTCTGAGAATATTATGCAAATTAACCCAAATATAGTGCAAATTCACCCAAACAGCAGACATGATATTTTTTTCAAACTATGATTTAGAGTTATAAGCATTTTGTGGTGTTATTACTGGCACTGCCCCTTCACTGGCCCCTGAAAAAATTGTATGTCCTTATAAGAAAAAAGGTTGGGGGCATATTCATAGGTAGGCATTTGGGTGAAGAGTCTTGCCCGAGAACACAAAACTAGTACACTATTGCTGCAAACAAACAACAAAGGGAATACTCATATATGTACCTGACTATGCAAGTTTCTCAAATGTGCATGAATTTTAATTGTACTCTTTCTTCCAGTCAGTCCATTGCCAGTAAGTCCATGAGTAATACTAGTATGTCTCTCTGGTATATGCAGCTCCTGGTAACCACACACACACACACACACACACACACACACACACACACACACACACACACACACACACTTAAGGTTAGCGTGACTAACACAGAGCCCTCGGCAGGCACTGGCCAAGTTCAAAGTTCATCCCTGAGTCAACAAACACCAGAGCACATGACCCAGACCCACCTTTTGATTAGCTTCTGGGCTCACACATACACTTTTAATAATAATGTATTTTTAGAGTATTTTTGTGTAGTTTCTTGATTATATAATTTCCCATGCAATTTTATACACTGAAAGTTTAAAAGCTATCAGTTAAAAATACTTGGTTTCTTGTGTAGTTCTATGTATCAATACTAAATTATTTGAGGTTTATGTGGTCTTCATAAGGGCAAGCAGTGAAAAATTATTAGACTTTTTTTTATTTTTTTATTTGTTACTCCACTGGCAGACAAGTTACTTTTAAATTTGAAAATGCTGAGATTAACACTACTGAAATGAGATCACAATGATACTGATGGAACAAATAAATACAAGATTGTCAGTAAGAATATTTTTTAAATTCAAGAGCAAATACTGCTCTTGAATTTAAGGAAATTCAACACAAATTAAAGCCGTTTGTGAAGATGATGGCCCTTGCCTCAGTGCACACACCCCTCCCACACGACCGTCCCTGCATGTTATTGTTTGTTCCCGACAGCTGTCCAGGCCCACAGATCCTCAATCAGAAAAATGACACAGTGCACCATTAAATGTTTTTTTTTTTTTAAGTCTTTGCGCCCCTGAAAAATGCCCCATGTATGTAAAAACCTTTTTTTTGCTTGTAGTCATGCATAGAATTTAATCCCCAAATTTGGTACAAATCATAATAATGAAGTTGACATTTCATGTCTATGGTAGGGGGCGCTATAGTGTTCAGTTGTACTAGACTTCATAATCCGATTTAGGCCAGGATCACACAACTGTGATTTGAATTTGAGCACTCTAGACCAGTGACTGCCGTTAGAAATCATCAAGAAATGAAGGAAACTGTAAGAAACCGTAAGGTAAATTAAAAAAAATAATAATAATAATTTTGTGAGCCAACTGTCTCTAGAGGTGACATGCCAAATCTGAGCTCATTTCAACCAAAAAACAGGCACTAGATGCGTTTTACAAACATGCATTCAAAGCGGTGGCGAAAGTTTGATCCAATATTGCCGACTTTCAGTTCATTAAAGAGCCATGCACCAATTCAACTTTGGCTTGTCTTATTGTTCCATATCACTGTTCCGAATTTCGTTTCCCTACGCCAAACTTTGCTTGTCCCCAGTCCCTTAGGGGTCCACTTCTAGGTGGCGCTGTTGAGTTGGGTCACTTCGGGCAGTGTCAACCCCATACCCGGTTTGGAGACTTTTCGTCCATGTTCAGGGGGTGAAAAATGCGATTTCCTACAGAGATAAAAAAAACAAAAACAAAAAACGGCAATGTAGCCCTCGCCAGTTGCCAGTTACTCTCTGTCTGTTACTGGTTCGGGCCAATAAATAGAAAACATTATCCATATGTATTAGTAATTTTCTACTTACTGTACACACATAGAGCACACACATTTTCAACACAGATGAATGTAAATGATCTTAAATGCTGCCCTAACCCTTACAGTAACAGATGGATAATGATGCATTTTTAGTGTTTGATGTCAAACTGATATAAATAATATAATATATTGTTATGGTGTGGTGTGTTTTGTTTTGAACATCCATCCATTTTCTCCCGCTTAATCCGTCTGGGTCGCGGGGGCAGCACGCTGCCCATTACTCTGTGCACCAGACCCAGACCCCTATGAACCCCTCTGCAGGTGGTGAGCCCACAGGAGGAGGAACTCCCTGACGGTCCTTGATTGTAAACTGTTCATAGAGGTGTTGCATGTTTTTTGGTTGATGGGGGGAAACCGGAGTACCCGGAGGAAACCCATCCAGACACGGGGAGGAAACATGCAAACTCCACACAGTTTATTGTTTCAGATGTCAAAATTTGAATTGAATTGCCAGCCACAGCTGCAGTCACTTGATTTTTATTAACTGGTAAAGTGGAAATAGAAAAAAATATAAATATGTAAAAAAAAAAATCTGGAAAAAAATTTCTTTGGGGAGTCTGCTGGCCAACTGTGGAAAATGTCCCATGTCCATAATATAATTTTTTGCTCGTACTCATGCTTTTTGCTCGTAGTCCTGCATAGAATTTAATCTCCAAATTTGGTACAAATCCGATAATGCTGAATTTGAGCTCTCTAGACAAATGCCGGTGGCCGTGAGAGATTTTCAAAGAAACAGGAAATGAAGGTGGTTTTCGCTGGCGTGCTGCGAGCTATGAATATCCCCCAAAAAAACAAATACATGTGACATGCCAAATCTCAGCTCATTTTACATACATGCAGTCAAAGCGGTGGTGAATTTTTAATTCAATATGGCTGACTTTCTGTTCATCATAGAGCCATGTGCTGTTTGTCCCCATTCCCATAAGAGTCCAATTTTAGGCTGTGCTGTTGAGTCGGGTCACTTTGGGTATTGTCCCTATGCCCGTTTTATCAAATTTTTCAATTCCACACCTGGTTTGAGGACTTTTCATCGATGTTTAGGCCCTCAAAATCATGATCGTTTGCAAGGAAAAATAATAATAGAGAAGAAAAAAACAGCAAAGAACAACAGCCCTCCCCAGTTACTTCATTTCTGGCTTGGGCCAATAATATGTGTTTGGTTCTCAAAATGTGTATGTGTATTTTATATGCAAGTTAAGTCACTCGCAACCCAGGTTCAGTTGTGACTGTAGCTTCTTTTTTTATTTTAATACCAGGTTTTGTGCATTATCTATTGTTCCAATTACATTAACTGCAAATCATAAATAAGATGTTACTTCCAGATAGTTAATCTTTAAAGGTCCAATATTACACAAAATTGACTTGTGTGATCTTTAAACCATGCTAGAATTTTGTTACTGCATCAAAAACATGCCTGGAGTTGTGTTTTGTTTCATTTACACGTTTGAGTAATCATTTATTATTTATTATATAGATTGTCTACATCGCCAAAGCTCAAAATGCTCTGTTCCACCTTGTGATGTCATGAAGCTGTAGTTTTCAAGTTAACACCACCTTTAAGCTTTTGCTCAATAGAAACTGAAAACTCCAGAGCTGAAATTATCCAAATGATTGTAGTGAAAGTGTACCAAGTAGAAGTGTATGTCTATTTGAGTTGTATGGTAATAAGAACAATACTGCTTTGACCAAATAAGTGTAGGTTTTTGGCACTGCACAGAATACCATTATAAATACCATTCTAATATTTCTCGACAGGCTGTATCTCCTTGTATTACATCCAGGTTGAGCCTCACAGACCTCTTAATATTTTCCAGCGCTGTTTGTCCCTGAAGTGGGTTGAAGTTGGGGTGAGTCCTGACTTTGACCTGGTTCCTTTTTAACCCTTCGCTGTCTCTGCCTCTCTTTCTCTCCCTCTCTACCTCCATCTTGCTTCAGGAGACAGGATAGAGTTTCTCCCAGAGCGTTACACTGCGCTTGACCCCTGCGCATAGAAAACATATTAGATAATGGGCCCGGCGTTTGATCAGGAAATCCAGCATGTGGCTCGGACCGGTGGAAATGTGATTAGTCTCCATGGTGACGGAGAGCGGAGATCTGCGAGGCTTTGCTGGGATCAGGTTTGACAGGAGGACCACCTCGGCCTATAACTACCCAGATAGGGGCATTACAGAGAGTGGCGAGGGGGCTAATTGAATGCATCAGTCGAAGTGGAGCTTGGGTTCGGAGATGGAGGGGACGATAACGCCAACCGTGCACTTACCTGATGTAACTGCTCCCACTGCTACACATGGCAGGTGGGGCAGGACTGTGTGGGGGCAGATACAGGGTGGTGTAAGGGTGATTTGAATTTACTGAGGCGAATGAGGCGATATTTTCTCTGGTTAAAATAACTTCTACAATAATGAGTCTGTTTGTAATGCTGGTTTTTCACTGTTGTGCTGTCCTTACTGTATATATATTTTGAAGTTTGTGTTTATATTCAGTCAAGGTTTATTATCCAATCAGAAAGCAGAATGAGCGTCATGTGACTCTCTCATTTGGGTTGCAAGTTTTAATGTCTGTCTAATCTAAAGTTCTGTACATATACTGGGAATGAGAAAAACTTGCATGTGTCCTTTATGTGCACTTATACAGTTCCTTTACAATTATTGGTCATTCATTTCCTTTTTTTTGTATTGAAAATAACTTCAACAATAATGAATTTTCCACCATTGTTCTGTCCATACTGTATATTTAGATTTTTTTATGTTTATTTGTATTTAACACCTTGCATACCTTTATTTTATAACAGTTATATTCAATGTTTTATGTCGTACTATATTGCTGAAGCACGTTTGTTTGTTCATTTTGTGCACTTACAATGGCAAGATGTTTTTTCCGATTGTGGTAAGAAAAAAAAATGTGTTAAGCGTTTTATGTTTTTAAATATTGGTAGTCATTATTGCTGAGCTCTATCCATTGGTTTCAGAATGATGGAAAATAAAGACTGTTGCCATGGTGATTAAAATATTATATATATTTTTTTAATGGGAAGAAGTCAGGAAAAACAGGAAACTAAAACACATGAATACACAATATACAGCAAACTTAAAATTAAAAATATTTTTTTGTTAAACGGGCAGTATTATTTTATTTGCATTATAATTATTGATTTGATCTTTTTTTTTATTGTATGCTTTATTAGACAGAATAGCTGTGGAGTTAAAAGGGAAGAGAGTGGGTAGAGACATTCGGCAAAAAATTGTCATAACAAAGCAACAACGTATATGTGCAATTTTTTACTCTCCTCTACCACCAGTGAGCACTCAGTGGGCAGTGGTGGGCAGGTTGGTAGAGTTTCGCACACGTTGGAGGCTAATTTAATCAAGTAAAAGTTAAGAGAAAGCCATGACATGGTTTTCAGATGTAAAAGTGCTGCACGACTGTCAAACTTGACGTGACCTTGAAGGACATTTTTGGGGCTGCAGCCTTGGGATAAGAACATGAGGTCTAAACAGAAAAAGTAGACCACAAGCTCCTCATTTATCCATACTGTCCTTGAACGCACCAGAATAAACAGAGCATTTGTCAAGTACAATCATTTATAATTTATAGACATATTCATTTCAAATTACAGGAGAATAAAGTTGCCTGATTTAAACAGTGTAGTAAAGGCTAGGGCTAAAAAAAAATGTAATATTGATGAATCTGATTTTAAAATATATTTTGTCTTAATAAAAACTGGTTACTTAAAATAATTGGCCTTAAAATGACACATTTCTTCCTCTAAACTCTGACAGGGAACTGGCTGTAGATCTTTCAATTAAAAATACCCAGTCACATCATTGACAATTAGAGATGAGACTCAATTAATCAATTAAAATGTGCTTATAGTAACCATAGTAACCCACCTCTTGCTACACTTCTCCAGTACTTTACGAAGAGGTGAGTCTGGTCACCTCTGATGGCTGTGATTGACAGGTGGATTAGCCAGTCAGGGACATGCATGGATGATCTGTATCAAAACAAATATGGCTGCTTACAAGGAAGAAAATAAAGGAAAAATATCACTGAAAAAGACAGGCAGATTTTGCAGAACCAATGAGCGAAGCACTAAATCATTAACTGGTGTGAGAGAGAGACAGAAAGAGAGAAAGAGGAGAGACAGAGAGAAACAGAGGGAGACAGAGAGAGAGAGAGATACTTATAGATTAGATTTTATTGATTTTATAGATTTGATTTGTAAATGACAGCTGACCATTGAGCTCCATCATCACATGCGTCACTGAAATAAACAAATCTGATTGGACGATCACATTTGGTTCTAGGTTGAAAAGTGAGAGAGGGCGTGGAGATCAAACTGAGACCTCTGTATAAAAAAATACAGAGATATCATTATAAATTTACCAGGCAAATCTACCTCATAAGACTTGCAACTCTTAATATTTTTTACATACGAATTTTGTATTATTTAAGTAACTCCATTCACAAAGCCCTGTCCAATCAGAGCCTCATCACTATCTGAACACTGTTTGATGGGCTGTTTATGTATCTTTCATGGGTGGAGGGGGGCGAGGCCTGGATGATTTCAGGGCCAGGAAAAATCAGCGAGCTAAAGGGTGAAGTCCATTCCAGTAGTCGGGAATTTCTAAAGACAACAAACACAGATCCAGGGCCATTTCAGCAGGACTGTTCAGGTCATTTGGTGTATATTGTTTCTGATTAAACGCTCTGTACTGAAGCGCTGCCCCTCTGAAACCATTTACACGCACTTCATTAGAGCTCCAAACATTTGGATTTGGGATCTATATGCAAAATAAATCATTCAAAAGTCAGTCAAGCAACATAGAGAGGTGACCAGGAGAAGACTTCACAGACAGAGTGGTAATATGTTGAGTTTTTGAAGAATTATTTTAGCTTTTGGCACCCGAAGCACATAATGCTACCTGTCAAACTTTTATTTTACTACATTTTTTATTGTGGTAAATGTCATATCTTGGTATTAATGTTCTATGCCTATATTTGCTTCAGTAGCATTTTTCACACCATTTTAAAATAAAATAAGATAAAATAAAAAAGCAAATAATATTGAATTAATAGAGATATCAAGATTAAATGATCATGGTAGTTATACAGGTCACAGTATTGCAAAAATACTTTCAATGTATGCAAAAAAGTTAAATAGCAAAATCGACTTTTCAGAGCTTTAATCATGTTAAAGTTGTTTCTTCTTTTAATCTACCCCCTCAGAGATGTATCTGGAGTGATTCATGCATGTTTGAGTAATCTTTAGTCAGTTATTTTCAAGACGCCATATTGCTGATCAACCCCCGTTTTCACAACCACCGCCATACGTCCTCAGCTCTGTACTTACTTTGTTCACCAATTGTATTTTCTTAATCAGTGATACCTGTAGGATTAGGCCGCGTCACACAGTCAGTACGATATAAATGAAAAAAATCTGTGACTTGTTAGTGTGATCTGCAGCTATACATCAGAGGTACCGTCAACTTCACGACTCTTTGTTGTGATGACATTTAGGGCACACTAGCTCTAGTACTAGTTGGGTACTTGTTTCTTTTATGGTCGTATTAGATAAATATTGTAATTTAAAACATCCAGATGATCCGTAAGTGTTGTATATTTTGACACTTTGTGGTGAACTGAAAGTGGACACGATAACCATGGGATTGTGTAGCTCTTGTGTAGCTCTAGGACAGTGGAATGTATTGAGCACTGTAGCTTGTATGAATTTAGTTTGAATATTGTCTGTTTTTATTGTGCCCCTGATGTCCAAGATAAATTTCTCTATTTGGAGACAATAAGGCGTATCTTATCTCAATTATAACTATATAGCAAGGTCAAGCACAATATGTCTGTTTTAACCTAAATGTTTAGAGTTTGTTCATCAGGCTGTTTATGTCACATGAACCCTTGACTTTATCGTTCAGTTTTCATTAAAGTGATGTATTATACATTGGAAATTAAAACAGATTACAACTGTCTGTTCTGAATAATCGTTAAATCTGGATGTTTTTTCTTACAGCAGTCAAAACACAAAACTGCTATTGTGACATATGCTTCAATTTAAATACTGATTTTAGCTTGAATAAAACTACATTCTCTCCATGTTTGGATTTCACAGGTCACGTCTGAAGTGCGTCTCTAAACTTCAGTTAAAAGTATGATCTCAGATGACTGCAACACTTTCCCCTTTAGATTAATATCACTTTTCTGACACTCAAAATAACAACCTCTCCAACTTTTCAGTCTATTCTTACTTTAAAACGACAGATATTGATAATAATCCGAAACATTTCACACCAAAACACCCCTTCATCCTCTCGCCGTTTCCCCGGGGACGCCCAACAAAAGTCAGATGACATGGGCGGCTTACTCCATTGATTATTTAGCTGCAATTTCCAAAAATGTGTGCAAAAAAACCCTCAAGCTTCTCTTCGCTCTCATGATGTCAGTGGAGTTTTGCTCATCGGGGACTGGGGCTAAAAACTCAAAAGCGCTCACGAAGGCGCCAATGTAAACCGTGTCCAAATGGCCAGCTCGCAGAGGGAAGGGGACACCTCGGACACCAAGTACTTAGATATGCATCGTTGGGCTCCATCTTGAGACAATTATTGGTGTCTTGATCCAATTTAATGAACGCGAGTGGGACAGGGGGGAGAGGGTGCAAACACTGGTCAGATATCTGAGAAGACTGGGGAGATATCCACACACGGCTAACAAGCACAAGCTAATAATAATGAAAATATGAATGCAGTGGTTTAGTGCTTCACATTCTACAGGAAGATAATAATAAGGTAAAGGATTTATATTGTTTTATATAGATTTATATAGCATTTTTTACACTCCATACTCTTTTAGTGAGTAGGCAAAAAACAAAAAACGAAATATTGTCATAATGTATGGTCAAACGTCTCATAATAATATCAAATTACAAGTCTCTTTGCTTAAATTCATTGTTATGGTGCAGCTATAGCTAAAAAAAAAATAGAGGGAACTACATAGACCACGCTCCTGTAGTT
Source organism: Taenioides sp. WSHXM2023 (assembly GCA_029959045.1). NCBI lineage: Eukaryota > Metazoa > Chordata > Actinopteri > Gobiiformes > Gobiidae > Taenioides > Taenioides sp. WSHXM2023. The sequence continues at coordinate 24,724,493 of CM057093.1, forward strand.
CAGTGCAGACTACATGAAGAAGTAACTGTTAGAAAGCACTTTTAAATCTTAATTCTTTGGATAATGACTTGCCGAGGCATTTTAAAAAGATAAAGTAGTATATTCATAGTTCTGTTAGCCCCCCACCAAATATTGCAATAAATACTTCGTATATCGTACTGAAAGATTTGGATATCATTACATGAATGGATGAATAATGTATCTCTCTGTCTAAGTGGTAGTAAAGTACTATTGTAGCCACATCTGCCCTGTGGTACACTGATGGTGAGTGAGGCTGCCAGTCTGCACCATCCGCCCCTCCACCAATAGTTCACTACTCACACAATATTCATAGTAGACATGGTGGGTCAAGTGTCTTGCATGTGAACACAACAACTTCTACTAGAGTGACTGCTGCCCCGCTGTGGCACCTGGTATTCCCAACGGTCTCCCAGGTTTTGACAAGAAGAAGAAGAAGGTACTGACGACCCCAATACCCTCCCTCTATCTGAACAGCTGCGGCATTTACTGCTTATACTTATCCATAGTCTTATGGCAAGTCAAACTAATACACAAACTACATATGTAAATTAATTAAGTTAGTAAAATCCCTACTTACAGGTATATCTCTCTACTCTCTACTTTTTGAGACCCAATCCCACCCTAAATCTTTGTGTACTTGAAATAACGTCTCGGAGGTTGTCGCTTTGATTCCCAAACCACATGGTATTTTGCTTGTTTATTAAGTGGCTGGCTCTGGTTTCCTCTGGGTGATAATAATAATAGACATAATGGGCTAATTTTCCAACTACTCCTAACCACAAACCTATCTTAAAATCTGGAGATGGATGCAGTCAGGTTATCCCATTGCCATTGAAGGATTTTCCAATCAAAGGGCAAAGGGCTTTAAGCCATGTTAAAATGTCAGTTTACGCCACAAAAACATAACTTGGAGTTGTGTTTTGTTTCATTCACACATGTTTGACTTTTTATTATTAGTCTGTCTACATCTCCAAAACTCAAAATGCTCTGTTCCACCATGTGATGTCAACAAGCAGTAGTTATCAGTAGTAGTTGTACAGTTTTGTTTTTGATGAGGAAACAACATTATAACATAGATCAGAAAAAAGTGAAATATGAGCCCTTTGTTGTGTTAATACCAAAAATACAATTGCCACTTGGGGTATTACAACTTCAACAATGCTCACATTATTATCAAAATTACAAAACTTTATTGACCTAATAAAAGTATCCAGTTGCAGTCACTCGGGTACGTGTCGTGCAAACCCAACCCTAAACCATTTGAATTCTTGAATGAGCTTCATATTGGCATCTCTTTTTTACTACAATAGTCTGAGTCGACAGAGAGGAAGTGAAGGAACTGTAAACACGCAGACTTCTAAGAGGCTGCATTTCATAATATTCAAATGCTGGAGAGGGGAGATCTGGCCAAGTTATTTTGCACTATGCTAGTAATGTAAATAGACGATTCTCTCCCCCTTAAAGAAACCGGAGAGGGTCTCGGCTCCTGCCTCGAGGCTCCGGGGCCGTGTGCTTTGCTGGAGCTTAGTCGCTGGATTAGGACTTTGTTTTTGTTCCTGTTTTCTGAGGTGGTCCAGCTACACTTCTGCTTTGAATCTCAACCATTTATGCACTGCCAACTATTGGACAAGGTTTATTTCGACTAAGGAGCTTTAGGTGAGGTGTGAGAAATGATGGCTTGATTTTTTAATTAATGAATGTGTTTTTAAAAAGTAACCATAGCAACAAACATTTATTTGAGTAACTCTTGAAAGTTGAAAAAGCGTGTACGTCTCTGTAGTAAGAAATGAAAGCTTCGATATTACTGTGAGCTTAGAATGTTGTTACCTCCTCAAAAACATACCTGGAGTTGTGTTTTGTTTCATTCACACATGTTTGAGTCATCCTGCATTAATGTGTCTACATCTCCAAACTTAAAAATGCTCTGTTACACCTTGTGATGTCATGTAGTGGTCATTTTCAAGTTAACAGCTCCTTTTACCTTTTGTTCAGTAGAGATTGGAAATTCTAGGGCTGAAATGATCCAAATGATTGTGGTGAAGGTGTATGGAGTTTAAAAACACAGTGGAGCACTTCCTGTATTACCACATGACATCACAAGGTGGAACAGAGTGTTTTCAGTTTGAAAGAAGAGCTCAGCCTTAACATGCAGAGTTTGTATGTTAAACATGTGTGAATGAAACAAACAAAACTCTGGGTAAGTTTTTTGACGAGGAAACAACATTATAACATATTTCAGGCCCTTTAAATTACTTGAACATTTGTGCTTTTTGTACAAATGTTTCTTGAGTAAAATTATTTTGAATTAACGTCACTACTGCTCTTTTTTGTTTTTGTTTTACTCACCTCTGCAGAGCAACAGAAATGTCCAAAGTTAAAATAGCCTCTTCAATTGAGAGACATAGTTCTGTTTTTGTTAAATGTGCAGTTACATATCCCATACAAAAGTTAACATTTTATCCTTGTTTTTATTTAACTGGATTTTAGCAACGTCAATATATACTTTTCTAAAACATGCTCAAAAGTGTTCAAAATCACCTTTCTAACAAACAATGAAGGTATGAAAAATACAGAGGCAATAAAAGAGGGTGAATCCTACATAAAAACAAGAAATAAAAAGCATTAGAATACATAAAAATGGTTAAAACTATAAAAAGAATACAAATAAACAGGTCTTTCTTGTGGCCTGTTTCCAGTCGGCCATTGTGATCTGCAGAAGTCTGTTTTGAAATCGTGAAATCTCTTTAAAACAATAATAAAAACAATACCTGAATGCTTATTGTTTTTACATCTCGAGTTGGCTCATGTTTCTAATGACTCTGAAATGTTGTGGTGTTTCCTCTGATAATATTTACTTTATTTTAGGTAGAAGATGCATTTATAGATCGTGTGTCCCCCAAAAAGAGGTTTTACTGTATTTGAAAGAAAGGTTTACATGTTGGTAAATATTAGAACTATATTTATTTAAGTTCATTTAAAATAGTACTTTTTGTAAATCCCCAACATGTAAACGTATTTAGTAGTTGTATCAGTGGTATAGCGTTATGTAGTAGTGGCCAAATGTTCTTGAAGCAGCGTCAGAACGTACCATTTATTTTCTTTTCTTCCCCTCTACCACCGGACTGATAAAAGCTTTGACACATTTCACTTTGATAAGAATTCAACTAGTTTATTATTTTACATTTACACACATTTACAGTTATTCATTGTTTTATGTTTCGCCGTATCAAGTTTTTGAATATTGTTCATTGTCATTGCAATAAAACCTTTTCTGATGCTGATGTTTGTTACAATTGTTATTGATCTGTTATTTTATTCCATACTGTATATTTTGTTTATTTTATCACCTTATTCTATTTTATCATAGTTTATATTTTAGTATCACTATTCATTGCTTAATGTTACACCACTGAAACACATTTTGTTTACTGACAATGCCAATATACTTTAAATTTATTAAAACAGTAGAGTTCAGTAGCATTATTTGCAGTACAAAATATTTAATCATTTAAATAAAATTATTATTATTATTTATATACATATATTACCAGTTAAAAGTTTGGACGCACTTTCATTTATGTTTCTTTATTACATTCTTTATTTCTGTGATTATTTTACACTGTAGATTCTCACTAAAGCATCAAAACTAATAGATACAAATGTAATGTAGTAAACAACAAAACAGCCTTTGCTTTGAACCCTACTTTGTACTTTTAGCATTTCTTGACCCTGACAAGACACAGCTGCGAAGTGAAAACCATTTCAGGAGACTTCGTCATGATGCTCACTGAGAGAAGGCCAAGGGTTTGAAGAGCTGTCGACAAAGCAAAGGGTGGATACATTGAGGATTTAAATATAAAACATAAAAAAATATTCTTTGCTACATATTTACGTATGCATATAACATAAAAAATGAGGTGTGATAAAACTTTTCACTCATAGTGTAATTCATAATGTATTTAAACAGCTCTACTTCACGGGTTCACTCTGCACCTTTGATCCCTTGTTTTTCCTTCAGTAATTACTCTGTTGTAATTGCCTCTTTCGGGCCTGTGATGTCCAAACTCCACAGGAAGCCGGAGAGAGCCTGCACAGGACGGTCCCCGATTACACACACTACCCCGAACTTTTTCAAATTACACACAGCCTCCCTCCACTGTTGACCTTGGATCGTCTTTCCATTTCACATCATTATTAAGTTATTAACACAAACCCTTGCAAGTATTCTTTTAAAGTCTACAACAAATTCAATTACGCGTTTTTACTCTCGCCCGCGTTCGTAGCCATATGCTGCTATGTTAAAACTCCTGTCTGCTCCTTATTACCTGCTACACTGGACCCCGACAGAACTGAAAAACTATCTTAGCACAGGCAGTGGGAGGGGGGTCACTTTGCCGCACATTACCTCTTTATTGAATTAATTAGGATAAGGATCATGACTTTAAACTTGGGGTGAGGCTGGGGTCTTTTTTTTCCCTTCGAGCTCTCTCTCTCTTTCTCTCTCTTTCACTCTTTCACTCTTTCTCTCCTCCTGAACTTTAGCCGGAGCGAGAGAGGGGTGATTGGTTCTGTCAGCTCTGAACTCTGTGGCATTCTAACAAGCTCCATAAGGTAAACTGAGGTTGGGCACAGTTCGCGATACGAGACACAGGGAACGCGGGGGGAAATTTGTATGACGTAGCGGAGGGATAATGATGGAGGGAGAGAGAAAGAGAAAGAGAGAGCGGGGTAAGGGAAAGAGGGGTCGAGAGGGAGGGAGAGAGGAGAGGAGGAAGGAGGTAGAAGAAGGAGAAGATTGAAAAAAGGAGTAAAAGTAGCGAGAGGGGGAAGACAGGAGGAGAGAGAGATAGAGGGACGAGAGGGGGTTATGTGGGTGAGAGAAAGAGAGAGTGGGGTGAGGAAAAGAGTGAGAGGGAGGGAGAGAGAGAAAGAGGAGGAGAGAATAGTGGAGGGAGAGAAGAAGCGAGGTAGAAGGAAGGAAAGATTGAGAAGAGATAGTAAAAGTGGAAGAGAGAAAGAGAGAGGGGGAAGACAGGAGGAGAGAGAGTTGAAAGGAAGAGAGGGGGCTACGGGGGTGAGAGAGAAGAGAAAAGATGGAAGATTGAAAAGAGTGAGCAGTAGAGTAAAGGAGCGAGAGGAAAAAGAAGAGAAAAACAGGAGGAGAGAGAGAGAGAGATAGGAAGAGGGGATTGAGAGAGGGAAAGAGAAAGAAAGGGGCAGGGTAGAGAAAGAAAGAAGGAAGGAGAGATTGAAGAGTGAGAGAAAGAGGAGGAGAGAGGACAGCAGCACCAGGAGAGGAGAAAGAGAAAGAGACAAACTATGAGAAGAGGAGAAAGATCGGAGGAAACGAGAGAGAATGAATGGAGAGAAGGGAAGAGAAAATGTAAAAAAACAGATAGAAGGGAAAGACAGGAAGAAAAAAAGAGAAGTAAAAAAGAAGAAAAAGATTGGACACAGTGTGCTACAAGACTGTAACACAGGCAAATTTGTACTAACAAGAGAGGGAAGAGAGAGCTGGGGGAGGAAGGGACAGAGGGAGAGAGAAAGAAGAGAGAGACGGGAATAGAGAGAAAAACGTGAGGGAGGAGGAGAGAGGGTAGAGGGTGGAGGTAGAGCAGAGGCCGAGGGGTCAGGTGAGGTCAGGTGGGGTTACGCTACCATCTACAGTTCCAAATCTCAATGAAGTGTGACATTCTATTATGATGCTGCTGCGTTTCAAAGGCTCCGTGTGCAGCTTTTGTATTGGATTTAAACTGGACTCATTCACAGTGGAACAAAACACACAAAACATGACCCCGATACAGGAAAAACTGTGTAAAGCTTTGTAAGAGTCAACTTCAAGTCAACTTCAAGACAAATACGATGTGTCTACTTAAAGGTGCACTGACTCTTCTAGTAGAAAAGTCCACCGCATTCTTGTCTCCATGGCGATATTACAGTTTCGCCTTGACTATTCCAGTATGCAAATAAACTTGGTAATCGCAATGGAGACAGGTTAATAGTCACATCTATGGAGAATCAAGCCTGCACATGATAAGAATTCATATATTTTTAAGGTATCTGTGAGTTATAAAACACCTGTAATTTAACAAATACGAGGCCGGTATGTTTAATGCCATTCCAGGCAATGAAATAACATCATCTTAGAGTCTATCTTTAAGTCTATTTCTAAATTATAATTTTTTAGCCATTATCTATTATCTTGTTTTATTGCATGTTCCATTTTCCTGCTGTTCTTGAACTGCGCGTTGCAACACTGGAATTTCCCCACTGTGGGACTAATAAAGGCATATCTTATCTTATCTTATCTTATCTCCATGGAGACGAGTAAGTAGCAGAAGAAGTTACACAGCGCAAAAGACGATTTATCTTAATTAATAAAAGTGGTTAAAGGTGCACTGGTAGAGGGTTCATCTGCTTGTCTCGTAGGTGATGGTATTGCTTTGTCAGGAATGTTACACTGGCACTAAACAGATCTATCTCCATGGAAACAAGCAGGTGACCAAACCAGGCCAAGTGACATGTCTGTGGAGAGGTGAGTCTGCTCATAGGAAGAATACATGTTTTTCAAGGTTCTTTAAAGGTTCTATATTACCCTAAATTGACCATTATAAGTTTTAAGCCATGTTATAATGTTATTACCTTCCCGAAAATATGCCAGAAGTTGTGTTTTGTTTCATTTACATAAGTCCATCCATCCATTTTCTTCCGCTTATCCGGGGCCGGGTCGCGGGGACAACAGTCTAAGCAGGGACTCCCAGACTTCCCTCTCCCCGGACACTTCCTCCAGTTCCTTCGGCGGGACCCCAAGGCGTTCCCAGCCGAGAGACATAATCCCTCCAGCGTGTCCTGGGTCTTCCCCAGGGCCTCCTCCCGGTGGGACATGCCCAAAACACCTCCCGAGAGAGACGTCTAGGAGGCATCCGGACATGGAGAAGCAGCGGCTCTACTCCGAGCTCCTCCCGTGTGGCTGAGCTCCTCACCCTATCTCCAAGGGAGCACCCAGCCACTCTGCGGAGGAAACTCATTTCGGCCGCTTGTATCCACGATCTTGTCCTTTCGGTCATTACCCAAAGCTCATGACCATAGGTGAGGGTAGGAACGTAGATTGACGGTAAATCGAGAGCTTTGCCTTTTGGCTCAGCTCCCTCTTCACCACACCGGTCCGATACAGCGACCGCATCACTGCTGACGCTGCACCGATCGGCCTGTCAATCTCACGCTCCATCCTCCCCTCACTCGTGAACAAGACCCCAAGATACTTGAACTCCTCCACTTGAGGCAGAGACACTCCACCCACCCGGAGAGGGCAAGCCACCTTTTTTCCGGTCGAGAACCATGGCCTCGGATTTGGAGGAGCTGATCCTCATCCCTCATTTACATAAGTCATCCCTTATTATTAGTCTGTCTACATCTCCAAAACTCAAAATGCTCTGTTCCACCTTGTGATGTCATGAAGCTGTAGTTTTCAAGTTAACAGCTACTTTCTACTTTTAGTTGAGTAGCGATTGGAGACTCCACGACAAGTGATTCTAGTGAAGAGACGTGGAGTTTAAAAACACAGTGGAGCACTTCCTGAACTACCACATGACACCACAAGGTGTTTTCTGTTTGAGAGAAGAACTCAGCTTAAATATGCAGGATTTGTGTGTGAATGAAACAAAACACAACTCTGGGCCTGTTTTTTGATGAGGAAACAACATTATAACATAGATCAGAAAATACCGTAATATGGGTCCCTTTAAGCATCAGTAACATTTCATTGAAGTTTAGAACCTTCTGGCTTTTTAGTCAACAGATGGATAAAACTTAATTCTTGAATGGTAAAAAGTCCTCAAAATGGCGCCCATAACACGAAAGAGCATGTGACTGAAACCCATGAATATGTTTTTGTGCATTTTAGTTTTATCGCTCACTTAAATAGACATAAAAATCTAAAATTAGGTTACTAAAAGGTGCTAGAAAATGACAGGATGCATTTTCCCCTTGTTTCTTGAGTTTTAGGGTTAAAGAGACGCTCAAAAGAATTTACTGACAATGCAAGGATGTGTTTGTGTAGAAATGTAGACCCCCTGTGCAGCTGCTTCAAAGGGTCCAGCCCCATTCAAAATCCCTGTTCTTATTCACACCAGAATCTGAAGGCATGACTCACACTTAGTAAAAAACACTTGACACAACGATTTAGTTTTATTCATTTTCCTTCCGCCTCAAGGTGTCTAAGGATTCTGATCATGATTTACAACGGGCCTGATTTGGTCCTGTTCTAGACCTGTTTTAGTTCTTTTTCTTCAGGTTTTGTTATTGCATATGACAAATATATGAAAGACTACAGATGATAATGGTGCTGTTATTCGACTACATGTTAAATCAAAGTACCAAATTTACACGTGAACAGTAAAAAATTCTGCAAAAATTTTAAAGGTCCTATATTACGCAAGTGAGCTTTAAACCATGGTATAATATTGTTGCCTTATCAAAAACATACCTGGAGTTGTGTTTTGTTTCATTCCCACATTTGTGAGTAACACTTTTAGTTATTTTTATTTTATAGTCTGTCAACATCTCCAAAGCTCAAAATGCTCTGTTCCACCTTGTGATGTCATGAAGGGGTAGTTTTCCAGTTAACAGCTCCTTTTACCTTTTGTTCAATAGAGATAGGCCATTTCAGGGCTGAAATGATCCAAATGATTCTAGTGAAGTTTAAAAACACAGTGGAGTATTTCCTGTATTACCAACTGACATCACAAGGTGGAACAGAGTGTGTTATTCTCTCAATTTGAGAGAATAACACAGCCTAAATATGCAGGGTTTGTGTGTTAACCATGTGTGAATGAAACAAAACACAACTCCGGGTATGTTTGTGATGAAGAAACATTATAACATCGATCAGAAGATTTTGTTTACATCAAAATTTTATCTACTATTTAGTTTTGGTTTTAGCCGGAAAAAAATGCTAATTTGTTGACTAAATCCAATACAGCAAGCCAGCAAAAATATGACATCGACATAAACTATGATAAAATCTTTTAGTTGACAAAATGACCCGTGCATGTGAAGCAAGTCTGGCTGCATCTCCCATTGTGTGTCCACTTCCCTGTCTGTGGTCTGTGTGAGGCCTGGGAGCTAAATATGAGCAGATGTATCATAATATTATCCCTGTAAAAGCTTCGTGGAGGGACCATAGCCTGCAGCTGAACCAGCGTGCTGCCCCGCCACGCGAGGGCCTTTCATTTCAGAGATCCACAGAATGTACCAGAGAATGCACTGGGCTTTATACAGGGAGAAAGTCCAACCAAAGCTAAAGGAGCTGCGAAGAGCTGGTTAGCTATTGAAGAGTTTTGTTTTTTTAGCATTGATTTTTTTATTAGGGATGCACCGATCCAGCTTTTTCAACTCTGATACTGATTCCAATACTACAGCTACCGATAACCGATATCAGCCGATACCAATGCAAGGACTAATAAAAGCTTTTTTCTTTTTCCGTTAATCAAAAATAAAATAAGACAGAACTGATCCAAATATGTAGCTGTTATTTATCCCTCATGTAACCATAGAACAACATTCTGAGACCAAAAAAAAAAAAAAAAAAAGTATCAGTGCCGATATTCGATACCCATATTGGTTTGGTGCATCCCTATTTTTTTTAATTAGTGTTGCATCTTATTCACTAAAGGAAAATACTGACCACCACCAGCAGCAGCATGCTACGGGAGGGCATCAGGGGCAGACTGAGGAGATGTAATCAGTGGTTGTACAGCTGGCTCTGGTTTAACAGCTCGTCCAATCAGAGCGCGGCAGAGGGGGGGAGGGGGAGGGGCTAATTCACAATCAAAATACAAGAGCATCAAAGAGCCACCAACAGAAAGCAGAGAGATCAGACTGGATCATTTTGGGTCGACACAACAGACATGTGTGGTCTCAGAAAGCCACTGATTTGGGTTTGGTGAGAATATTATAGATGTATTTACAAACCTATACCTTATCATTGAAGTTATTTACACTACCACTCAAAAGTTTGGACACATCTTTAAATTTATGTATTTTACATTGTAGTTTCTCACTTTGGCACCCTGACATCGCACACCTGAAGTGAAAACCATTTCAGGAGACTTCATCAAGAAGATCATTGGGTTTGGACAAAGCAAAGGTTGGCTATTTCAAGGATTTGAATATAAAATATAAACAATATTTAGTTGAGTTGCTTCACTTTTTTCTTTGCTACATAATTCCATAAATCTTGTATCATGTATTTGATGTCTTCTGTATTTCTCCCTCTCTTTTATCTCTCTTTCTCTCTCTGTCTGTTCCTTTTCCTTCTCTCTACCCCACCCACTCTGTCTGTTTCTCTGTCTCCCTCCCTCTCCCTCCCTTTGTCTCTCTCCCTCCCTTTATCCTTCATATCACTTTCTTTCTCCTCTAAACTGTGTCCAAACTTGTGGCTGGTAGTGTACAGGTACCCAGGAAAACCGGATAACTAGCATACTTTTATCAAAATGCATGTAAACCCGAGAGCTACGATCGAGGTTTTGTGGTTTAAATCTCCCAGATCACAGTAACACATATACAGATTACAACAGGAGCAGACTAGGAGAGGCATTCAATTGCACAAGGTAAGAAACTGCCAGGCAAATATTAGACATGCGTTTGGACGTGTACTCACAGGTTTCAGATCAGCAGAGATGACAAACTGCAATCTCTTCACCACAGTTTCATGTTTCATTGTTTTGGAACAACATAGTCTGCAGTGTTGTTAAAAAGAAAGTGAAAGTAAAACCTACCGGAGCTTCAGTGTGTGTATTTGTGTGACAGAGACTGAGTAACGCAACTCCTTGCATGTCCAAAAATAAAAAATAAAATAAAATGCACGTGAATGAGATGTAGCTTCTCTAGTCTCTTAAAAGTGTGTAAAGGTCCTATATTATACAAAATTTACTCCACGTATGTTTTTTTATAACATAGATAAGAAAATGGCATAATAAAGGCCCTTTAAAGAGGCGTCGCTGAAAAGAGAGAGGAGAGTATGATGTCATTTTGTAGCTTTGACTTTTTGTTTGCCCCAGATAATTTTAAGTGATCCTTGAATGACTTTCCAAACACAAATGCAGCTACTTTAAATAAATATCTGTTAATACTTTCTTCACCTCAGCTCTGCCAGAAAATTGTACTGCAGATATTCTCATTAAAGTCTAATAATTTCAACTGTGAATATTTGAGACTCTATCCACAAAGATTTTTGCTCTGATTTGGACCAAACTGTCTTTTTGACCTCTCTCCTCCGCTATCAATTGGAGTTCTTTAATTTTATTTTCTGTATAAATAGTTCTGAGTTTGAATCCTCAGAAAAGACTTTATCTCTCTATCTTTGGACCCTACGTCTGGACACAGCCTATCTGCACATCTGTCTCAGTCTGCTGCAGTCTGTTTCTCCACCTTGTTTTCTCACCTTTTTGGACATTTCTTGGCTACAACTACATTCCCATAGACTGTTATCTTTGGATAAACCAGTGGGAACAAAACAGAAACTACTGCTAACATTATTCTTATGAATGGATGAATGAATGAATTAGGTGCTCTGTTTGTTCTTCTAATTGAGCGCATGTTGCAAAAATAATGGAGGTATTATATATAACTGGAGAGAGTGACCAAGTCCTGCCCTCCACATGTCAGTGGCCGGGGCAAAGCTGTTTAATAATGTAATAATGATCCTCAAGACATACAGTGGCATGAAAAAGTATCTGAACCTTTTGAAATTTCTCACATTTCTGCATAAAATCACCATCAAATGTGATCTGATCTTTGTCAAAAATCACACAGATGAAAGAACAGTGTCTACTTTAACTAAAACCACCCAAACATTTATAGGTTTTCATATTTTTAATGAGGATAACATGCAAACAATGACAGAAGGGAGAGGAATAAGTAACTGAATTCAATATCTGGTTGCCCCCCCTTTGGCAGCAATAACTCGCTCGCTTCCTGTAGTTGCAGATCAGTCTGGCACATCGATCAGGGTCAATCTTGGACCATTCCTCTTTACAAAACTGCTGCAGTTCAGTCAGATTCCAGGCTTTTTTAGAGATGGCTTTGTAACCTTTCCCAGCTTTATACAAATCAACAATTCTTGATGGCAGGTCTTCAGAGAGCTCTTTTGAGCGAGCCATGGCGCACATCAGACAATGCTTCTTATCAAGACACAATTCTTACCAGGTGTGTGTTTTATAGTGGGCAGGGCTTTAAGCCACTCCTCAGTGATCGGACACACCCCTGACTTAAATTGTTTGGTAAAAATTGGTATTAATTGCTCAATTGCTCTCCTCAAGCAGAAGGTTCAGTTACTTATTCCTCCCCCTTCTGTTATTGTTTGCATGTTATCCTCATTAAAAATATGAAAACCTATAAATGTTTGGGTGGTTTTAGTTAAAGCAGACACTGTTTTTTCATATGTGTGATTTTGACAAAGATCAGATCACATTTGATGTTGACTTCATGCAGAAATGTGAGAAATTCCAAAAGGTTCAGATACTTTTTCATGCCACTGTATGTGTGTGTCTGTGTTCCTAGTAAAGGTTCATTTCCGGTTTACTCAACTTGCTTAAGAGTCAAAATTGGATGAAACGGGAAATGTCCGTTGTCCATTTTTTACATTATTCTTTTAAACAGAATATCGACAACTAAAAAACGAATCATTATCCGTTTTTTCATTTTGGTTTTGGAGACAAATAATGAAGAAAATAATAGTTTTCTTATTTTTGGTTTTATTTTGAAAAACGAGTGAACGAATGATACACGGATTCCTAATAATGATGATATGAAGTGTGACGGGTGTTCCTGATCTGTAAGGTTGACTGTTTCTGCATAGTTATAAATAGCATCACATTTTTTTTTATCAGCGCTTCTTTGCTTTTCTTAAGGTCGAAAATATTTATGTTTTGCTCACTTGTCACCATATTATTTGTTGTGCTATGGTACAGTAAATGTTTCTGATAGAGATAGGAGCTAAAGATTTGTTTTGTTTGTTTTGTTATCCTCTCTCTCTCTCTCTCTCTCTCTCTCTCTCTGTGTCTGTCTGTTTCTCTCCCTCTCTCTCTCTCTCTCTCACTTTCCCTATATCCCTCTCTCTCCCTCTCTCCTTCATCTCTCTCACAGTCCCTCTCTCCCGTCCCTCTCTCTCTGTTTCTCCCTTCTCTCTTTCACTCTCTCTCCGTCTACTTCATCTCACTCTCTCTTCGTCTCTCTTCCTCTCTTTCTGTTTCTCTCCCTTCTCTCTCTATCACTCTCCCTTCTCGCTTTCTCTCTGTTTCATCCTCTTCCCCCTCCTCCATCTCTCTTCTGCTCTCCTCTCTCCCTTCTCTTTCTCTCTCTCTCTTTGTCTCTGTCTTTCTCTGTCTCTGTCCCTCTCTCCTTCATCTCTCTCACTGTCACTCTCTCCCTTCCCTCTCTCTCCCTCCTCTCTTTCTCTCTCTCCCTCTCTGTCTCTCTCTCTTCATCCCGCTCCCTCTTTTTCTCTCCCTCTCCATCTCTCTCTTTTCATCACTCTTTCTCTCTCCTTTCTGTCACTCTCCCTTCTCGCTTTCTTGCTCTGTTTCACCCCCACCCTTCTCCATCTCTCTTTCTCTCTCTCCCTTCGCCCTCTCTCTTTCTCTCTCCCCCTCCCCTTCATCTCTCTCCCTCTTTCTGTCTCTCTGTCCTTCTCTCTTCTCCCCCTGTCTCTCCTCCATGTCCCTTTCTCTCCCGTCTGTATCTGAAAGCCAAGTTGACACACTGGCAGCTCAGACAAACAGCGTCACTACACTTAACATAAACACAGGGACCTCGTCAGACACAATATTTACCTTTGGCCCCTGTCGGTGCCCTGTAGCTCTGCCTCGTGCCGCACAGAGCCACACGCCTCCTCAGATGGTATCACAACGTTGTAGTGTCAATAATTTAGCATCAATAAAGAGTGTTTAGTGTTTTATGTGATGTGTGTGACAAGGCCCGCACAAATACAGTGTAACAGGTGGCATGTTAGTAGTTCTACATGTAAACGATTCAACAAGTGGCAGATTATCAAATTAAAGCAGTTTTGTTGTGAGAGTGGCTCCTGCGGTGGTTTTATATTATCCTGGCCAGTCAGAACCACACACTTTGACAAAACTTAACAAAGACGAGTGGATCTGGAGCTGTGTCCTGTCTCCCTGATTTCAGAGGACGTGATTGACAGGCGGATTAACCAATCAGAGAGGCATACGGTCCATTTGGGTCAAAAACAAACATACTTACACGTAAAAAAAGGGGGAAAAACAGAAAGGACTAGTGCATATTTACATAGTGTCACTCCAAAGGCAATTTACCACAGCTGAGCAATGTGTCTCAACCTTTTTGCTGTCTTAAAGATTCCCCCTGTAACTTTCCAGACAACGGTCAGCACCTGCTTGTCTCCGTGGCAATGTCATTGCTTAGCATAGACTGTACAGTGAAGTGGACTAAGGGAGTGTGACATAACTCACAGCGTTCGGCTCCAGTCAAATGAAGCTCATCGAGGATTGCAATTATAGGAGCGAATTTGAAGCCAGGTCCATATTAGGAATAGGAATTTATTTATGGTCAAAATACAGAAATAAAAAATAAAGATTAACAAGATTATGTAGAGCGGGTTAATATGAACATTTTAAGAGCGAAATGACGAGGCTCACAATAGCAGTTACAGAGTGAGGGGGTGACAATGTTGATGGAGCCGGAAGCGTCCCCGTGAACACTTTTAGCTATGTCTGTTTATATATACTGCTATGCTGCTTAGCCTGAAATGATAATCTAACATATCTAACTTACATTTTCAATTGTATTAACTTGAACTTGCTGGTGGTAGACCCTCAACCAGGAAAGTTACACATTGCATCTTTAACAATGCAAAAACCATCAAGCACAAAATCATATACACAACAGCATCATCGAAAGAAGAGATAGAGCATCAAACTGCACAGTTTAACCTACTGAGCCACTTCCTCCATCAATATGAACTACGAAAAATACTTCTCAACACTTTCTGTGGATAAAGTTATATCTACTATGTATGTATATATGTGTATCCGCTCCCATATTCTTCACTGTCCATTGGAAGTAGTGATTGGTTAACATTGTTCTCCTCATTAACATCATTGGTTGTGTTTGTGGAAAGAGGCAGGATATGCACTGGCCTGTACACGGCTGATGGAGCACAAACACTGGGCTGCAGATAAGGGCCAGATCTGAGGCCCTTTTAGCCTCTGCTCCAGTCTCTGTGCGCTGGGCTCTCAATACTTATTGTGCTTGTGTGTTTGTGTAGGGGCACAGCTTTTCAGCTCCTGTCAGCTCCTGTCAGCTCCTGTCAGCTCGCTATCCATTTCCTGGTCATGTAACATATGTGTGCGCATTGATCAGGTGAAGTCAAAGGGCTTGTACCTGATTTTTAAAAATGTGTAAAACAAAAGTGGTCCAAACTTATCCCTCACTTTACTGATGCTTTCCTAATTATTCACCACAGTGAGTTTGCAAGTGTCATTATGTCACAGAAATTGTGAATTTCAGCTCTTACTTTCTCTACCAAAACTGGCTGGACTGGGTGTGTAACTAACATCAACAACCAGGCAACTGATGTGAATCCATGATCATAACTATAAAACAACTTCCAATGCTCCTGTCATTTGGATGACTTACTTTTCTTTGATCTTTGGAGGCACATTCAAGTTCAGTAGAAAAATTTTGTTATTCCAAAGATTTACTGATGATTCTTCACTCCTCCTGTTCCCACACTTCCTCTCTCTTTCTCCCTCTCTGTTTATCTCTCTTTTTTTTCTATCCTTCTCTCTCTCTGTCTCTCACTCTCCATCTCTTCCCCCTGTGCTTCTCTCATAATCTGTCCTTTCTCTTTTCCTCTTCTCTGTTCCTCTTTCCCTCTTCATCCTGCCTTCATGCTCTGGAGACTCTCACGAATACCAGCATAGAGCAGCTTGTCCCAGCATTGAACCCGCCACCTCCCCGTGACACACACACACACACACACACACACACACACACACACACACACACACCCTTATCACTCCCATCACACCCTGGGTACCACACTTCCTGCTTTACACTGCAAAAAAAAAACAAAAAAAAAAAAAACTACATTTTTATTCATTTTATATACATCCATCAACAGTTTCACCAGTTTGATATATAATACTCATGTGTCAGACAGTCATATGTGCCAGTTAAATTTATTTATGTTACTTTGTTTATGTTTTTTCCAGACAAAATAACATCTCTAGAATAGTTTTTGTACTAGTGCCTCTTTAAAACTGCACTGTGTAACTTTTCTGGTGGAGGGTCCTTCACCTGCTTCTCATTTGCATTGCTCGGAGTGTTCCACAGTATTACACTTATTCATCACAACAAAGTGATGCCACAGGGCCAAGTTACAAGGTCAGATCTGTGGAAAGGCAAGCCCACTCACAGTAAGAATGCATGTTTTATTGACTTAAATGAGTAAATTCAAGTTGGATAGTTTCGTTTCATACTGTGGAACATTCAAGACAAAGCAATGCACCTTTAACTCGTATAATTACTCAGTCTAATATGTACTCAATGCTTATATAGTATATATATTTTTTTTAATGAATGCATATAGATTTTTTCAGTGTATGAGTGCCAGTCTGCCACCCACGTCCGTCTCTGCCTTATCATGAGCTTCTCTTGTGCTGATCAGAGCAGATGGAGCACAGTGAGTGGCTCTGTGGTATTCACAGTGAGGCGTGGCGTTCAGATGAAGCAGATCTGTATCTTTAGCCGGTTTAGAGACATCAGACATTCTGACTTAGTTTTGTGATTCAGACTTGTACTCTACCTGTTATCACACTAAGCCCTAGACATGACTGATGAGGGCCACATAATTGAGCTATTATCTTCACGTTCATGTCAAAACATATTTTAAACGTGTTTCTGACTGTAACTGTAGAATAGGCAGTGGTTAGCTCAGCAGTTTAGTCAGAAAATGGGTTGGGGTGATCACTTAGCTGCAATTAAAGCTGCACTGTGTAACTTTTCTAGGCAATGCAAGTATATTTGTATAGCACAATTCATACACAAAGTAATTCAAAGTGCTTTACAGAATAAGAAATGCATTCCAATCACAATACAAACAAATACAAACATAATCATTAGAAAATTAACAAGAGTGCAGAATAAAAACTTTTCAGTCATTAGTGGAGGATTTGTTAGATGCTTGTCTCCATGGAGATGTTAATGTCAATGTCAATCTGATATCTATAGCACAATTACAGTGCCCAAAGTGCTTCTCACGTACAATGAATGATAAAAATCCACAAGTTATTCCATATTATGGCATTTAACTTATTTATGTCCATGGAGACAAGGAGGAGATGACACGAATCCAAGTTACAGGCAAGATCTGTGGAGAGGCAAATGCAAGAAAAACAGGTGAGAGAAATTATATTCAGCACTTTCTTTTCTTAGTCTGGACCCATTCATTCTTAAAGGTGTAACTTTTCTAGTGGAGGGTCAGTCAATACTTTTCTCCATGGAAATGTTGTCGCTTTGTCTGGAATGTTTCACAGTGTGGCATTAAACCTTTCTATCTTCATGGACACCCAACCAGACCAAGTTACAGGTCAGATCTGTGAAGAGGCGACCCGCTTATAGTCAGAATGCCTGTTTTTCTCTTTATTTCTGACTTATAAAATCACCTGTAATTGAATAAATATAAGGTAGAGCTGTTTAATGTCATATTGTGGAACATTCCAGGCAGAGCAGTGACATATCCATAGAAACAAGCACCACCCTCACCCAAAAAGTTACACAGTGCACCTTTCACCTACTCCTTCTGCTCAAATTCAGCGCACTACAACCCGTCCTTTCACTTCCGTTTTCATTTTGACGGCAACAAGTCAAGTCTCAATAATGTTTGAATGGAAGAATAAATCCATGTTTGTTTAAAGAGGGGGTATTTTACTTCTATGGGGTATTAACTCTTAAAACATAACATATTTAGATCACCATGTTTAGATAATTTTTGTTTTTAAGTCACTCCCCATTCAGATTGTTATCACGACACAATCAGCATGGATCTCACTAATGAAACTACTGCGCAACATATCAGGTTTGTTGTGTGGAGTTTTGTATCATGCTTTTGTATATTTCCAGAGAACTGTCACGGGTGACTTAGGCTTGTGGGTGGAGGAATGACTTAGACTTAGATAAACTTTATTGATCCGCAAGGGAAATTACGTGGACACAGTAGCTTCAGGAGAGATCGCTATATTACTCAAACATGCATGGCTGACATATAGAACCTCTTCTATATGTTTTTGATGAGGGAACAATGTTACGACATGGTAGAAAGCGCCAAGAAATTGATTTTTGCATTATACCACATCTTTAAGAATTACAACAGACACACAATTATAACTCGCCAATGCTTTGATTATAACCTGAATTTTTATTTTTTATGAAACACTTACATTTCTCTCCACTGATGTCTCGCGTGATACAACCACATGCACCAACGTGTGTGAAAAGTAGGAATTTAAGATATAACGTGTGCAAAAAAAGACTAAGGTTTCCTCTTACTATAATTGAGCTCATTCTGGGTCAAATGCCATAACTACAATGATAAACGCTACAGCTTAATTTGACCCTCTTCTGCTTTGTCTTTCCCCACACAGTTTCATGATAATTAGCTGCAGTTACCCGGGGGCGCTGGGTCGGGGTAATAAGTGCTTGTTGACGTTTTGTAAATCTGGCTAATAGAAAGAATAAACAGGGCCTAACCTTATAATTGAGTGGTGACATAATGAAGGAGGAGAGAGCGGAGAGACGGACCGCGACACAGACAGCAGAGCATGTGTTCTCTTCTTCTGTTACAGCCTTCTCACACACTTCCTGTTTATTTTAAGATAATGGATGAGAGAATCCAGACTGCTCCACCTGTTGTTAACACCGGACATACACGCATTATTCTTTATTCATTTTTTATTTCAGGAAGACGCCTTTTACTCCGTACATATTATAAAAACAGATATTACGAGAAAAATAAATTGTCTTTACTTTTTATGAGCCTTTTGGTTGGATGATAAGACAGGTGAACAGACTATAAAAAAACAGAGTAATCCTTGATAGTCACCTGATGACATCATGTAGTGGGACCATGCGTTTTGGGCTCCCAGTGGAGAAAATGCCAAATATGCTTGATGCTTGTTCCCCTGAGCTGTGTGTGCTTTTTAGATTAACATGCCAAAAGCAGATTGACAACGTTTTACCAATTTATAATAAAAATATACTAGTATTGAAACTAGATCATTTGAGCAAATATTACTAATGTGGGTGAGGGGTGGCTGAGTGTTGGGTGAGCTCTTCAGTGTGTGAAACATGGGCCCATAGACTGAGAGTTACAAGACACAGCTGTATTAATGTAGTCCACTTGGGCATAAAGTTGTTTATATAAAGAAGACCATAGTTTGAGCAAGGACTTTAAAAGTCCTGATGCACAAAACTGACTCTTAGGAGCTTTAAGCCGTGTTATAATGTTGTAACCTTCTCAAAAACAGACCTGCAGTTGTGTTTTGTTTCATTCACACATGTTCGGATAATCTTTTATTATTAGTCTGTCTACATCTCCAAAGCTCTAAATGCTCTAAATGCCCATTGTGAAGCGGTAATTTTCAATTGCTCAGTAAAGATTGGCAATTCCAGGGCTGAAATTATCCAGATGATACTAGTGAAAGTGTATGGAGCACTTTCTGTATTACTACATGACATCACAAGGTGGAACAGAGTGTTTCCGCAAGAGAAGAACTCAGCCTAAATATGCAGGGTTTGTGTTAAACATGTGAGAATGAAACAAAATACAACTCCAGGTATTTTGAGGAAGAAAAAAACACAATAACACCATACAATACAACACAATAATAACAACAACACTGCTGGTGTAATTTGGGCCTTTTAAATCAGAGCAGTGTCATTATTAATAGGGCCTATAGTAATAAATGTTTGTCAATATTTTCCAATTGAATTATCAGGTATTATGTTTTAGTGGACGTATTTTTAAGGAGCCGTTTTTGAAGATTTTCTAAAGACATTTTTTACACAATATTTCTTCTCATGTACCACAGGCACACCCCTCAGCAGCAGCACCTGCTCTAACATTGAGCCCACGAGGGAGGGAAGAGGTGGGACCTGTTTGTTTCTCCTCACATAGAAGAGGTGCAGCAGAGAGAGGGAGAGAGGAGAGGGAGAGAAAGAGAGGAAGTGGGAGAGAGAGAGGGAGCGAAGGAGAAGACGGGAGAAAGAAAGAGTGAGAGAGGGGTGAGGGGCAAAGGGAGAGGGAGAGATGGGGAGACTTCTTCTCACACAGAGGTGCAGCAGAGAGAGAAGAAAGATGGAGAGAGGCAGAGGGAGACGGAGGGAGGGAGAGAAAGAGAGAGAAAAGGGAGGGAAGCAGGAGAGGTGTGGACAGAGAGGGTGAGCTTACACTACAGGTTTGAGGTTCCAGTTTATTCCTGATGTAGACCTGATGTTAGGTCCAGAGAACGAGGGATGGAGAGAGAGAGGGAGGGAGGGAGAGATGGAGGAGAGCTCGGTGCTGGTCTGTTTGTACAGCAGCACAGAGAGCAGGGCTGTGAAGCTGCAGACAAATGAGTTTCACTCTTTCCACGTGAATCAGGACCTGTCAGTTACACACAAGACCTGAGGTTTAGTGACAGAGGGAAATAAAGTATAGCTGCACTTCTAACTATATAGAATTCATATTGTACATCCAACACGTAAATCATATGTAATATACAACCAGGTGGTAGTCAAACGATCATGTGTATTTGCATTTTTTTAATACATTTTTATCCAAATAAAGGTTGAAGTATGCTGAGTGAAGGCTTCTAGATAGAGAATATTTACAAGTGTATATATTCATTAAAATCCCACATTTTTTTATTCCTTTTTCTAGATTCTGTTTTAATAATTACATCATTTTTTATCAAATCAAGTTACGTGTAAAAACAGCCAAAGCTTACCAAAGTGCGGACCAACAACAATAATACAACAATGGTATATGGTATTACTAATATAAATAAAAACACAACAAAAACACAGTAGAATATAAAACCAAGATGACACTCTCTAACTCCTATCGAATACCACGCTAAAACATCTCTTCGCATGTGTTTTAGAGTCTGTAAACCAGATACAATAATACTTATTTTAACTCACGATTATTCTGATTAACAAAAAAACATGCTTACACATTTAGTTTTGGTTGTAAGAGTTTCATTTAGATGTAAAACCCTTTAAAACCATCTGAGCTTAACAGATGTTCCACACTCGAATCCTAAATTTGTCAACAGTAGAGCTCCAGACTGTTCCGTCCTGAAGGAGACTGCTCCGTGTGATTGACAGGAGGAGAAAGGAGAGGAAGTGCGCTGAAAGCCTCTCAGGTGTTAACTCCACACTGACAACGGAGAGACAGAAGACACTTAACTCTTCATCTGCTGAGCTGGAAAAGCCCAAAGTTCTCTTAAAGTTACAGATAACAAAGGAAAATGTAATACAACCAGTAAACCAGGCAACAGTGTCAGACAAATGTTCACAGGAGCATCACAGACAATGATTTTACACTCACACCTCCACCCAAGTTATGAATCAGTTATATGAAAGACTGGCAAAATGTTTTCTTTATTCTATAGCATACTATAGAATGTATATTTCCTCCTTTGCAACTTTCCTGGTAGGGGCCAACACATGATTGTCTGTCTTCATGGAGATGTTATTGCGTTGTTTAGAATGTTCCACAGTATTCCATTAAACTTAAGCAATTGCCTTCACCGCACCAAGTTGAAGGTCAGATCTGTGGAAAAGCGATCTCACTCACAGAAAGAGTGCATGTCTTTCAAAGTATTTTGAAGAAATAAAAACACCCATATTAAAATAAAGACTTTACATGGGTTTAATGCTATACTATGGAACTTTACAAGAAAAGCAATCTTCATGGAGACAATCTATTGAAATGCCCACTACCCAAAAAGTTTGTGAATCTTTATAGGGCCCAGATTACGCTGTTTTTTGATTTGTTATGATGTTGTTTCCTCATCAAAAACATATCCAGAGTTGTGTTTTGTTTCATTCACACATGTTTCACCTTGTGATGTCATGTGGTAATACAGGAAGTGCTCCACTGTGTTTTTAAACTCCTTCTTAGGGTGATTTCAGTCTTGGAGTTGTCAATCCCTAGTGAACAAAAGGTAAAGTAGCTGTTAAAAACTACCACTTCTTGTCAGAGCATTTTGAGCTTTGGAGAAATCGACGGACTAATAATAAAGTGTTATTCAAACATGTGTGAATGAAACACAACACATACAGATGAGGTAACAACACAACATGTCTTAAAGCTAAGAGTCAACTTTGGGTAACATAGGACCTTTAATGTTGAAAAGTGTGACTAAATAAAGCCCCGGTCTTGTTTTGGTCTCCCTTGTGTGCCCCGCGCCCTCCTCCGCCCTCCTCCGCCCTCCTCCGCCCTCCTCCGTCTCTCTCTGTGTGATGAGTAGCCTGTTGCATCTGGTGCTTTCAGTCTTCTCCTGTTTCTCCTGAGTGTTTCTGATGATCCCTGACTTTCCCTTCACTTCCTCCGCTCTGTGTGTGTGTGTGTGCGTGTATGTGCGTGTGTGTGAGTGTATGTGTGCATGTGTGTGTATGTAGATGTATGTGTGTATGTGCATGTATATGTGTGTGTATGTGTGTGTGTGTGTGTAAGTGCGTCTGTGTGTCCCTATATATTCCTATGAGAGCCAGGTGTCTGCTCTTTGGGCCCTGTCTGTCAGTGTGTGTGAGGGGAGGGTGGAGGAGGAGAGGGTGGGAGACAGGGCGCTGTGACCGGGAGCGTCTCGGAGAAAAATTCCCAGCATTCCCAGGTTTGTGTCGCGGATAAAAGCTGCTCTCTCTCCCGTCCCTGCGCACCTGGGTGAGACAGAGATACTGACGTGGTTCAAACTGACACAGACTTCATCTTTGCACAAATTAACCTAAATGTAAAACTACACCCCGGGGTTCAAAGGTCAAAGAGAAACTCAACCCCCGAGACCACCCCTCTGTCTCTGCGCACTCAAAATCTCACACTTTCTTCAGACAAATGTGTGAAATCAGGAGTACAGCTGCAGAGGCTCAGTCAACAAAGATATGTCCGCTAATATGACGGTTTGCAGTTGGTTTGATCACTGCCGTTGTGCCTTTGGGCATGACACATCACCCACCTACCCAGTATGTATGTGACTGGTGATGGTGGGAAGGCCTGTCACTTACGGAGCTCAACAGTGACTAATAGTCCTATAGACTTTCTGACAAAAAATATTTATTAAAAGTTTGCCAGCTTGCTCAGGGTTAAGCATTCTGCTGAATCTGCTGTCTTTGAACTCTCAACATTTTTCCGAAAAGTCTATTGGAAAAACAAATGGAAAATTGACTTCCGGAACTGGAGCCGGCGGTCACTGTTGAGCTCCAGAGTAATCTTTCTGTCAGTCTGCCCTGAGGCATCTGTGGCTACGCAATTAGCTAACCACCACTAAGAGTCTTCAATTAAAGGCAAAGTTTAGTGACAGAGAAAGTAAACTGTGTGACAATAATGCATTTACTTTTATTTTTAGTTATTTATTTTCTGTATTGCATCTTTGTTTTATGACATTCTTTTTGTTTATTATTCATTTTGATATTTGGATAACAGTTTGAAACATGTATTTAGACTGATAAGTATAACAGTATAATACATTTTTACCTTTGTAAAATTGTTCTCACATGGCAAAGGACTCAGAATTTTGAAATGACATGTCTAATTCTCTCGCTATATTTGAAAAACTGAAAGTCTCCAGTGTTGTGAATGAGTGGAGGAGTGCGAGTGAAAGTGTGTGTGTGCGTGTGGAAGTGTGTGAGCTCAGAGGTCCATGACAGGCCCATTGTCTGTCAGCACCACACATCATCTCCACAAAACCTCCGCACACACTATACCAAGACCGTTTTAGTTCAGATCATTTGTTTATATTGTACTTCGAGGTCCATTAATGAATAGATTTGACTTGATGGAAAGGAGGTTTTAAAAGGTCCATATTACATTATTTTCTGATCTACAGTGTGTTATAATGTCGTTTCCTCATCACAAACAGACCTGGAGTTGTGTTTTGTTTCATTCACTAATGTTTAACACACAAACCCTGCATATTTAGGCTGAGTTGTTCTCTCAAATAGAAAACACTTCCATCTTGTGATGTCATGTGGTAATACAGGACGTGCTCCACTGTGTTTTTAAACTCCATACATCTTCACTAGAATCATTTGGATGATTTCAGCTGTAGAGAGTTGCCCATCTCTACTGAACAAAAGGTAAAAAGTAGCTGTTAACTTGAAAAGTACCACTACATGACATCACAAGGTGGAACGGAGCATTTTCAGCTTTGGAGATGCAGACAGACTAATAATAAAGAGTTTCTCAAACGTGTGTGAATGAAACAAAACAACTCCATGTATGTTTTTCTTAAATCTCACAAGAGTAAGTTTAGTGTAATATAGGACCTTCAACAATTAAAAATAGTCTTCCTGGTTGAACTAACATCTGAAACACTGCTAATACTTCTGATGGTTTTCTTTTTTTTTTTTTTACCCCCCTCCCCTTATTTAAATAATATTATGTCATATTTATATATTTTCCCAGTCTATTTGATACCTCCCTACAGTGTTTACATGTACTTCTCTCCACTGCTCTCTTTTGTTACTCCTCCCTTCTCCTCGCCCTCTCAGCGGTTCTTTTGCCTGTCAATACACGTGCAGGTGTGTTATTGTTGCGTGCATGTGTGTGTGTGCGTATGTGTGTAGTGTTGGAATGTTGACCTACAGAACAAGAGCGTGAAGACTTCCCAGACTTCAAAGCGCAGGTAGCTGACAGGCTGAAGAGGCCCCATAAGTCCAGAGGATCACAATGGAGCAGGCCCATGCACACCTGGACTGTATGGAGAGGCAATGGAGTGGAGAGAGACGTACACACACGACTATAGGCTACTGGACACTTTGCAGACATTTTTAGCATCCTCTTAAGCACATACCTTACACCTTAGGAGGATACAGCAGTGCTAAAATAAAAAAAGCAACTACTCAAATTACTTAGGATTAGTTTTGACTATATAGAGACTTTTTTTTCTCCTTTGGACAAAAAAAACTTGGAATATTATTTTAACATATCTAATATATACTTTTTCATGACCAAGGTTGCCACATTAAATCCTATATATGCAAAATTGACTGAATGTTGTCAGCTCCTCAAAAACCTGGAGCTTTGTTTTGTTTTATTCACACATGTTTGAGTAACGCTGCATTATTCATCTGTCTCCAAAGCTCCAAATGCTCTGTCCCATCTGGTGATGTCATGTCATTTTTAAGTTAACAGCTACCTTTTACCTTTTGTTCAGAAGAAACTCCATTGTGGAAATTATCCATGATTGTTGTGAAGGTGTATGGCGTTTAAAAACACGGCGGAGCACTTCCTGTATTACCACATGCCATCAAAAGGTGGAACAGAGTGTTTTCAGTTTGAGAGAAGAACTCAGCCTAAATATGCAGGGTTTGTGTTTTAAACATGTGTGAATGAAACAAAACACAACTCCAGTATGTGTTTGGTGAGGAAACAACATTAAAACATAGATCAGAAAACAGCGTTAAAACATATCCATGGAAACAAGTTGGTTGAGAACCAGAAAAATGTACCTTTAATATTTCCTATTTTGCAGAGTGTCTTCCTCATTCACAGCCCTTCACATTCGCCTTGCACTGCACCCACACTGATGCACCCCACCCCCATCTCCATGACGACCTCTGCACCCACAGGTGTTGGGGTCTTTGTCCTGGGACGTGTGTGAGCAGCTCTGTGTTGTGACGAGCCCCCGGACCTGTCCCCCGCTCAGGTGCAGGCTCCGGTGAGAGGAGGGAGGATTATAGATATGAACTTCACACCTCACGAGTCAAAGCAAAAGTTCATCCCTTTTGTGAAGTATTTCCCACAGTTAAAGCTCCCGTCACACAATACTGCTCGTCAAGTGAAGGTGGGAACACGGTAGAGACTTATGCATCTTAAAAAACCCAAACCATGGACCTGTCTGCCTCATTATTTCTCACAGAGGGTTCAGTATCCCCTTAGCTCTATGTAGATGTTATTGTTTTGCCTAGAATATTACACAGTTTATCATTAAAAGGACTATATTACAGTATGTTCTGCTCTGTTATAATGCTGTTTCCTCATCAAAAACATACCCGAAGTTTCAACAGGAATTGCTCTACTGTGTTTTTAAACTCCATCCACCTTCACTAGAATCATTTGGATGATTTCAGCCCTGGAATTGCCAATCTCTGCTTAACTAAAGGTAAAAACTATTAACTTGAAAACCACCACTACATACATTCCTTTATTGCGGATTGGTGTGTGTTGGTGCAGCAGGTGTCTGATAAGTGGCTCAAGGCCTCGGAGCAAAAGAAGACGAGCGATAAAACAGAAGAAACTGAGATTAACAGTGACCTTGTCTAGGCTCTGTGGTCCACCGTGATACGAAAAAGCCCACAATGGACTTTTCTTTCAGTTACGAATGCAGCTCAACAGATTCTGTGGCTGACACTTCCAAAATGAACCTCATGCAGATTTACCTTTCATTTGCTCCTTGGAGATCTTGTGTTATTTGTGTACAGTCTCATCAAATGTTTCTTCACACCACATATAATTGGTGCTGATGATTCAAATGTGAACAATCCCCCAAAAATATTTCAAATGTTTTAAAAATTACACCTCGATCTATCAAGAAAAAGTGTACAGTATGATGATGATGATGATGATGATATTAAAACATTTCACTCAGTAATTTAAAGGGTCCCGTATTATCTATGTTATAATGTTTCCTCATCAAAAACATACCTGGAGTTGTGTTTTGTTTCATTCACGCATGTTTAACACACAAACCCTGCGTATTTAGGCTGAGTTCTTCTCTCAGACTGAAAACTATTCCTCCTTGTGATGTCATGTCATAATACAGGAAGCATTACACTGTGTTTTAAACTTCATACACGTTCACTGGAATCATTTGGATAATTTCAGCCCTGGAATTGCCAATCGCTACTGAACTAAAGCTGAAAGGAGCTGTTAACTTAAAAACTACAGCTTCACGACATCATAAGGTGGAACCAAGCATTTTGAGCTTAGGAGATGTAGACTAATAATAAAGGGTTTCTCAAACATGAGTGAATGAAACAAAACACAACTCCAGGTGTGTTTTTGATTATAAAATACCTGGAGCATTATAACATGGCTTAAAGTTCAAGAGTCCATTTTGCGTATAGAACCTTTAAACATGGCTATTTCCAAAAAGACAACCATGTGGCACCACCAGGCCAAGTTACAAGTCACATCTGTGGAGGAAAAGAAGTTTATGAAGTTTAATGCCCTAGTGTGGAACATTCCAGACAAAGCAATAACAAATCGATCTCTCAACTAGAAAGCTTATAATCACCAAACAAATACTGCTTTCGTTTGAACATTACAGTTTATTAAGGTAAATGTGAAACAAGCTGAACAAGGGATTTTATCAAATTACATCCAAGATATTTTAACTCATTTTAGTTCTGGTCATTTCCCACTTGACAATTGGTCTCCACTTCCAGAGACATTGTTTTCCTCAGTGAAGAAAGCGCAAACAAATTAGACCTGTCAAAACAGCATGTCTCTAGAACACGCATCAGGAAACTTCAGAGGAGGTCCCAGAGAACGCCTCGAAATCAGAGAAAAAAGATCTGACATTTATCTGCCTCAGAAGTGTGTTTCCCTTTGAGGACGTGGAGCAGGGTCACACAGATCTCATGAAGGCCTCACAGTTCAGAAAAAAAGAAATGGTTTTGTTGAATTAACGACGCCTTGTTATGACCATTGCATTAACACTTCATATAATGTTAGATCACATTACAACCTCAGTTACTTTTGCTAAGAAGTAGATTTAGTTTCCCAAAGTTTGCAAGATGTATTCACCGGTCTCCAGCTAAGGTTTCCAAAAGTATCAAAAATCAAATAATCAATACTAAAACTAGATACTCATTTGATCAGATATTAATACTAAAAAGATCACATTCACAGGACAGAAATGAACCTTTCCTGAGTAGTTTTAGAATGATCCTGAGCTGTTTCAGAACAAGTATAAGACCAGTATACGGCCATGGACCACTGAGGATTACACAAATATAAGGCCACATGGGAATATAAAATGATGTAATGTTGAAAATTCTATTGTATAAATAAAGTAAAGAGTGTCTTTTATCATCATTATGGTATCAGAAGGGTAGTCAGTATCGAGTTTATTCTAAAAATCGAGTTTGAAATTTTTTGCATCATGACAGCACTAATCTCAGTTGTTTGTTGCTATGGCAACGGTCCTAATTTTTCATCATTCTGAAATTATTGATATTTAGTGTGACAGAGTGGCTAGTCTCAGTAGTAAAGTTATTTATAATTCATGGGCCAGCATACTTACTTTTTAAAATGTTTCCTTAAAGGTCCCATATTATGAAAAATGCACTCTTGTGAGCTTTAAACCATTTTATAATGTTGTTACCTCCTCAAAAACATACCTGGAGTTGTGTTTTGTTTCATTGACACATGTTTGAGTAACTTTTTATTATTAGTCTGTCTATATCCTTAACTAAACACCTAACTTTTACCTTCAGTTCAGTAGAGATTCGCAATTCCAGGTCTGAAATGAGCATTAATTATCATTATAGCCTCATAATGTAAGAATAGAGTAATATGGGCCCTTTAAGAAACGCTTCGGCAGGACAAATCACTATGTCACACCACAGAGGAGCAGAGGAACCAGCCACTTCTTCTAATTTTTATCTGACTAACTATCAGACCAGCAGAAGAAAATGAATGCATGGATATTGGCTTGTGGAGTGAGTGGAAAATTCCTTTATTGTGGATTGGTGTGTGTTGGTGCAGCAGGTGTCTGATAAGTGGCTCAAGGCCTCGGAGCAAAAGAAGACGAGCGATAAAACAGAAGAAACTGAGATTAACAGTGACCTTGTCTAGGCTTTGTGGTCCACCGTGATACGAAAAAGCCCACAATGGACTTTTCTTTCACTTTTCTTTCTTTTCACGGGACCTTTAATAAATAAGAAAAAAGAAACAAGGAACAAATGAAAATGTAGTCTTAATCACGTCAGAGATAATGGTTTGTACCTCAACTAACATATTGATGGATTTATTCAAAACTTTGAAACGTGACAGTGAGGTATCCAAATGTGCCTACCTAAGGTTAAGGTTCACTTTATTGTTCCTATGGGAAAAATTGTCCTCTGTATTTGACCCATCCTTCAATGGCACTGGAGAACCTAATCAGAAGCAGTGCGCCTTAATCTAGGGACCCATCTCCAGAGCTTTCCATTATTTTTGTAGTTTACTGCCCAATGTGCTGCTGGGGGACAAATAAAGTGATATTGGTTGATTTAAACATAGAGGCCCTACATTATTCGTGTGCTGTCATTTCCAAACCCTCACTCAGGATTTGCAACTTGAAAAAAAGTTCTATTTTTGCAGCTGACTTGTTTGTTTAAAAGCCCCATTAACACTCGTGACAAACATGAAAGAGGGGAAAGGAGCGTGGGTCTTATCTCAGAGCACGCGAGCGGAGGGGCCAATCAGAGCCACCCTTGGGCCCATGTCCTGTTTTTGTCCCGTCACCTCGTCCTCTTGGGCCCCTCCTTCTTCAAACGAGCAGCTAGCCTCAGGAAATTAGCTAAAGCGCCCTGAGTGTGTTTGCTAATGGGACTGGTCAGAACAATGGCCCGGTGCCAGCTCCGCTCTGACTTCACAGTGACGCACCTTCAGTCTGATAATCACACTGTTTGATTCAACACTCTTTTCTTGTGGTCTGAAATAAACATCCTTTTAATTTGTTTTTTGTGTCGCACGCATTGAAATTGTACAAGTTCACAACAGCTCCAGTTTGGCTGTGTTTGTTTGGGGTTTTTTTGTTGTTTGTTTTTTTGTTTGTTTGTTTTTCAATTTTGAAATTATACATAACAAAAACAAAAATATATATAGTTCATTGATCCAATTAGTCATTTCAGTATGTACTTTTTAGCCGCTGTCGAGTTTGGTTGTAAAGGTGGACTGTGTAACTTTTCTGGTGGTGGGGGGTTACGTAATGCTTGTTCCCATGGAGATGTTATTACTGTGCCAAGAACTGAACTTGCTTTATTAAATTATTGCGTAAAAATGCTTTCAATAACATCCATTATTTTGTGAGCACGGTCCGCTCTCTGCATATCTGACCACAAATCAGCTTACCTGATGTATTTCCTGCTAAATCAGTATTTTTTGGGTCAGACTGAGTTCAAATAAAGATCAGATTAAAGTCTAACAAAGCCTCAGACAGGGCAGAGCCTACAGTTAGCATCACACCCCCATCAGAGGGAATGCTGATGACATCAGCTGCACAGTATCAAAAGGTTTAACTTGTCAGGAGCAAGACCACAGTGCCTCCTCTGGACACCATTTTTTCAGCTCTTGGGCTATAAGATCTTGGTCAGGAGTACCTAGCTGGTGGATTACCTATTGTGCATCCAAACCTGGGGGAGCTGTAATGGCCTCACATGGTCCAGAAATTGAACTTGGGAATTTCTTTCTGTTAAAATTGCTGATAACATTGGTTATTTTTGCTACTTATTTTGAATTTATTATTGCCATTTATGCTTTTGCTTTTTGTTATTCTAATATATTGTGATGTGTGAGCTACTGTGTCCAAATAATTTCCTTTGTGGATCAATAATGTTTGTTTAAGTCTAAAGAATATTCAATTTCAATTCCTTCAATTCATATATGGTCATCCTACTTTGACACATATGTTTTTGCTCTAAATATTTTTAAGTACTTCCTCTACTTGCACATAACTAAGGAGCAATATGTCAAATACTTTTTCACGTACAAAGTCCACTGAATAATAAAAATCATGCCATTCCATTCCTAGCTGTAACCATTAGCGTTAGCATTCAAAGTTCAGCCTGTGTGTGTTCTCCAGCAGGTTAGCCCAAACACCAGACGTGAACCTCAGGGAGATGTCCGGCACACGCTCACCTTGTGCCCTTTGACCTTTTCAACATGGCCGCCCTTTCATTGAGCGAAGGGTTAACGCGATCTGTCACCACCTCAGCACATTTATTATGAGAGAGCTCTTTCCTGTGTCAGGTAAAAATAATCCACAGTTCCACAGATGCAGGGGCCTCCTCTCTTCTCTCCGGGAGTCCCATGTAAGATGTCTACAGCCTCATTTGTTTTTATAGCAGATTCTCCAGAGGAAAATGGTGCATGAAGGAGCGGACATGCAGGAACTGACCTTAGCGTTCGGGCTTGTACCGAGAAATGTTGACACAAGCTCCATTCTCGTCTTACTCACTTGATGAGTTGAAACAGGAAGTGAAAAGTTGTCGTCAAAGTAAATGCAATGAGTTTAACCTATATGTTGTATGTGATTGTGTGACCTTATAAATGTGACGGGGAAAAATCTTAATTAATTAGTTAATGTGCTGCCATTTAATGCTTGCAAATCACTGATGACAGCATTTTCAAAAGCCAGTTTTGAGTGCAAATCTACTGCTTTGGATTTATCAAGAGAGATGAGTTACTCTGAACAAACAGATGGAATTGGAGTGGAGGATAATACCCCAGACACAGAGAGAAACATGTGAACCCTGCACAGAAAGACCAGACGGCCCAGGAGTCAAACCTGGAACGTTCTTGTTGTGAGGCGTAAATGCTCGCCACTCTGCCACCATGCTGTTGTTGTAGGGCATCAACAAGTACAGGAAAAATGCATTAACATATGCCTTGTAGCTATTGTCCATTAACATAATATCACACTGTGAGTTCCATTATAAGCCTAGAACATTTGTGGTATACATTACATTTTTGGAGACACTTTAAATATCATTATTTTTGCATGAGAATCAATACTGAACTCATTTACAAGAATTATACGAAACTCAGATTATATGAAACTCTGAAATGTCCCTTGGCTTCATCTTAATTGGAAGCTTTATTTACACTCTTGCATTATCAGAGCGCTACAGTTGATGTTTACCTCTCCTTCCTGTAAACACGTCCAAACAGAGAAGCAGCCCACACTCCGCACAGGAGCTGTTTATGCTCCGAGCCTGAGCTGTGCACCATGTAGGCCAATGTCAGCCCTACCACAAACAAAATATTTTCATAGCGAGGGTATCTACTGGTGTCAACAATCTGATAGAGCCCGGGGCAGAGATAGGCAGTTCCCATGGGCCAGCGGGGACCTTGGTACATGGGTGAAGGGGGGTATAAGGGGAGGGTGGGTGGGCAGCTACCAGTTTGATGAGAAATTGTTGGGATGCGTTGTTTTACCCTATCAGGAACGGAGAGGGTGTCAACAAATGAGTGTGGCAGATATGGGAGAGGTCAGGATGTGACAGACTATATGCCTATCAGGTGATTCAGGACTGACTGTGCAGAGTCCTGGAAACTTCTCGAAAATTCCTCTATGATTCTAAGGTTACCAAAAAAAAACTGTTCTTCATAGAATTAGCTAAAAATGTTTGTACAGAAGCTTTAGGAATCATAAAACAGTGATTTTGTTTGCTATTAAAAGAGCAGAGTGTAACTTTTCTGGTATACTTCCCAGTTTTGCAAAACTTCTCATTAATTCATTATCACAACAAAAATAAAATGAAATAAAAACCGCTATGTTATTAAAATATTTTGCTCAATCTTGTGTTTTTAATGTACTTTTTGGACTTAAAATATCTGTGTTATGGATATTAGTTGGTAGCTGCTTAACTCTTAATATTTGGAATTTCTGAAAAGTCTTTGGAAAAAAAATCAATGGAAAATTTACTTCCAGAACTACGCAGTCACTGTTGAGCTCCATTGCTTTTCCTGTTGCATAGCGTGTCATTAAACGTATCTGCTTCCGTGGAGACAAGCAGGTGGCAGCAGGCCCGTCGACAGAAATTTGGGGGCCTGGGGCAAGAAACCTCACATAGGCCCAGGACAATAGACTCCTTTGTCCTCCCCCCTTGTCGAGTGGCAGCACCAGGCTAAGTTACAGGTCAGCTCTGTGGATTGGAGGTATTTAGTTGTGATTACGGTTTATAAGGCTTATAATAGAATGTTCACAACCAATATACTGACCCAACATATATTTTTTATTGGTACAAATTGCTGTTTTTCACCTTTACATAACTCATAAATATAATGTACGCACTGGTCAAGCTTATAGGCAGTTTGTTTCAATAAATGTGGACAGGTTTCAATCAGAAAATATGACATATGTTTACTAGAGCTCATTCTGATAAGTACAGTCAAATAGTAAATAAGTATTTCAAAACAGGCCTCTTGAAGACACATATGATATCTGTTGTCAAACTCAAACTGGATCTGAAAACAAATGCGTTGTTGATGTTGTTATTTAGTTTTTTTTCGTCTTATCTTTAAACCGGCCTGTTCTTTGTTTTCCACACACTTCATGTTAGTGGCTGGAGAGTTTTGATAATGTGAGTTTGAAACAGCCCTGGGCACATTTCAGCAGCTCATGTTTTGACATAGTTACACTAACATTATGACAGCAGCGTCAAGTGTATGAGACGCATCCAAAGCCAAAAGATATACTGGATAAACTATGATCAGTTTGTGTCACAGATGGTTTATGGACAAAATAAAACACAAACGCTAATACTTTATAATAACTACACTTTGAGTAGCCTTAATAAAACCTAACCAAAGACTTCCGTCATAATGGACACATCGTTTATTAAGAATAATTCAGACTTACTAACTATTAAATTAAAATTAACTACTAAATCATAACCCCTTTATTAAAGTGCATGACCACTACTACTACTGCTACTACTTCTGCTAATTTCAGTAAAAAAATAATTAACTAAATTAGATTATTATTTTTTTTTTTTAGATCTTGGTTAGTTTATTTATTTATTTATTTTTTAGATCTTGGTTAGTTTCTTTCTTTTTTTTTTTTTTTTTTTTGGTGAAGTTTTCATTTTACTTCCTGGTTGGTCATGTGCAGCACACCAGACATATACACATTAATACGTCTGCGCCATACACATTAATTCTGTTAAATGAATGTTTAAACTTCCAGAATATGCCTTGTGCGTGAATTGTCCCTGCATTTTGAATGGAATTTTCCATGTTCTTGATAGATTTTAGAACTCAGCTTTGCAATTAAAAGAGCACTGTGTAACTTTTCTGGTAAACGTCCCGGTTTCACATGCAAATTTCTTATTAATTATCAGGAGTCAGTTCTGTGGTAACTAAATAGCGCAAGACCTATAATTTCATGTAAAATCTGTTTCTGAAATATAAAACTATCAGCTTCCTGTATTTTTGAACTTTTCTTCTGAACTTTTTTCCACAAATTTTATAATGTAAAACTATGACCCCAGGTACTATCCTACCACATCAAGTAACAACATAAAATCCTGCCACATGCACTTTAAGTACTTACTATACTCAGCTTTTTTTTTTTTTTTTTTTTTTACTTTTTTTCTCATGTGAAAATCTCTCTTCTAGTTTAAAGTTTAAAAAAGACAATAGTTTAATATGTCCTAAATAAAAATGACAGTTATAGCTGTCCTTCCCTTTATCAGTCAGGTACAGTTTACAGTTGGGCCATAAGAGTGTGTGTGTGTGTGTGTGTGTGTGTGTGTGTGTGTGTGTGTGTGTGTGTGCGTGTGTGTGTGTGTGTGTGTGTGTGTGTGTGTGTGTGTGGGTGTGCGCGCGTGTGTGTGTGTGTGTGTGTGAGTGAAACGTGGAGGAATTTTTATATAAAATAACAACCAACAGTGAAGGACACAGCTACACAGTGACAAAGTAAACAAACTTTTAATATGTCAAACTGCAGGTCAGTGAGTTCAGAGATTAGACACAATATGAAACTCATGAATGAAGTATTTCACGTTACCTGCATGACTCCAGGGAAAGTTCAAACCATACTTCAGAACAGTCTCCATAGAGATCGATACGGTTTATGCCATATGGTGGAACATTTTACCCAACACAATACAATCTCCATGGCAACAAGCAGGTGAAGAGTCAGGTTTGTGGATGCAAAATTTATTAGTACAATACAAACTATGGCTTTAAATGAAAAGCTGAAAGAGACACCTCCGTAGTAATTGCCCTCCAACAGTTAAGAATAGCTCACATAGGCTATATAGTGTTGTTGTGTCCTTGGGCAAGAACAGCCCCCACGTTGCCTATAAGCAAAATACATGGTTGGTTGCATCTGGAAGGGCATCTGGCCTAGAAAGCAGCAACCAGAAAGCATGCAATTGTCAACTAATAATAATAATTTTAAAAAATGATCTCATCTTTGAAAACTCACCACTGAAATGATCAGACCGTTGATTTTATAGAGCAGGTTTTTCATGTCCAAGATAAAAGGAACAATGTTTTTAATCTCCATACATTTTCACTAGCAGATTTCAGCCCTGGAATAGCCCATCTCTACTGAATAAAAGGTAAAAGGTGCTGTTAACTTGAAAATTACAGCTTCATGACATCACAAGGTGGAACAGAGCATTTTGAGCTTTGGCGATGTAGACAGACTAATAATAAAGGATTACCGAAACACGTATTAATGAAACAAAACACAACTCCAGATCTGTTTTTGAGGAAGTAACAACATTATCACATGACTTAAAGCTCCTAAGAGTCAATTTTGCGTAATATAGGACCTTTAAAGGAACACTGTGTAACTTTTTGGTCACAACAACTGGCATTGAGTTTACAGAGCGGGTACTTCATGTCCAGACTAAAAAGAAAAGTGTGCGTTTGTGAGAGAGGAGAGGAGTCGGAGGGCGAGGTGAGATGGAGGTACAGAGGCAGGAGGAAGTTCAGACGCCTGGCTCTGATTTACACAGTCTCCTGTAATCTGCTGCTCCTATAGAGACAGCTCTTTATCCACTCACCCTGTGCATA
This sequence comes from Taenioides sp. WSHXM2023, assembly GCA_029959045.1. Lineage (NCBI taxonomy): Eukaryota > Metazoa > Chordata > Actinopteri > Gobiiformes > Gobiidae > Taenioides > Taenioides sp. WSHXM2023. Next base: position 24,760,557 of record CM057093.1, read on the forward strand.
CGGACAGGCCTGCTTCTCATATGAGGGTAAGAGAGAGGGGTAAGAGGGGGAAAGAAGGAGACAAGGGGGTAAGAAATGGTAAGAAGGGCAGAAGAGGGGAAAATGAGGGGGTAGGAGAGGAGACAAAGGGGTAAGAGAGGAGGCAGAGGGCGTAAGAAGGAGACAAAGGGGTAAGAGAGGAGGCAGAGGGCGTAAGAAGGAGACAAAGGGGTATGAGAGGAGGCAGAGGGCGTAAGAGGGGGGACGGGGGGTATGAGGGCAGACATAGGGGTAAGAGATGAGGCAGAGGGGCATAAGGGGAGACAGAGAGGTCAGAAGGGAGACAGAGGGAAGAAAGGGGTAAGAGGGGAGATAGAGGGGGTAAGAGTCGACAGAGGGGGTAAGAAGGGAGATCAGTGACTTTATGTTAACCAGGTTTTGTTTAGGACTACTTAACTAGATTACAAAGGCTATTGCTATTTTGTAATGGATCAATTTAAAATGTATCAGAGGTGTTGTCTTGAAAACATGAAAAAAAGAACAAGTTCATTTTCAATTGTTTGCAGCGGTCAAAACATCCAAATTATTCACTGTGATGAGTTTACGAGCATGTTTCACAACTTTCAGAGGCCAGAGTGGAGTTTCTTTTGACCTTAAGAACTGCTTTTACAATATATCTGTAGTTGGGTAAACATATTTTTACTTATTTTATTATTACATGAATTGAATGAAATGAAATGAAAGAACTGGGTACAGCTTCTTTAACGGGCCCATATTTTCTGTTCTTTTGTTATAATGTTGTTTCCTCATCACAAACCTGGAGTTGTGTTTTGTTTCATTCACACATGTTTAACACAAATCCTGCATACAGTATTTAGGCTGTGTTCTTCTCTAAAACTGAAAATACTGTGTTCCACCTTGTGATGTCATGTGGTAATACAGGAAATACTCCACTGTGTTTTTAAACTTCATACATGTTATTAGAATCATTTGGATGATTTCAGCCCTGGAATTGCCAATAAAAGGAGTCGTTAACTTGAAAACTACCACTACATGACATCATAAGGTGGAACAGAGCATTTTGAGCTTTGGAGATGTGGACTGACTAATAATAAAGGGTCACTCAAACATGTGGGAATGAAACAAAACATAATATAGGACCTTTCAGGACTCCATTTGAGCAGTATTGTTGTGCCAGATACATCTCAACCACTTGTATAAGAGATGTGTATTGCCCAATGACATAAATGCTCTTTTAAACCCTTGAAAAAAATAAAAAACTCATCCAAGTAAATAACATTATTTACATTAGTATTTTTAGCCCTATATCGCTGTAGATATGATTTCTAATTTTGGAAAATGTTAAGTTAAATATTATGCAAAATACAACATAAATAGCCACAACAAAGTCACATGCATTGTTTTTCACTTTTATTTGAGCTCGTCTGGAATGTGGTAATCTTATCAATGACCCGATTGGTTCTCAAGATGATTATTCAATCAGAAAGCAGTGTTGCCAGAAAACAGTCACTACCTAAACCCCAGTGCCATGAATCAGTGCTAGTGCAGCCTCTGCAGCTCAGGGAGTGAATTCTGGAGGTTTTGAGCTTTCACACGAGCCATGGCCTGTGGAAAAACTCTTATGCATCCTCTGTCTGCAGATTAAGGCACTGGCAGTCTAAGTTCAGTTGTGATTGTAAAACCTAACAAATGATTATGTTGCCTGTCCAATTTTAAAAACATCCTAATTGTGGCTTTTATTTCCAAATACTGACCAGCTCCTTTTCCAGGCCCACCTCTCCATCTCTCTCTATCTCTGTGTATCTCTCCATCTGTATCAGTGCACGGAAAAGCTAATCATCAGTTAGCGATTAGCCCTGTGTGTCGTGCTACTGTGAGTTTTCCTGCCCAAAAAACCTCTAGTGGTGAGAGACAGGTCCCCTCCGGTCGGGTCCCTCCCCCAGACACACTCATTTATTACACACTTTGGACCTGTTCTGCTCTCACTCACTGCTACTTTAATCATTGGACGAGAGCAGCAGTGGAACAAAGGCGTGTGTTTGTTATTTTGGTGCAGTTTTATTTCAGGCCTGTTCCTCTGAGTGTGTGTGGCTGTTTGAAGTGCCACACACCAGCGTTTGGGGCACATTTCAACAAAACTACAAAGTGTGGAGATATGGGAAGGATAAAGGCAGGATTACAGCTAGCAATGAATCACACATTCGATTAAAATACACAAATTACTTTAAAGGTCCTCTGTTACACAAAATGGATTCTTGTGTTCATGGAGATGTGATTGTTTTGTCTGAAATCTTTCACAGTATGGCATTAAATCGTTCGATCTTCATCAAGACCAAACCAGAACAAGTTACAGGTCAGATCTGTGGAGAGGCAACAGCGCTCACAGTCAGAATTCCTGTTTTTCAATGTATTTTTGAGTAGTAAAAGCACCTGTAATTGAATAAATGTAAAGTAGAGCTGTTTAATGTTTTACTTTGGAATATTCCAGGCAGAGCAATGACATATCCATAGAAACAAGAATGTGACAGACCCCAACCAAAAAGCTACACAGTGCACCTTTAAGGCATGTTGTGTTTTGTTTCATCCACACATGTTTGAGTAATCCATGTAGTAATAGTTTTCAAGTTAACAGCTAGTTTATTTTAGATCAGAGATTGCCAATTCCAGGTCTAAAATCATACAAATGATTCTAGTGAAGGTGTATGGAGTTTAAAAACACAGTGGAGCCCTTCCTGTATTAGCTCAAGTACGGTAAGTAAGTAGTAAGTATAGTATGGTGTAATAATACATCATTATACCATTAAAATAAGATATTTATAATTTATACATTTAATACATTAGATTCCTCTGTTTAGTTGTATTTCCTTGTTTTGTCTTTATCTTACAATGTAAACATGTTATTTAAGTGTCAAAAAGACCTATTTATGGTGTATATTATTAATTTCTGAGAATCTTCAGTACATGCACCTATAACACATATATAATTTAAACTATATTATTTTGATTGTTTGGACAACAAGGAGAACCACAGTTGATGAGCATCCAAATATAATCCAATAAGACCCAATATAACCCAAATAAGAAAAATAGAATGGCTTTTTATTTTTGTTGCCTAAAATAATAGAATACAGTATGTCGGTGAGTTTTCCATATCAGATACTGGCTGAGATCAGCACAGACACAGGAGAGCTGTTCCTTCCTTCTCCATCACCATCACACTTTGAATCAGCTCAGCTCGGATCTGAGCCTGTTCAGTTTTAGCCCAGATTAGAAGTGCACTAAACTTAGACTTGTCATGGCAAATCTCTGCGAGTACTAGATGTACATCACAAAGCGCGTGTGTGTGTGTGTGTGTGTGTGTGTGTGTGTGCGTGTGTCTGTGTTTTACTGAGTGAAGAACGAACATCCAAAGTGCAACTGGTTTTCTTGTTTTAAAAGTGGAGTGTCTATTACAGATTTGTATATATTGTAATCATTGTTGTCAGTAGTTGAGGTAAGTGATAGTAACTTTACTTTATAAACAATATATCGTATGCCACATTGTATATTTTTTGTGTTAACTCTCATTTTTTACAGTCATTTGGGAACACAATTTGTACACCCAAATATCTCCAAAACCAATGTTTTCAGAGAAGTGTTTTACACTATTGCTGCAAGAATAATATAAGACTATAATGAAGGACAAAATAGACATTTCAAAGAGTATAAAGGGCACCAAAAAGTTGATTTTGAAACTTAATTGACCCAAAATAGAGTCCTCCCCACCATTGCAAAACCAGATTTTGAAAAGTGCCCTGTCTATCTGATTATATGACATGATTACGTCCCTTTGGTCCCAGCGCTAATGGAGACACAGAGAAAAAGAAATATAGTGCTGGATTTGACCCTCTGCTCCGTTTGCTCTATTTACCCCTGTCTGCCCCTGCTCCTGCTTGCACCTGTCTTCCCCTGTCTGCACCTGTCTACCTCTGCCTGCTCCTGTGCGCTCCTGTCTCTGTTGTCTGCTTCTGCCTGCCACTGCCTGCTCCTGTCTCTGTTGTCTGCCCTGTCTGTCCCTGTCTGCTGTCTGCTATGGCTGGGTTCACCTGGAGAATGCCGCCCAGTGTGAAAAGTGTGCCTCCTGATTCACCTGCCTGTTCATGTGGGCGTATTCTTCTGCTCCATCCGCCTCAGAGACCTCCAGAACACACGGAGGGGTGACTGCACGGCCAAAAGACGCTTTAATGCGCCGCTAAGTTCAAGCCTGATCACTGTTTCTGACTCTCATAATTCATAAAAGTGTAATCTAAACAGAGCAGAGTAAATACATAAAATCATAAAATAATACAACCTTTATTTAAAATTAAAGGTGCATTGTGTAACTTTTCTCATAGAGGGTCTGCCACCTGCTTTTCTCCATGTAAATGTTATTGCTTTGTCTGGAATGTTTCACAGTGTGGTATTAAACCTTTCTATCTTCATGGAGACCAAACCAGACCAAGTTACAGGTCAGATCTGTGGAGAGGCGACCCCGCTCACAGTCAGAATGTTTTTCTAGGTATTTTTGAGCTATAAAACCACCTGTAATTGAATAAAAGCAAGGTAGAGCTATTTAATGTCATACTATGGAACATTCCAGGCAGACAAATGATATCTCCAAAGAAACAATCACGCGATGGACCCACCAGAAAAGTTCCACAATGCACCTTTAATGTATTTATTTAGTTCTTTATTCATCAATAATTATACTGACATGATGCGATTATGCAAATTCTTGTTTCACTCAATGATACATACACAATCCAAAATAGAGAAATGGAAATTCAAATCTTTATTATTATTAACTTGCACATCTCAAACAGAAGTCTTCCTGGTTTGGTTCCTATTTTAGCCCAGTTTAGTCTGGATGTAGACTTGCTTTGGTCCTGTTATAGTCCTGGTTTAGTCCTGATTAGTCCAGGTTTAGTTTTGGGTCTAGTAAGTAATGCACAATAAATGCAAATGATTACTGCCCAAATCCAGCAGTTTACCAGCAGTTCCTCTATGGAGCTGACTCTGAGTGTAGTTGTTGTTGTTGTGTGAAATCACTCGTCCGTCGCATAAACAAAACAGACTTCTACTATGTGGCCATCACTGAAACTGAAACAGGCAAAAGAGTCACTGAACTGTGCTGTGCTCCACCAGGGGGAGCTGTTTGGAAGGGGGACATGGAATTCTAATACATTTTAGGTACTATGAAGATCAGTGGGTTATTGCATGTTATAGGCTGATGTAAAATTGTATAATATATAATGTATATAAGCTGGTTGTTGGAGATGAATGGGCCAATATAGGGAATTAGTTTGTATTCTGTATTTATTTATTTTTTCATCCATTAATATTAATGCAACTTGCTATCAGGGACTATGAGTGAACATTGGCTATTTGTTATCCAGTGTCTCTAGTTTCTACACTGCCCATTCATGATCAAATTCATAAACAACAGATTTCATTTTTATGCAAATTTGTTAATTATGTTTAACTTTACTGGTATAAACTAGCCAAAAAATATGTTTCATGGTCAAGAGATCATGGCTGGTTTAAGTTTCCCTTAAACGTTTTCCAAACTGGAGCAATTTGAGAGAGTTTAATGCAAAAAATAAATTGTCTGTCTCATTCAGTCCTTGTCTACTGCAATCTTGTTACAGACAGCTTTATACATGTCATGCAAAGACCCATAATGGACTGAGTGAGATGTGAATGGAAGGGCATCTGATCAACTATCAACAAAACTATCTTTGGATATTTTTAGTTTATCCTTTCAGTCTCTCTCTACTGCACGCCTGCTTCTCCATCTTGTTACAGAGAGCCCCATTTTAATGCCCTGTACATGTCATGCAAACACTATAACTGGAGTAAACTGAGAGATGTGAATGGAAGGGCATCTGACGTAAAGAAAAATCCTCAAAACTATATTCTAATATTTTCAGTCTACCCATTCAGTCCCTCCCTACTGCAGGTAGCTCTAACTAATGCTCTATAATGCCCTGCAGAGACCCATAACTCGAGTAAATAAGCTGATTGTAGAAAGGAAGGGCATCTGACATTAAAAAAAAAAAATCCACAAAAGTATATTCTAATATTTTTCATCTACCCATTCATTCAGCCCCTCTGTCCTGCAGCCTGGTTTCTCCATCTTGTTACAGGTAGCTCTGTCTAATGCTTCATACATGCCCTGCAAAGACCCATAATTGCCCGGTGCTATTAAGAGCCCAAACAGGATTATGAAATAAAAGAAACATGATCGGCCTCTAGAGTCAGGTTTGCGGAGGGGGACTGAGATGTGGCCACGTCTTAATCTGGCTCAGTCCCTCCTCACTCACACCGCTCCACCTGGCCTCCATTACGGCTCCACCAAACCCTAATCCCCAAGTTTGTTTTTCCGGATAGAGGCGGATAAAGCAGGAGGAGGCTTAAGGGCAAGGGGGCATCATGGTGGTACAGAGGGCTTTGAACACATGGAACTGACAGAGCAAGAGATTAGGAGTTTACCACATACAAAACAATACATAAATGCATGTCAAGATTCAGTTATTATTATTATTATTATTATTATTATTATTATTATTGTCACAGGTAACAACAAAATTACATTCGATCTTTACAGGTCCTATATTACGCAAAATTGACTATAGTGAGCTTTTAGTCATGCTAGAATGTTGTTATCTCATCAAAAACAAACCTGGAGTTGTGTTTTGTTTTATTCACACATGTTTGAATAATCCTGCATTGTTGGGCTGTCTACATCTTCAAAGCTCAAAATGCTCTGTTCCACCCTGTGAAATTATCTAAATAATGCTAGTGAAGGTGTATGTTTTTAGTTTTTTAGTGAGAGAAGAACTAAATAAATAATAAATATGCAGATTTGTGTATTAAACATGTGTGAATGAAACAAAACACAACTTCAGATATGTTTTTGATGACGAAACAACATTATAACAGATCAGATCAGAATATGAACATATACATTAAAAAAGTGATGATGATAATAATAATAAATCTTTTAAAGACAAGGTTTACAAAGTGCTGTACAAGCCACAAAGAGCAACTTTACCTAAAAGGCCGATATACGCAATTTTCTGATCTGTTATAATGTTGTTTCCTCATTGAAAACACATGATGCTGTATTTTGTTTCATTCACACGTTTTACACGCAAATCCTGCATATTTAGGCTGTTCTTCTTTCTCTGTTCTGCTTTGTGCTGTTATGTGGTAATATGGGAAGTGCTCCACTGTGTTTCTAAGAAAGAAAAAAGCTGAAAAAAAAAACCTGCTTAACATTGTATAGTTATCCCTTAGCTCTCATTGTTTATGTATAAATAAAACATCTAAATTCTCATTTACACATTACTGAAGATGATCATGACAAAATGTGATAGACTAACAAAAAAAAAACAATAATTAGACAAGTGTTTTACATTGTAAAAGCTATAATGAATGTCAAGGGTTTTACTTGTTTTTAAAGGTGCATTGTGTAACTTTTCTGGTGGAGCTGTTATTGCTTTGTCTGGAATGTTTCACACTATGATATTAAACCTTTCTATCTTCATGGAGACCAAACTAGACAAAGTTACAGGTCAGATCTGTGGAGAAGCGACCCCGCTACCAGTCAGAATGCCTGTTTTTCAAGGTTTTTTTTGAGTCATACTGTGGAACATCCCAACAAGAAACAAGCAGGTGACGGACCCTCAGCCAAAAGGTTACACAGTGCATCTTTAAGGACTGTTAAACACATAATTAAAGTGATTCAATTGTCATGCAGAGCTGTGTAAGGCAGAGTCATGTGCTTCTTATGAGTCCCTCCCTTTGTTGCTGTGTCAGGTCTCCACGCTCCTCTTTAATAAAACTAGTGTTTGTGTTAGTCCTGATTGAGAACACATTGGAGTCGGTTTGGACCCTGCTGAGGCTGGGGTCCAAGATTTTGGGGGGTCTCTCTGCTCCGGTCTCCTCCTTTCCTCTTTCCTTTCTCCCCTCCTCTGTTCCTCTTCCAAAATTGTGAAATCATTTGAGACAATTTTGATAATTTTGCACCAGATTAAAGAGTGTCCAATTTTTTTTCCTTGTATTTGAGCGAAATGTGTCTCGCTCCAGTACAGATGTATTGTATAAGAAGCTCTTGAGGTGAAAACAAGACAGAGCGTTGTATTGTCCGATAATCAGGATGTGCACTGTTAGCATGCTAGTTATTGTTAGCTTTACAGTTATGGCAAAACCCCACACTTGACTTTCAATACATTTCACTTGACAGTTAAAATGATCTACCAGTGGAACTTTTGTGCTTAAAATATGAAAATACGTCTTGTAACTTTTCTGGTGGAGGGTCCGTCAAATGCTTTTCTCTGTGGAGATGTTATTAATTTGTCTGGAATGTTTCACAGTATGGCATTAAACCAGACCAAGTTACAGGTCAGATCTGTGGAGAGGCAAACCCCCGCTCACAGTCAGAAAGCCTGTTTTTCTGGGTATGTTTGAGCTATACAACCACTTGTAATTGAATAAATGTAAGGAAGATTTGTTTAAAATGAGAAACAACATCTAATAAGTTGAATCTACTCAAATAAAGTAAAATGTTCTTAATTTAAGTCAGTTTAACTTACCTTAATATTGCTTTTTGCAGTGTACGTTAGACTGTCTAAAATAAGACAGTAAAAATCAGGTACAGGGCCTTTAATATTTGAAACAAAGCTCTCCTCCTCTCTCCTCTGCGGTCTCTCCTCCAGGGGCCAGGCACAGGGGTCTTGGGGTCGTCCCAGAGAGGTGTCCCGCGGTGGGCTGACCCGGCTCTGGCTCCAGCGGGGGGTAACCTCGTGGACCCCCTCCCCTGGCTCCGGTCCCCATACAGCCACACAGTGCGATGGATTACATGTGCACTCATAGTTCACACATGCCCCGCTCTGGAGAAGCATACATACCTATAGTCCAAGTGTCACTTGGTTGTCATGACGATTATCCACTATAAAGAACGTTTTTTGTATCAGATTTGAAAATACTGTGTTAATGACAAAAAATAGTTGTAGAGAAGAAAAAACTGATTTACACTGCAATTCTTTTGAGCTCCCAATTGTCTCTATCTACCAGTAATGACAAAAAATAAATAAATAAAAGTAAACAAAAACAAAAAACTAGCAAACAATTTGTAACGAGTCTCAACAGTGTTTTTTTCTGCTTTCAAATTTGCTTTAAAGGTGCACATGTAACGCACCTCCACTCCACTTGTCTATTGGATATCATGACAATCACCCACAAAACAGATTTGTAGATGTAATATTGTTAATAAGGAAAAAATTATTTAACTGAAAATGTAATCAAATATTACAATAGTGCATTTTTTTATCATCAAATTTGCATTTAGAGAATCTGAAAAGAACTGTCACTGCAAAAAATCTCTATCACATATTCACATTCAGCAGTATATTTACTGAAATGTCTTGCCTAATGACACAACAGCAGTATATTTACATTGTCATATAAACCCCAAAAAAGCCTAAAATCCAGTAATTTTAGGTTATCGGCAATATATGCACCCATTCTCACTGAAACTCACTGAAACTTGATCCAATGGTGATTCTTCTAAATTTGCAAGACAGACGATAATTTTTAAACATTGCATTTTATTATTATTTTTTTTTTTTTTGTGTATTATCAATGTTTTTCATATATGATTTTATTTGGTTATATCTTTTTTTATATATATTATGCTGCTTATTTTAGCACAAGGGCGTGGGAGCAGAGATAAAAAACAGAAACAAAACATATCGGCAATGTTTATTTTATTTATTTATTTATTTATTTATTTATTTAGTTAGTTAGTTAGTTAGTTAGTTAGTTAGTTAGTTAGTTAGTTAGTTAGTTAGTTAGTTATTGTGAAACTTGGACACAATAAAGTAAAAAAAAAAAAAAATAATTGAATAAAATGTGACCCAAAAATCCTTTCTGAAATACACCAATCATACACCTAGCTGCTTATTGTCCAGAGACTACCCCGGCTAAGGCCCAAAGCGGCTGGATTCCACATTGTCCGATGGGGATGAGGAGAGGAAGAAGATGAATGGCCAAATGCAGATAGCTAATTTAAAGTCAACACTAAGCGGACATCTTGGATCCTGGTGAGATTACAGAGAGAGGGACTGACACATGGGCTGGATATGAACTCAGAGACTGTGACATGAGATCATGTGTTTGCACAGATCTGAGAAGGTCCGATCCAAATCCTTATCTGATCCAGAGAGAGGCTGGAGCCAGAACCACAAAAAACACACACTTATGTAGAGGCAGGCAGCAGGAGAGAGAGGAGATTGAAGCTTTTTATTATGAATCAGGCTTTTTAAAGAGTGAAAGAATGAGATAGTGGAGTCTTTAAGGTTGGGGGTCCGTCACCTGCTTGTTTTTATTGAGATGTCAGTGATTTGCCTGGAATGTTCCACAGTATGACATTAAACATTTCATTCAATTGCAGGTTGTTGATTAGCACAAAAATACTTAGAAAAACAAACATTCTGACTGTGAGCGGGGTCGCTTCTCCACAGATCTGACTTGTAACTTGGTTTGGTTTGGTCTCCATGAAGATAGGAAGGTCATTTGTATCTGACAGGCCCTCCACCAGAAAAGTTACACAATGTGCAATGTTTAGAGCTATTATGGAGACTTTTTGGAGCGTTCTAATATGTTATAACATTGTTCTCTCATCAAAAACATGTCTAAAGTGCTTTTATATGTCATCCATACATCCCGAACCCTCCTTGTGGTTAGCAGTATTAGCCTTCGTCGCCCATGCTCCTGTACACGGCCATTTTCTATAAATATACATAAGTATGATACGAAACAATACACTACAACTTCACAAACCTGACGCGACGTGAGGTAGTTCCATTAACACGGTATGGTATAGTGGTAATGTAATAGCGGTCTGAAGTGGGAGTGACTTAGCACAGAGAGCAAAGGGAGGGGGAACTCAGAGCTTCACAAACGAAACTGAAACTAATTACACATAATAATACGTCATTTTACGTGAATATAGCGTTTTCAAAACAATAAAATGTAACATGGCGAGCTAAATATGTTTTGTGTTATTTATTCATACTGTATAGAAATGTAATAATTGCCCCTCTTTGTCGCCATGCTGTTGAACATTCCAGGCAAAGCAGTAGCGTCACCATGGATACAAACAAGTGACCGACCCTCCACCACAAAAGTTACACAGTGCACCTTAAAAGAAGAAGGGAAAAAGAAGCGAAAGAGAGGGAGAGGTCCTACGAGAGGGCTGTAAATCGGGCTGGATTTGGGTCTGCTTCGGGGCGTTTGGTGCAGATGAAGTCAGTGTGAAGTACAAATGTGTGGAAAGACAGGAGAAGTGAGACTCTTCAGAGCTCGCAGTATTTATGTACTTTAAACCCTGTGTGTGTTTTTATGAATGAAAGTGTAGCAGCAGCGTCCAGAGGAAGGAAGTCCGCTTTAACCAAATATTTTCATTTTGCAAGAAGTTAGCTGCAAGTCCTGTTACGATCCTAGATACGCAATAGAGAAAATGCACCAATGTGGTCAGTGGACAATGGTCAAAAGTTTGATCATGTTTGGGAGTGGTCCAGTGTTGAATGGGTGACCTCCCTATGTATCAAATATCAGGAAATCATCTTAAAAGCTGAAAATGACCAGTGAACTCAGCTGCAAGACTGTGGAGGAGAGTTTAGGGAGCTGGAATCGCACCGCCAACCTGTGGGTCTGCAGATCTGACCACTGAACCAATGATGTTTCCGTCGAGAGCAGGATTCAAACTGCCAACCTTCAAACACTCTTAACAACTGAGCTACTGTCACCCACATTGGTCCCGTTCAGAGCCCAGTTCAGTCCTGTTCTGGTCCTGGTCTAGTCCAGGTTTTGCTCCGGGTTTAGTTCCAGTTTGATTGTGGGGACCAAAATTCTGTCAGTCCTTTATTATTAGATCAATAATGTGATTTAAAGTTATGAAGGTATGGGATAAAATAGGTCAAGGTTTAAGGTTTTAGTCACTTTAGAAACCCAGACTCACTAAACACCTTCAAAAAACTGCTCAAAACTCACCTTTTCCTCATAGCCTACAGCCCCCACACATGACTGCTCCTCATTACTGTTTTGTCTGTCGTGTCCTTGTTTTATTGTTACTTTATTGTGAAGCGCCTTTGTGTTACCGTGAAAAGCGTTATATAAAACCCATGTATTATTATTAAGTTAAGTACAACTGTGGTTAAGATAAGCATTGTTCTTCAGGAAATGAATGGAACGCAATGGAATGTCCCCAAAAGCAGTGGTGGAAAGTAAAGACGTACAAAAGTAAAACTAGAAAGTACAATTTTTAGGTATCTGTACTTTACTTAAGTACATTTTACAGTGAATACTTTTTACTTTTACTTCATTACATTTGAGAGCATGTATCTGTACTTTCTACTCTAGTACAAGTAAAAAGTAGTAATAAGCTGAGACTTATTTTTAGCACGTTTAATTTGAGTTAACGTCACAAATTTGAGCAAACCAAACAGACAAAAACACAAAAACAGCTATAGAAATGAAGAAATCAATTGAATCACTTAAAATCAGCTAAATTCTTTACCAAAATCACTACATTTTATCCTTAAATTGTTCTAAAAAATCTCTGCAAAGTACTTTTACTTTATACTCTTTAAGTACATTTTAAACAGGTACTTTGATACTTTTACTTAAGTTGATTTTTCATGAGATACTTACTGTTACTTTTACTTGAGTATCTTTTTGCCCCTGTATCTGTACTTAGGTAACAAAATGGAGTACTTCATCCACCTCTGCCCAAAAGCAAGAGTCAATTTGCAAAAACAGAAACAAAAAAATGTTTACAATTTATTCTTTGTTCAGCTGTGTTTCCAAAAGCAGAAATTTTTAGTGCAATAAAAATATAATTAAAGCTATAAAGTTTTTAATAATATGTGTAGAAAATGGTGTCAAACTCGATATCTGTTTTTGCAAATTGACTCTTTGTGTTTGTGTGTATAAGTAAACAAACTATTATATTTTGTTGTCTATTCAGAAAGCATGAGTGTATATAATTAATATTGTTATATTTTGGATACTTGTGGTCAATAGTTTTCAAGCAAAAATCACACAAATCTCCATTACTGCCCTGTTCCACATGTGAAGGGCCCCACACCAGGACCAGATCTGATCCAGGCCCCTGTGCCCAGCGTGATCTTACTTCCTGCAGGAAAGACAGAGATCGAGGAAAACCAAAACAGGACATCTTCTCCTCTGTCAGATGTGTGTCCTCTGCTTCTCATCCTCCTCTCTCCCTCCTCCTCCTCTTCTTCCTCCTCTCTTCTCTGTGTGGGCTCTCCGGCCTCAAGGGAATTGTAAAGGAACCCTCCCCTCCACTGCCTTAGCCTCATCCTTTCTCCTCTTTTTACTCACAGATGCTAAAATATTAAAGGACTTTGACTAGAATAATTTGAACTCTTCTTAACTAAAGGTAAAATGCAGCTGTTAACTTGAAAACTACCACTTCATGACATCACAAGGTGGAACAGAGCATTTGGAGCTTTGCAGATGTAGACAGGATTACTCAAACGTGTGAATGAAACAAAACACAACTCCAGGTATGTTTTTGAGAAGGTAACAACATTCTATCACGGCTTAAATCTCACAAGAGTCCATTTTGTGCAATATAGAACCTTTAAAGTTTCACTGTGTAACTTTTCTGGTAGAAGGAATGCCACCTGCTTGTCTCTTGTCTCAGTGGAGATGATATTGATCCACCTGAATGCCCAACACTATGGAATCACTTAAAAAAACGTGTTTATCCCCACGGAAACAAGCTTGTCACGCCAGCAGGCCAAGTTATCAGTGAGATCTGTGGAGAGACGAGCCCATTCGCAGTAACAGTGCATGTTTTTCAAGGAATTTTCAAGCAATAAAAAGACCTTTTATGAAAAAAAATGGTAGATGGATATGTTTAATGCCATACAGTGGAACATTCCACATCTCCTTAGCAATCGCCCTTAACAGCAGTGATTGTCCTTTTGTAGTTTCTTACAATATATAATTTCTCCATAATCTACTGGCTACAACCACAGCTTTTATTATTGCGATAAAAAGTTTGGGTAGTGTGGTAAACTTAGCCTAAAACAACTTGGAAAATGCTGGGGTTTTTTGCATTTATTGTGCGCTTTTTCATGTGCGTCTTGTTTCCTTCCTATCTGTATTTCACTGTGTTTTAAGCAAAGTCTTATCTAGCTCATTTCCAACTGTGGCATGAATAAAGTTTCATTTTAACTTATCTAATCTTCTAAAAGTCTTGCATTGTTGTATTGTGTTCCATTGTCGTCACACGGCTAATGGGACAGATGCTTACAATGCTATATGAAACTTCACTGACTCTTTTTTCACAGTTTAATTAAAAAAAAAAAAAAAAAAAAGAAGAATACAGAAAAATCTTATCTTATTCAGTTCGAGCATGCTAATTAATCACTGTGATGAGTTTATAAAAGTTTTTCATAACCGTGCCGAGAACAGTGAAGTTTGGTTTGATGGCAAAGCTAACAACACTACGCACTTTCTGATTATCGGACAGCATAATGCTTTCAGCAGTGACCGTCCACTCCCCGGCTGCGGAACAAAATTTCTCATTCATTTTTTTTTCCTATAGACTTTCCAAAAAAAAAAAAAAAAATTAAAGGTGCAACTTTTTTAATGGAGGGTCCCTCACCTGCTTCTCTCCATGGAGATATTTCCTGGAATGTTCCACAGTATGGCATTATTACACTTATTTCTCTCTACAGCAGGTTTCACCACAGGTCCAAGTTACATGTCAAATCTGTGGAGAGGCGAGCCCACTCACAGTAAGAATGCAAGTTTTTAGGTCAATAAAAACCCATGTTATTGAGTAAGCGCAAGATGGAAACGTTTAATGCCATACTGGGACATTACAGACAAAACATTAACATCTCCATGGAGACAAGCTAGCAGCGAATCCTCCACCAGAAAAGCTGCACGGTTCACTTTTAAGTTTGAAAGCTCATGGCTAATCAGCTCTATGGTAACCAATAACCACAAGACCTACAATATTTATTTAAAATCTGTTTCTGTAACTTTAAAACTGCAAAGTTATTAAAACATTTCACCAAATCTTGCATTTTAAATTTGCTTTTTGGACTTCAAACAGCTGCATTATGGATATTAGTCAACACGTAGCTGCTTAGCCTCTGCAATGTTTCAACTACATGGAAAAAAATCTGCTCCAGGGTCTTTAACGCTCTTTGTTCTGCAGGGCCAGTGAGCGAGTGGGGCTGTGAGCTCCTGGGTGTAGCGGACTGCAGTCCTGGCTCTCTCTGGATGGTTCCCTCTTGGTTCTTGTGGTATGAGGAGCAGAGGAGCTGTGATGGAGGAGGTTTCTGTGGGCTCCAGTGTGAAAGCAGATCTTAGGCTGAGAGACGCTGCGTTGGCCCAGAGCGGCGGTTTGAATGGAGATGCGGTTTACAAAATACAGATGGCTTTATTCACTCTGTCCGCACGGCATGTTTGAAGACTCGAGCAGTGAGAACTTAACATTGTGAAAAGCTGAAAACATGCAATTATCACAGCATTGCAGTGGCAGAGTGGTTAGCACTTTCACAACTAAGGTCTCGGGTTCAGTTCCTAGACCAGACTGTATTTACATTTGGATGCTGTCCTCATGTCTGCATTGATTTCATGAGAGGACCCTGTTTATATTTAAAAACATGCGTCAGTTCAGCCCAGCTCCCTCCATTGTGATCTATACTTAAAACCAAATGTTATGACGTTTAAATCAGTAGCTAAATATTTCTAAAGCTAATAAAAGAGACATTTTACATTCACATTTTTACATTTAAACATAAAAATCAAATAGAAAAGTTTCCTGTATTTTCAATCAGTTACTTTATTCATATTTTATTTAAAAAAAATATGAAAAAAAGTATAAATAAGAAGATTATTTCAAATATTATATTCAGAAAGTACGATTATTTTAACATTTACTTTTCTAGCTCTGAAGGTTACAGAACAGAAATCTCTCATGTCTTTTGTGTTGGTCCAATCAGTGGTATTGTGTCCAGTGCATGTGCTCTCATTGTGTTCTGCAGAGACAGATGCCGTGATAACAGAGAGACAGAAAGACAGAAAGACAGAAAGAGAGAAAGACAGACAGAGAGAGACAGAGAGACAGTGAGAAACAGAGGACACGTCACACAGGACAGATGGTGCAGGAGCCTGGTCCACTCATGACAAAAAGATAACATCTACCTCCACAAATCTACTTCTCTAACCCACTGCAGCCAACCAGAACCCAGCACAGCTATAACACGGTGTGGAAATAATGAAAAACATGGGCGAAGGTGCATTCACTTGTTCTACTTTGGTCCTGGTAAGAGTTTAGTCCTGATGTAGTATGGTCCTGTTGTAGTCCAGGTTCAGTCCAGGTTCAGTTCCAGGGCTAGTCCCAGTTTTATGTGTGTACAAGTGAACACACTGTACGACAATGGCATGAGCTTATTGAATCAAAAACAACAACCAGAAAATTAAACATTGGACCAGCTTAACGCCATCTTTTCTGTCCTTATTTATTTTTTATGTTTTTGAGTGAAGTAATGGCAAAATTAGACCTGAGCAGCTGCAAAACTGTGTGCCACATGGGCTGACCTCATCCACAAATGTATAATGGATATATTCAACATTAAGTTACTATATACTCATTTAAAAAAACATTCTGTATCATTATAATTCAACCATTTAATCTGTAATGTAATGTAATGTTATGAAATGTAAGACTATTTCCTTAACTGTGTGTGAGAACTGACACTGCAAATTGAGTTTAAATTGCGTATTAGAATAAGAATGCAATAATGACATTAATATAGGAATAAGAATCTTTTGTCTGACAGACCACCAGAGGAGATGTGTGTGTGTGTGTGTGTGTGTGTGTGTCCCTCCAGTGCAAAGTACAGCAGTGGTATAGTAAAAGTGCAGTAGTGGTACAGTAGAGGTACAGTATACACAGGCCTGTTCTGCACCATTAAAACACAACGCTCTCTCAGCTCATCTGTGAAGTTCATTTCATTCAACTGTGATTCTCCATCTGTCATCCGCACAAATGACACATGGACGCACACACACACGTACAGAGACGCACATAAACGCGCACAAAATATACAGGTTTTGCATTAAGGGGAAAAATTCCACTCAAAGCACTATATCAGTTCATTTATTTTATGCGTTTATTTTTGCTAAATTTGCTCGACGCTGCACTTCCACTTGAATTGCTCTTACAACCAGGTTTTACATATTATTTTTATATATGTCTGATTGGTCTATTTACTCTCAAATTAACTTTCAACGCCAATGGCAACAATTTGTCCCTGGCCCCATTTCACAAATCTCTTATCCGTGGAGTTCAGATTGATTCGAAAATTAGGACCGTTGCCATAGCGATTAACAATTCCAAACAAAATATTATATCTTCGGAATGAGAAAAAGTCCAAAAATATTGCACATACCGGGAAGCTGAAAGGTGTGAGCAAAGGTCAAGCAGGCTGTTAGAGGAAGCACTAATTGAAGTAATTTAAATATATATGATGTGAACATTTGCATATCGACATAAAAAGGTAAACATGCAATACACTGCAACTAAATATTCTTGCCGAAACAATTCATAAAGTGTTCAAATACTAGTATAGCCGGTCACACACTCTCTTGTCCAGGGTGAGACCGGAGCTTTGATCATTCGGCGAGGTGTCAGCTGTCGGCCGTGTTTGTTTGCAGAGCGGAGGAGGCTACCTGTGTAATTGGCTCTAACGAAGTGACTTGTTTTGATTTGGGCTGAAATCTAACCCCCAGACGGGATAAAGATGTGAACCAGAGAGGGGCCGGTGTGAGGCGGACCGGGGCTGTGTCTGCTTAGAGCCACTCTGTGTGAAAAGGCCAGAGGAAGTTTACGCCGCGCTGGATCAGAGCTGCTTTTGGGCTTGTAACTGTTTTCCCTATTCAGATTTCACAAACCAATCACTGTAACGTTTAAGATGATGCTGAAACATATGAGTGTATCTGCAAACGTTATGCATGTAAGAGATATATATTACAGAAGTACAAAGTGGTCAAAGAAATAACTCCACTAAACATTTGATTTATAATTTGAAGTTATAGTATTTCCAAAGAATAGACAATCTGAAGGAGCGGTGCAAGAAACAAACATGCTCAAATGATCTAAGATTGTCAATGTAAAACTTTGTAGAAGAGTAACCAAAACTTGTACTTAATTACTACTACTTTTAGGAGTTAAAGTATGGTGTCTGAAAAGTATACTATGACAAATCATGACAAACAAGTAAAAATAATCATTATTATTTTATTATTAGCCCCTTTTAGATGTGAATGTGACAGGTTTAGGGTTTTCAGCACAAAATCAAAAAAGGCTCTTTCAGATAATAAGAGTTTTTAGTTTCTCCAATCAGATGCGACTCTCTTCATCTGCAGAAATGGTCTTCCATAAAAACACAATTACTTTTTAATTCTATAATTTACAGTTATAATTATAGTACAGGGAGTAGTGTACCTAATACTAATAACAATACCACAATGAAGATAAAAAAAAATTGTAATCAAACCTAATTTTTCGTATACAAAATAATAATAGTGTATTTATGTTACTTGTTCCATTACACCTCAAAATTACATGAAAACTGTTCAGGAAAGCTCAAGTGTTTTTTGCATTACGTGTACCCAAATGAGTATCAAGTTTAATATAAATTTAAGTCATATTTAGTATTTGATTTTCAATAGACAACCCTAACAAAGACAATACGTAAAAACATATTCTATTAAGTAAACGTTTTGAGCAGTAAAAGTAAAATAAGTAAAAGTACAGATACTGGAGCAAAAGAAGTACTCAAGTAAAAGTATCACATGAAAAAAAAACGACTTTAACTCGTTTAAAAATGTACTTAAAGAGTAAAAAGTAAAGTTAGTTTAAGGTCTTATGAGGCGTCAAATGTGCTGATTTTGTTAAAGATTTCTGCTGTATTTTGTTCAGTAAAAACAATTGAATCAGACATTTTTTTTCTAGACGTTTTATTTGTATATTTCTTTTCTTTGTGCAAATTATGAACTCGATAAAATAAACCCAGCAGCTTTTTCTGCAGGTCTCAAACAATAATACAAAATACTTTCACTTTTCAGTCCAATTTAAAAATGTAATAGCGTAGAAAATACAGATACCTGCTCTCAGATGTAGTGAATTAAAAAGAATTCAATTTACAGTACGGATATCTAAAAAGTATACTTGAGTACAGTATTTTACCATTTTACTTTGTTTCATAGCACCATTAGTTTTGAGTCCTTTTCCTTTCATTTTCCCCTTGTCCCCGTTCATATAGATGTAACAGAGCTTTCATTATCTCCCATCTCCTGTTGTACCTTTTAAAATCGCCTGTCCAACTCCCTGGGCTCTGAACGCTGTACACACATTTTTTTGTTTGAGTCCTGGCAGCTGCTCAGAAAACCTCAAAGTGAATGTTGTTGGCAGGAGACTCCACACTTCACCTCTGCGCAAAGGTTACCCCGAGCAACGCGCCTTCTTCGTCCTGTTTTCTACTTTCTCCTGTCGGCAAAATCAACAGGGGTACAGGCATTTGATGGGAAATTTATTGCATGAGTCTATATATATAAAAAACAGTAAAAAGTCCTGTTTTTCACATTTTATCTACTGCACTGCTCAACTTTTCTGGTGGAGGGTCCGTTATACCTACTTGTCACCATGGAGATGTTATTGCTTTGCCTGGAATGTTCCATGGTATGACTTTAAACATATTTATTTTGCATTTATTCATTACGAGTGTTTCTTTTGCTCAAAAATACAATAATTCCTTCTGTGAACAGGGACGCCTCGTTACAGATCTGACTTGTAACCTCCTTGTCTCCCTTGTGATAGGTTAAATCAATACTGTGAAACATTCCAGACAAAGCAATAGCATCTCCATGGAGACAAGCAGGTGACGGACCCTCGACTAGAAATGTTACGCAGTGCATCTTTAATGCCTAATTTATAACTGCGTCCATATTCTTTGGTAATGCTTTAGAGTTGTTGATATAACTTGAGCGATCATTACTACAGTTTTTAATTTTTGTGAACCAAAATAACAAAAGAACACTTTATCAAATGGAGGAGCTCAAGTCAAGGTCAGGCTGACATCCCATGACTAAAGACTGGAATGGAAATTACTTTACAAATGATCGGATTTCAACTTTTTCAATTATTATAGACGTTTTCATATATTAAATATGAAAACACAAGCAGCTATGCCATGACCTCTCCTCCGGTGGATTATTCCAGGTGGAGATTTAAAGGTGCAGTGTTTGTTTTGCTCTTTTCTCTAAAGAACAGGAGCCATGTTGGATTCGCCACATGAGGGCTGAGGGTACATCCTCTCACTCCTCCCCTCCCTCTCTCTCCATTTTCCCCTCTCCTTCTCTCCCTCCTTCACCCTCTCTCTTTCTCTCTCTTTCTCTCTCCTCTCCGCTCCTCTTCTCTCTCTCCTTCTTTCCCTCCTCCTCTCTCCCTCTGCTCCCTCTCCTCATCCTTCCATCTTCTCTCCTCTCTCTCCCACCTCCTCTCTTCCTCTCCCACTCTCTCCCTCTCTCTCCTCTCCTCCTCCTCCTCTCTCTAGCCTCTTCTCTCTCTCCCCTTCTCTCCCTTCTTCCGCTCTCTCCCTCATCCCCTCCTCCTCTCTCCCTCCTCTCCCTCTCCTCCTCCCTCTACCTCTTCATAAGGATTCCATTGAAGAACTATTTCAGGTGGTGGTTGTTTTAAGACTCAGCTTTTAACCAGATGCAAAAGAACCAGAGTTTTGCCCATGAGATCAAACCAGGACACCAGCAGAGCCCCCTCACACTGGACAGCCCAGCAGAAGAGGGCCTGAAGGACTCACGACCAAGCACCAATCCTGTAGAAAAGTTTACAAATGCAGACAAGACCAGGAATATTTATTTAACTATGTAAATATTTTCATTTTATTTATTTAACAAGCTGTAGCTCACTGTTGAAGACAGCATATTTTGACCTGTTGAATGGATGGAAAAAATACAAAGATGCACAAATACTGTTCAGTTCTGATATTAAAATCAACCAAAAATAAATGAATTTTAGTTTTTGTTTTAATTGTGAAAATCTTTACAATAAAAAGCTAAAAATTAATTAGCAATGATTTATGAATAACATAGTAATTATGAATGCATAAATGAATATATTAAAACAAAATATAGAAATCTGTCTATCCTTATACAACATAATGAAACTTAATGCATTGACCTTAATTAAAATATGAAGTTTACCATCATAAATAGTGGCCAATAAAGTGCGCAACTTGTACTTTATCAGCTCGTATTCATAAAGAATTGTTTCACGGCTAAATTCACACGTAAATAGACAGAAGGCCATCTCTGAATTCTGCAGTACTAGTTTTTGTGCTGGTCCAGGGTCCACACCTGACCCGTCCTGCGACCCGTCAGGCCCGCGCGCTGCATTCCTCGTGCGCTCTTTTCGTAAACATCCTAAAAACCCGAGCGCGAGGGCAGGAAGCGCGCGGCCACAGGAAGTCCACTTTTTCTAACGTCACTATGAACCTTCAGTGAGTCTGCAGGGGAGCTGGGCCTGTCATTTGGGTTATGTATTATTCATATTATTATTCATCTTATTATTATTATTATTATTATTATTATTATTATTATTATTATTATTATTATTATTATGACTATGACTATTATTATTAGTAGTAGTAGTAGTAGTACTAATAGTAGTGGTATTATATTAAGAGTTTTTTTATTTCACTTTAAAAAATAATGGTCACATCTTACATACCTTATTTTCTATTTCTGAAAAAATCCATTTCCACATGTGTTATTAATGTGTTATTATAGAAATAATGCATATTAGATATTAGGTATTAAAGCCTGTTTAAAGGCGAACAGCTGACTCACTTTTAAACACGTGAAGTGTGTCTACAAGTTGGATTCATCACTGCGTGGCCAATACTGAGCCTCCCTCTTGGCTTTATTGTGGTTATATAAAACTATTTTAATCTTGTTAAGAAGATTTTCCCCATCATCCAAATGCGGCTTAGGACCGGTTCGGGTTTCACTTTGTTTTGTTTACGGATTCTGCACGCGCCAGTTTACAATTTTGTTGTGACAGACGCGCGTGACTGCAGCCAGAGGCTTTGCAGGGCAGAAACGTGATGCGAACCTACATGGAAAACTATACATTATCCAAATGAGGCTTTTTGTCATTTGGTCTGTCACACAATTGGGGCGTTAAGATGAAAAAAAATATATAAAAATCTTTGTTTGAAAAACGACAGTAACCTGCATTTTTACTACACAATTCTGTGTGTCTACATATTCTACTGTGCAAAAAAATGGGTATTCTACTGCCGTAATCTAGTTCACGAACTTTCTCCACAAAAAGCTCTGTGAAGGCCTGCTCAGATGCTGGATAAGAAAGCATGCAAATCACAAGGGACAGTTAGTGACATTCTATTGTGGTACTATTACGGAGGAGACCACAAACTCAGTGTGGAGTAACCAGACAGAAGTTAAACTAAGTAAAACTGACTAAACAAAGGTCACAGTGTTAAATTTTATTTTTAAACAAGAGTGAGCTGCAAATGAGCCCTTTGATGCATTAACTGAACCGAACGTCTATTCTCTTTAGACACTTTTGTCTCCAGTTTTTAAACGCACCAGTGCTTTTCGTACACATGTATCTTTACGCACGACACCGTCAATATGATCGGCGTGTTATGTTATAGGTTCTTTTTTCAAACCAATCTCTTTTTTTGGTTTGAAAAAAGAACCTAATAACATAAATTATCGGAACACCAAATGAACCTTATTGGACTGGGTTTCTAAACCGTGTTGGGCCCACTTAGATGCTGTATTCTATTAATTAGCCACTGGATGAAGTCATGTTGAAACCAAGTCAAATCCTTAAGAGTTGTGCTGAGCTTACTGAAATGTTGTCCGTCTTACACTTGTGAAAAAGACATAAAAACAAGCGCTAACAGGGCGCTGTAAGGCCTGAAAGCGTGAGTGCGTGGTAATTGCACGATGAGAGATGGTTCGTGGTGATGTGAGCCCTCCTCAGCTGCTGCGGATGGCGGGGAAGAGCGAGCTGCAGGCGGGGTGCGGGGTGATGACACACATGCCAATGCTGTTCCACCTGCGGAACCTCGGAGCGCAGAAAATACAGTCCCAGAGAAGCCCAAGGGAGCCGCATGGGTGGCCCGGAGAAATGGACACCTCTCCTCGCGCCTCCATTCTCATCGTAGGCTAATTAAACAACAGCGGTTTGGTCCTCGAGCTATGAACATGTGGCCACGTTCATGTCCTTGGTTTGTAATGGAGAAAGGAGCGCGTTCTGCTTCAGCTAAATATATCTCAATATTCTATCGTATTCACTGTGTCCAACTGTAGAGGAAAAAATGCAAGAAGGAACAGCAGAGGCACTCAGAAAAATACCCCCCTTTCTGATGCACATAAGTATAAAATATGCAAAGATTAACTTATTTATTAGGCTTTGTTTTATTAACGTAGATTTCTAATATTTGAATAATTCTATACAGTATTGCATTTCAGTTGCTAATTGCTTTCGTTTAATTTTCTGTGTGTTTCAGTGTGTACAGTCCAGTGCTGTTGAATGTAATACCATTTATAACAACACTTTGTGTGAATGCTTTTGCAAAATCATAGCAAAAACATTATCATACAAACTAATAATAGGCCTACAGTTGTTTTAAATTCAAATAAATCCATCCTGAAATATTGTATTTATATTTGAATGCATATTTAGCTAGTTTTACGCATAGCCTCGGTATGGTAATGGAAGCTGCATGGTGTGCCACTTTTACGCACAGTGCGTAACCGTATTTAAGCATAATTGAAGCTGGAGATTTTTTTTTTCATTCACTGCAATAGACTGTCTATGTTCACAGCAAACGGTCAGAGGCGGAACTCGTGCGCACAAATCACAACGCTTTACGTCGTTGCGCGCGGGGCACTGGCGCAGCAGCAGCCTGTCACAGCAGACACATGGAAGGGGAGGGATTCGCAATCACAAACCACAACTTGGGTAGCGCTTCCATCAGAAACTAAAATTCTTCACAAGAAGTGGATCTGGTGCGCATACCTTTGTGAACTGCAGATGTAAGGAATCCAACACGCTGTTTACAAAAAGACTTTGCAGTGGATCTGTAACTTCAGTTGTCGTTTACTGAATTTTCTGCATCTGGACTTTCTATGGTTTTGGAGTCCGCAATGATGGCTACTTATCAAAGCCCGGAGGAGGAGGCTATGGCGTTGATGATCCATGACACGAATACGACCAAAGAGAAAGAACGAACCAAAGAGGAGCCGGTGCAGGACAAGAGCGTAGAGAAGCCGGACCCGACCCAAAAGCCTCCGTATTCCTACGTGGCCCTCATCGCAATGGCGATCCGCGAGAGCTCTGAGAAGCGCCTTACGCTGTCCGGTATCTACCAGTACATCATCAGTAAGTTCCCCTTTTACGAAAAGAACAAGAAGGGCTGGCAGAACAGCATCCGCCACAACCTGAGCCTCAACGAGTGCTTCATCAAAGTTCCGCGAGAAGGTGGTGGAGAGAGAAAGGGGAACTACTGGACACTGGACCCGGCCTGTGAGGACATGTTCGAGAAGGGAAACTATCGCAGAAGGCGCAGGATGAAGCGCCCCTTCAGACCTCCACCGACGCACTTCCAGCCCGGTAAGACGCTGTTTGGAGGCGACGGCTACGGTTATCTCTCC
This sequence comes from Taenioides sp. WSHXM2023, assembly GCA_029959045.1. Taxonomy (NCBI): domain Eukaryota; kingdom Metazoa; phylum Chordata; class Actinopteri; order Gobiiformes; family Gobiidae; genus Taenioides; species Taenioides sp. WSHXM2023. The sequence goes on from CM057093.1 coordinate 24,785,397, forward strand.
CCACCAAAGTACCTGCAGTCCAGTTTCATGAACAACTCGTGGTCCCTCGGCCAGCCACCTGCCCCGATGTCCTACGCGTCCTGTCAAATGGCCAGCGGCAACGTGAGTCCAGTCAACGTCAAGGGACTGTCTGCGCCTTCTTCTTACAATCCATACTCCCGAGTGCAGAGCATGGCGCTGCCCAGCATGGTGAACTCTTACAACGGCATGAGTCACCACCACCACCCCGCGCACCCCCATCACACTCAGCAGCTCAGCCCGGCCACAGCTGCGCCGCCCCCGGTCTCCTCGAGCAACGGCGCCGGGCTCCAGTTCGCCTGCTCCCGCCAGCCCTCGGAGCTCTCCATGATGCACTGCTCGTACTGGGAACACGAGACCAAACACTCGGCCTTACACACGAGGATTGATATATAGCCTGAGCGCTCTTGAATGAGAGTAATTCCTATAATTTCAAAACAGCCATCGGACTATTTGAAGAGACTTTCTGATGAGTTGTTTGTGTCTGACACACGATGCAGCTGGGAATTTTATTCACATCAAGTCAAAGTAAAAAAAAAAAATTAATAATAATTAAAAAAATAAAATAAATACAAAAAGCTACAAATTTTAGGCGGACGCACTCCATTCAGATGCTTTTCAAGCCCCTGTGATTGATATGAATTTGTGTCACTGTACAGTATAAGCAGGGATTTACTTTGACGGTGTGTTACTCCTGTGCGTAATGGTTTTCTCAAGTTTACGCACGGCATTTACGTCCATTTGCCAAAAGTTAGTAGAATCCCCAGTGCCTTAATTATGTCAATGCCTTATGATATGACTGAACCAAAGTTTATTTAACCCGCCACTAACCTCATTTTTGACGGACTTGTAACAACAGGGAACAATTACACGTTGACTCATTGACAGGGTTTTTGGGCTCCACAAGCTTTTTTTGTATGTCCAGAGCAATGAAGACGGCGCCAGGTTTTGTGTATGTTTTGATTATTATTTTTTTTTATAAAAGTGATTAGTTTTTTGTCTCATTCATGTTGGGGCCATGTTTTATCTTAGCACTTTTCGCTCTTTTTTAGTTTTGTGAATTTCTAAATAAACTTGTATTTCATAAAATATCACAGTGGTCTGTTTTATGCTTTAGTCTCTAATGCCACTGCTTATTACTAAAAAACAGAACACTCGTTTTGTCACCCGGTAGTAGAGTGGATTATAAATATTATATTTATTTGTTTTATAGTGCCTTTATGACCTTTTTAAACATTCCTGTTATCAACACGCGGGTCTTAGCTATGGAAACGAAAACCAAATGCTATAAAACAAATAGTGAAAAAATAATGACTAATTTGAAGCATAGGTCTAGCCTATATTTAAAATATGAAATATGGCAAAAATCAAAGCCTGTTTTTTCTTTTTTTTAGATAGAGCTGTGGTTCGAAATGGAATTTTTTACAAATCTGGCGCCTCAACAGTCTGTTTTGTTTTGTGTTAATGGAAATACAGCAGTCAGGATATAGTCCATATTTTGGTGCGTTTACATCTCTTAAAAAAATTAGAATAATGTGTAGGCAAATTTATTAGACATTGGTGTTGTGCTTTATAGTTCATTTAGCCCAAGCTTCCATGAATATATTACCAGTGTGCTATTGCTGGCTATTCACTGCAGTGAGCGATAGTTCTAGTCTGTATGAATGGAGAAATATAACTTTTAATGAATTATTTGGCAAAGGTATACTCTAATAATTCTACTTTGTACTGACGATAACAATACGATGCAGTGAACCTCTCGCGCGCCCCAGAATCATAAAGGAAATCAGGACAAAGGAGGGAAGTGTGTTATAATAATAAAACAAGCCGCTAAACCAGAGCCAACTGTGACGTCACTCGCACCGCTGATTTTGATGCGCAAAGACAAATCACCAAAGAAAAGCGTAAAGTTTCGCGGACTGGACAGCTCCTCCTTCATGGTTCAGATCCCCGTATGATCCCTGTGCATTTGCCTGAGGCCTTTTAAAACAAGACCCACGTCTTATTTTCCCTGTAGCTGCGCATACAACTGTGGTTTAAAACGTAACTGCAATTTACCTGTTACTTTAATCTGTTGGCGTGTGTGGCTCAAGTGATATGCTCATTTAATTCGTTTTACAGACTATAGGCTACAACATAGAATTAGAATTGAGATGTGTTTGTGGCCAGGGGCTGTCTGTGAACTGCGTCTGTTGAATTGAGCTATAAAAAATATATTAAAACAAAACATTTCAAAAAGCACTTTTTATATTTTAAACTAAAAACTTGGTCCAGATCATTCAATTTTTATGCAAATTGATAGGATTAAGTTGTTCCATTGAAACGCACATTTGACTATTTCTTTATTTTGTTTTAAAGTTTTGCATTCCCCCTTTCAACGTTTTTTACTGCGTTGTAAATATTTAACTGCAATGATTACAAGTGTCACCAAAACAGTCCGATATATTTTAACTGACACGTTTTCATCCTCCCGAGGCCCCGCTGTAGTTGTATTCTCTGCTTCCTCGCATTAATGTTTTGTAAACAATACGCAGATAAGGGCGCCTTTGAAAGGCAAGTTTGTAATAAACATTCTCCCAAAAATAACAAATAAGCGTTGTACATGAAATAATGTTTCTTCGAGTGTAACTAACCTTTTTGTAAACTGGACTGAGCGACACGTTTGGGAGCTGGTCTTAATTTGACTTTGGTCTCCGGGACAAATAAACATTGGCCTAAAACAGCAAAACTGGAACCATTATGACTTCCGCTTTTAATGGACGTCGTGCGTAAAAACTTGAAGTGTAATTTGACACGCGTTTTTTCTTCATCGAATACATTTTTGATAAGGATTTTACATTCGTAATTATGTCCTCAAAATACATGTCTTAACATATATTCTTCATAATCAGAGTGGAACTGTTTGTGGGTAAAACTGAAGTTGGAGCTGAACTGGACGTGTTTGATTTGAAATCTTGACACAAAAATGCTAATTAAGAGCATTAAAATACAAAGGCCAAATATTAAATGCACAATACATTGTCAAAATATATATAGGTTAATATATAATGCAGCATCTTTGAGTAAAATTACAAGTTTGTGAGTTGGGTACCTCGGGTGGGAAGGAAGCTTGACATATTTATGGAACAATGCATAGAATTTTTTTTTTTTTTTTTTTTTTTTAATTTTTATTTTTTATTTACAATTATTCTGTGTGTAATAACTAGCCTACTGTAATAAATTGTTGTTTGTTGTGTTGCATTAAGGGCCAGAGCAATCAGATTTGAATGATTTTACGCCTATATTGCTTATTAAATGGCCTTTTTTGGGCTTATTAATTCAAATAAATTGGTTTTGTAAAAAAAAAAAATAATAATAATAATAATAACTAAAGCTAAAACATGGTCCCTGAAGTGCAGTCAAATCTTATTTTCTCCACAAAGTCTGGCATAGTTTCTGCTCTGCTTGTGTAATGGTTTTTTGCGCAGGTTTGGCGCAGCGTGTTTCCAGTTTTTTTACGCAGAAGCTGCTCTGAATGACCTGATTGTATCCTTTGTTGTGTTCTCACAGATGACAGATTATGATCAACACGTCGAACGAGGTCAAGTCATTGTAAGAGTAACGCATTTGACCTTCGCTTTGTCTTGATACGCGCGCGCCGCCTGTACCTGCTCTGCACGCTCCACGGGGCCCGGCGATGCGACCCGGCCGGTCAAGTCACACGCAGGTTGCAGGTTTCCCAATGTCTCACACAATTGAATTCTTGGCATTCTTCGTGATGTTTGAGAGCGAAGAGCGGCAGTTTCCACCTCAGAACGGTGCGCATCACCCAACCCATTCATGCGCAGAGTAGGGGTCACCACTGTTTAGTATACAACCGCTCCAAACAGGAAAATATGCGCAGATTTGATTTGCACAAAATCCGGTGATTGTTCAAAATCAGTGCGATTTTTTCTTTTTTTCAGTTCAGTTTTGGGGCCCGCAGGTTACAGTATATCTTCAATTCGTCAACAAAAGCTTACAATATTAACTGGTGTTTATTTTATAGAGCGCGCTCTTGGGAACATCTCCATCGTAATCGCACTGCCACGGTGATCTACGTGTTGTTTTCAGTCACCAAAGATTTGTATCTTAATGACGACCAAATGAAACAATGGAAGATATGCAATCATTTTAATAATCCAAAATAGTAGTGTTGACATGCAGCCAGCGTTTATAAATAGAATGAATGGGACCCGTCTGTCTAGTTAATACAGTGGTTATTAATAAAGGCGAGTGTGATGTACCGGAGAAGAACAGAGACAGTATTCACATGGAGCACCGCCGTGACCTCCCGGTGCCCTCGCGTTCTGCCCTCGCGCTCTGCAGACTCAAATATCACACGGGTCTCTCCAGCAGCTCCCACTCCGGCTTTGACCTTCACAGGAAAGAGGTTGGGTTTTCGTGTTAATTATCATTTCAAACAAAGTGCTGAGTGCTGCTGGAAATAATAACCCGTAACATGCTTATTCTAATAGGTCAGGGTATCTAAGTCACTTTCTGATTACGACCACATCATACTCTTTACTTCAATTCGCAATACCAAACAGCAATACTTTAATCAAGTTACAATGTCTTTTTAATGTCTGTTCTATTCTAATATGCATTTCTCTTGTTTTATGGATCATATAGATTCATATGTTTTGCTCCAAATGAAAAAAAAATGGAAAGAGAATGCAAATGGTAAGTTATTAAAACACCAAAATAAAACAGTAATAGCCCCTCCTACACCCTCCTAATTAATATATACTGTTTTAGTAGAACCAAAAAGAGTACAGCCCATGAACCCCATATTGATAGGGCGTCAGGTCAATGTCATGATGATTACAAGAAATGTCACTTTTCCTGTCGCATTTACGTAGGAAGTGCGTTGCTTGTACAGTAAAGGGGAAACGCGATAGACTCTTTCCGTTCTGTTGATTATTGCGCTCCAAATCGTTTTGTCGGGATTTAAATGCGCGTTTCTTCCCATAGCGCATTGATGGGGTCTATTTTTAACCCCTTTTCCCTTCTCGCCTCCTGAAAACTTCCGCAGAGCTGCAGCGCCAGGCTATTAGCAAAGTTCATCTGCTGTTAACATCACAATTAATCAGAGACGAAACCAGGTCCCAGAGGCGCTGTTACGCGGCTGCACCTGTCTCCGTCTCCGTATACGTCTGTACTTTGGATACGATACTGGATATACGCACCGGTACCGCGCAACCCAAACCAACCTCCGGGGACACGGGCGGATTCATCAGGCCTGAAGAAGATGTTATAATGTAATTGGCTGTTAGGGGTTCAGTTTTTGCTTGGCCCTTTTGCGCATGCGTATTATCCAGACGTTCCAAACTTTATTGATCCATGAGGGAAATGATCTGCACACAGCAGCTCACACATCATAATAAATTATAACAAAGAGCAAAAATATAAATAGTCATAATACATTCAAAGTAAGTAGCAAGAAACTGATGTCAATAAGGCATAATTATATAAATGAAAAATAAAGATAAAATACAGAAATAAAGTCACACAAGTATATGTCAGTTATATAAAAGAGGTGGTCAGGAGAAACAGTAAAGATGAAATAGTGATTGACATTACAGGTTAACTGTTATATAAGGATGAGTTGTACAGTTGTAGGGAGTATTATATATTACATAAGGGTGAATTGTTGTACAGTTGTAGGGAGTATTATATGTTACATAAGGGTGAATTGTTGTACAGTTGTAGGGAGTATTATGTGTTACATAAAGGTGAGTTGTTGTGCAGTTGTAGGGAGTATTATCTGTTACATAAGGGTGAGTTGTACAGTTGTAGGGAGTATTATTTGTTACATAAGGATGAGTTGTTGTACAGTTGTAGGGAGTATTATTTGTTACATAAAGGTGAGTTGTTGTGCAGTTGTAGGGAGTATTATCTGTTACATAAGGGTGAGTTGTACAGTTGTAGGGAGTATTATTTGTTACATAAGGATGAGTTGTTGTACAGTTGTAGGGAGTATTATTTGTTACATAAAGGTGAGTTGTTGTGCAGTTGTAGGGAGTATTATCTGTTACATAAGGGTGAGTTGTTGTACAGTTGTAGGGAGTATTATCTGTTACATAAGCATGAGTTGTTGTACAGTTGTAGGGAGTATTATAGTATGAATGTAGTCCTGAACCTCTCACTGTTTTTGCGGAGCTGTAGGAGCCTGTTGGAGAATGAGCTCCTCTGTCCCTCTATAAAACGGGCTTGTGTGTTTTTCTGGAGTGCATTGGCGTTGGTTCATGTCATGATTAAAAGCAGTAAAGTTAAGATAATTAAAGAAAAACTAAAATTATTACATATAGTACACTCTTTAAATATTGTAACTACAAATAGCTAGAAGTTACAATACATGCAAAATTATATGGAAAATACTACCAACTACATTACCTGTGCGTTTTTATAAACAACTAATGAAAAACTTTATCAGCATCACTTATTTTTTATCAGGGAATAAAAATAAATGATGCTTTAATTACAGTAACACATTTAGTAAAACTTTAATAACGTCTTAAGCACAAGAAAAGCGGACCTGTTGTCCAACCAATGTACATGAAAAGACAGTCAAAATAAATATGTATCTGGTTTATTGGCTCCACAGATTCACATGTGCAAATTTGTTTCATGGTTACAGCAGACAAAACTAAAACAGGAAGTGGTCTGCAAGCCTGACCTTTGACCTCTGTCTCATATTTAACACAGCTCAAGTCCCATCTGAAGCACTAGTGGCACCTATTATGTTACTTCTAGAATGACTACCATATTTCCTTAAGTAATGTTTTTATTGCTTCAGCTAGTACAACTATTTCCATCATTATTGCAATTAAATACAGTTATTATGAAATGTTTATAGTCCCTTTAAAATAATAATCATTGTATTGTAAAAAAAAAATTGATGTTTTCCCTCAGACTTTATCAGATCACCTTGTGCCATGGACTGAAGGACTCTTGTTTCTCTGCTTTACTCCTTATACTTAAATCATGATTAAAGCACAGCCCATTTTAACAATATCAATATCTGCAAGTCCACAAAGTGAACTATGATTTTGTTCAGTGCTCCTCGTCTGTGAAGAGATTCGAGTCTGAGTGAGGAAGGATTTGAGAAAATGGAAGCAACAGTACAGATTAAACGATGATAGATTTGATCAAAATATTAATGGATGTAATTTTTATTTCCAGAGCAAATAATTTAGATTTAAAGATGATCTAAATATACTCTATATGTTGGAAATGCACAGAATTATTACAGATATTTGCTGCCACCTTGTGGAACAGAAAGGTACACCACCTTACATAAATTTGAATAACACAAGTTAGTAAAACGTTGATAATTATGTTTATGTATTTAACAAATAAACATGTGACCAAATAAAGGTAAAATTGTTTTCTGGAATACCACTTAATGCAAGTATTTTACATTATATATTAAATCAGATATGACTGTGATAAGTAACTGCAGTGTTCACTTCAGAACTACAATCTTGTGGCACCATACCAATGCCTGGACAAACTTAAGCTCTAATATTCATTGACACTCTGAACCAGCTGCCCTGAGGCGGACTGATGGAGATGTGGCGACCTCCATGACCAGTGAAAACTAAATGAGGTTGTTGTTACAAACATTGTGCTATAGCCACTTGACTTTAACCTTAATGCTCTGAAGAGAAGGGCCTGCAGGGCTCAAGGCAAAATGTGTCTGTCAAACCTGACCTGGAGAACACAGGGCAGCGGTTCAGATGGACAGAAGCTCCTCCTGATACATTTTTCATTTTTGAGGTGAATAAGGTTTGAACTCCAATCTCAACCACATCCATTTCTTTACCTTAGTGCAATACTCAATCTGCACGAACCTGTATCCAGTAGATTGTAAACACATTACACATTACGTACAATGACTGACACACAATTAAATACAGGCGTGTATATGAAGTTTGGGCTGACGCTACTTTCACAATTATTTTTGACCCAATTTTATCCAATAGTTCCACTGTGGATAATTCTGTGATCCCTTTGGAGATAATTTGATATGTTGATGACAATGTGAACTTCTTTGTGAAACGACCTATTTCTATAATGGCAGACAGTATGACCTACCTCAATTATGTCTTTTGTGATGTAATCATTGCCATTTTGTGGATAATGGGTAATGATTAGGCTAACGTCATTGTTATGCTACAGAAATGTCAACAGAGGGCGCTGTTTGCCTTGGTAACTGAATAATGAGGTATTGTTCAAACCAGCGTCTTTTGGGTTTTTGATGGATAATGTGTATGGTTTGTTTTACTCAATTTTAAGTGCGTTGTAATAATAATTAAAAAAAAAAAAAAAAAAAAAAAAAAAGGTAGCTTGTTAATAATTAAAAACATTCCTTGCGTTTATCTTGCATTCAAATGAGTAAATAAGAAATAGACGCTAAAAATAAGCATCATTATGTTATGTTATCTCACAAAGACTAATGATAAGAATTATATTTAATTTGTAACGACCAAACTACACCAGTTCTGCGTAGTAAAGTTTACGCTTGGTATTTCCGTACATTCAACACGAACTTACAGTAGAGCGCTCCAAGTCCACTGTAAATTCAGTCACGGGCTTTTATTTTTCGTGCTGATCCAAAGTTGCTGCTGAAGTTCCGGTTTTGACTTGGCAGCTTGCGGCCATTGACGGTTCCCTCAGTCCCACACAGCGGTGTAGGAGGAACGGGGACGAGCCGCCGGTGGAGCAGATTCACCTTCAAAACAGGAAGCGTGAACGCGCTCCCGTCGTGTCCACCTGCGTCTGCTCACTTCTGCGGGAATCTTGACTCCGATCTGCCGCAGTTCCCTGCTCCCCACCAGCGCTTTTCACACTGGAAACCATTTTATCCAAACACCGACGTAACTGTCACTGTACGAGCAACTTTACCGCGGCGGTTCTCTCAGCGCTTTTCAGACGTCGTTACGCCTCAAACGGATCAAAGGTAAGTTCCCGCGTCGGTGCTAATATCTTCACCCCTTTTGCATGTCATGTCGGTTTTAAAACTGTCTTTTGTCATGCATCATTTGACGTAATTTTAATTGATCACGTGCGTAATGGATTTGCGTAAAAATGAGATCAAATCTGAGAAGGCCATACCACATGTTTGTAAGTTTACTCCTAATGCATACTTACTCACAGGGGCACAGCTAAAGTCACCTACTGCTTTATTCCGTGTTGGAATTTCTTAGTTTGCCATGAAAACCAAACGAATTATTTGTAAATTTACAAATTGCTCATCCCAAATCAATCTAGGTGGCCAGTGTTTCCAAAAGGGAAAGTTATAGTCTTGTTTATGATGGCACTGGATCAGCGCATTCTGTTCATTCTGTTCCCTGGTATTGGGTAATAAAGTACTCAAGTCCAAACAATAAAGAGGATATGAGTTTCTTTGTGGTTAATTCTACGACGTGTTTCTTTGGTTTCAGGCAAAGCTGATCGTATCAAAGTTTGGGGACTTGGCTCCGGGTTGTTAACAGGACTGGTAGAGTGCAAAGTAAAATGGCAAGGTACTTATTATAGCAGCCATTTGTAGGATATTAAATCACGTTGTTGTGCATTAGCTTTGGCGTTAGCTCTTATATTTTCCACATTAATACTGCAGGACATGCTAAAGTCCATGGGTGGGCTATTAAGTTTCCAGGGGGTCCTTGAGAACTTCGGGGACAGAGAGCTATACCAACTGCTGTAATCTTTTTAATTAAAATCATGTTCAGACCAAAAGTGTGGCAGCTTTAAAAGAAGAATGAATAAGTAATGTTTTGTTTTGTTTTTTTCTTGGAGTCTTGAACAACTTTGCAAAGGTCAAACAATGACACTGTAGTTTGGAGGGCTGTAGAACGGCTGATGGTGTCTTAGCTGACCAAAATCTGTATTAACTGACTATTCATTTTATTTAGTTTATAAGAATTTTTATGGGACAACAGCAGAAAGGAGAAGTTAGTGAGTGATTTGGTATTTTTTGGCATTCATGCATAAAAAGGCAAATTAAACTCGTGATTCACAAGTTGAATCTGTCTTTATATAAATGCGTAGTTTCTGAGTACTTTTTCTGCTTAAATAGTAGTTTTTGCATGAACTTCCATGCAGGTGTAGTGTTGTGAGTGCAGTTTGGGTCAGATGCACAGAGATACTTAATAGTTTTGAGAGCTTTTGCCATGCCCCCTTTTTAGTCGACTAATGGATCAGCAGGACATGTCTTTAATCGACCAAGAATTTCTTAAGTTGACTACAGCTCAGGTTTAGTATGTGGAGGTAAACACAGTGGCTCAATTGTTAATACAGTGAGAACGTTCCGGGTTCTAGTAGAAGATGAAGCTTATTGGAGTAGCTATTAAATAGTTTTTTAATAGAAGTCTCATTACTGAAAATTTATAACCCTGTACCTTACATTTTTGTAGCTCACAATGCACCTTTTTATTCTGTGCCAAATTTGGTGCCAAAGACAGGCTCTAGTAGAGACACACTGGACTCAAATGAACGGGGAATTCCTGAGAAGTCATCAGTCATCTGAAGTGTTCTTAGATCACCAGCATCATTGGTGTCATCTTTCTATTAAAGTATTAAGTTACATTGACAAAGACATTAAAGGGATACAGGCAGCAGTGGTGCGTGTCAGTGGAGGTGGGAGATGTGTCAAAAATGGATAATATCATATTTGATGAATTGAGCATATGCTAAATTAGAATATTCATTATGTAGACTAAAATAACTATTATAAGGTGCAAAATAAGCGGATTAAAAATGAAAACACAGCCCCAGTGTAGTTGTATTCTCGCATTAATATTTTCTAAACAATATGCAGATAAGGGCGCCTTTGAAAGGAAAGTTTATAATAAACATTCTTCCAAAAATAACAAATAAGGGTTGCCTTTGATTACTACCATCAAATTTGGCAGTTTACCAGTTGACTCTTATGAGATTTAAGCCATGTTGCAACGCTGTCACCTCATCAAAAACAGACCTGGAGTTGTGTTTTGTTTCATTTGCACATGTTTCAGTGACCATTTGTTGTTATTCTGTCTACATCTCCAAAGCTCAAAATGCTCTGTTCTCCCTTGTGATGTCATGAAGCGGTAGTTTTCAAGATAACAGCTCCTTTTAACTTTTGTTTAGTAGCGACTGGCAATTCCAGGAAATCATCCAAATTATTCAAGTGAAGGTGTATGGAGTTTAAAACACAGAGGAGCACTTTCTGTATTGCCACATGACATCACAAGGTGGAACAGAGTGTTTTTTGTTTGAGAGAAGCACACAGCCTAAATCTGCAGGGTTTGTGTGTTAAACATGTGTGAATGAAACAAAACACAGCTCCAGGTGTGTTTGTGATGAGGAAACAACATCATAACCTAGATCAGAAAATGGCATAATAGGCCATTTACGTCATCTTTAAGGTCCAGAAATCAGATTATAATCAGATTTTGGTGTGCACTAGAAATGAAGACTAAATCTCTGTTAGAATATGACTAAGTGTGCAGTGCTAAAGCAACATCAGCCGACTTAAGTAACATTTGGGGATAGGGTTTTCATTGGGGCTGCTGCATGAAACTCAGAAGATGGTCTAACCTTTCTTTGACACCTGTGGGGCTCACCATGGGGCAGTCTGAAAAATGTCACCGCAACATGTTTCACTATAAATGAGGTTGAGTACGCCACTGTAATTTATTCAGTGGGTTTAAGCTTAGATGTTATTGAGATATTGCAGCTAAAAAGTCCCTGCTGTTTTGTGCTGGTTAGGTCAAACTTGATTATACTACAATGGCGAATAATTATACTTTTCAGTCTGTCTGCGTTTATTTACCAGCCACAAACCAAGATCCGCATAGCACAAAGCACAGTGTGACCTTTTAATGATTCAAGTCATTTCAGTATTAAAAAATACACAGAAACAAAACACTGCGCACATAGTTTAAAGGTGCATTGTGTAACTTTTCTGGTGGAGGGTCTGTCAAATGCTTTTCTTCGTGGAGATGTTTTTGCTTTGTCTGGAATGTGTCACAGTATGGCATTAAACCTTTCTATCCCAACCAGGCCAAGTTACAGGTCAGATCTGTGGAGAGGCGACCCCGCTCACAGTCAGAATGCCTGTTTTTCTAGGTTTTTTTGAGCAATAAAACCACCGGTAATTGAATAAATGTAAAGTAGAGCTGTTTAATGTCATACTGTGGAATATTCTGAGCAGAGCATTGTAGCCCCCATTTTAAAAAGTACTTCTAAGTCAGTATTATTTTGGAAGGTGCACTAGTGTCAGTGCTACATGATGACCTATTGTGCAAAATCAACTGTTGAGCTATTAACCATGTTGCAATCTTTTATTCTTAATTTTATTCTCATGTACCCTCTCATAGTTGTATTTGGAGTGATTCATGCATGTTTGAGTAATCTTCTAATCTACCCCCTGTTTTCACTTCCACCGGGACACACCTACTGTTCTGTACTCGCTTCATTCTCCAGTTTTATTTTCTTAATCGGTAATCTTTTTGGCGCAATTTAAAAAACTGCAAGGGTGATCTGCATGTGGTCCTTCAGAGCGGTAATTTGCTGTAATGTCGTTTCTGCCGACATCAACTCCCATTGGACCCTGCAGTTTTCCAACACAGAAATCAGCAGACATGTTTCTTCTATTATGTTGTTTAAGATCAATATTGCGATTTAAAATGTACAAATTATAACGTAATGATCCACAGATGTCATAGATTATAACTACACAGCTGACACAAGCACAATGTCGTCTTTAAAGGGCCCGTGTTAAAGGTTGTATAGAGGATTTTCCAAGGAAGGAGAAATCCAGCGACTGTTTGTCCTTTTTCGCACAGCTCCCTCCCTCCTTACGCTTACGCTGCTTCTTTATAGCCGGTGCACATTCAGAATTACTGTTGCTGCTGTAACTATACTATATGTTTTCAAATGATGAGCAGAAGTTTCCTGTCCAGAAGTCATTTATCGACCAACGTGTCAGTCTTTAGACCCTTCGTCTGCTTCAGTGCACGCCATCACTGGAAGGAATCTCCGAGAATCACCTTAGTTTGGCTTCGCTTCTTTTCCCCTTCTCTTCTTCTTTCAGCGACTTCAAAAACGGACTTTCTTTTGAGGCTAACTGGTAGTGGATTCTTGTCTGAAATTGCAACAAACTTTGTGCTAACTGCGAGGAAGCTAAGATAAGATAATCCTTTATTTGTCCCACAATGGGGAAATTGCAGAGTGCGGGAGCGCTGTGACGGGCAGCTAGCGCAGCGCCAGCGCCGGAAGTAGAAGCTACAGTTGGAAAAAGCCGCTAAGAACCGCTGCGTTGGTTGAGTAAACAGCGTCTTGCGGCTGTGGAATGCGTGAGAGGCGAACGTAAACCACGTAATCCCAGCGCGCCAGCAAATCAGTTACGCTAGAAGCTTAGGGAGTTTGATTGACAAATTAATGTTTGCCCCCCACGTCCACAGTTGATGGATTTTCATTCATTTTTGGTCATCATAATTACAAGGCTGCTGCATCTCTAAAATGCTATCACTGACGATTTGGAAAAAAAAATAAAAAAAATCCTTCATACAGCCTTTAAGACATTCTCTGATCTATGTTATAATGTTGTTTCCTCATCACAAACACACCTGGAGTTTTGTTTTGTTTCATTCACACATGTTTAACACACAAACCCTGCAGATTTAGGCTGTGTTCTTTTCTCAAACTCAAAGCACTTTGTTTCACCTTGTGACGTCATGTGACAATACATGAAGTGCCTCACTGTGTTTGTAAACTCCATACACCTTCACTAAAATCATTTGGATTATTTCAAACCTGGAATTGACAATCTCCACTAAGCAAAATGTTAAAGATAGCTGCTGACTTGAAAACTGCTTCTTTATGACATCACAAGGTGGAACAGAGCGTTTTGAGCTTTGGAAATGAAGACAGACTAATTACTCAAACATGTGTGAATGAAACAAATCACAACTCTTAAGGAGGTAATAACATTATAATATGGATTAAAGCTTGCAAGAGTCAATTTTGCGTAATTTAGGACCTTGATATAGCTATGTTTTCAATTCAGAATATAGTTCACAGTGCACATGTCCTGTAATCCTGTAGCATTAACATTTGAAAAATTGAAAGGTGAACGGCAATGTTTTGATTATTAAATATCTTGAATGCGAATCTACTCTAAACTTTAAATTGAATTACTGATTTCACAATATTCGAACCCATTGAAAGCTGAGTTACGGTGGCAGAGATGAGCGTTAACCACCCACAATAGAAGCTGATTGATGGTACATTCATGCTACTCTCTCTAGTTGCAAAAACAACCTTAGCAAAGTGAATAAAACCTGGATCGCAACATTGAAAAGCTCTTATGCGGACTACCTTCACTTATAATATAATTCCCATTACTACTGTGTCTCCCAATGTCTTCTTCAGCCACACACACTTCCTGCTTTTAGATTGTTAGTAGCTATTGCATAACCTCCCTTTCAGCATAGTACATGTACGTAAGCCTGTCAATTTTTTACTATGAGGAGTGCACAATACAGTATATGGCATTCAGATCTGCACCCAGGCCCCTTCTGTAGTACTTTAAATTGAAGAACAAGTACTAGCTCTCATGAACGGTGATAAAAGTGTATGAGTGTTTGATTGTTGAGTAGGTAGCAAGAATTCTGTGCGTTGCTAAAGCAGGCCGTGACCTGCTGAAGAATGCAGAGGAGAAGGAAACAGGACTGGGACAGAGCCAAACGTGATCAGATGAACCAAATGTGAAAGGTGAATAGTGGGAGGAAGATCTAAAGATTTAAAGATCTGCATTGAGAAAGTGTAAACAAAGTGTGTTTGTATAGTGCTTCATATCAACAAAAAACAAACACTGACAACTGCAATTCTGATTAAGGTCTTTTCTATTAATTCAATCCGGTCATTGTTTTTTGTAAAGTCCACAGCAGCAGTGGCCTCATAGGGATTAACAAAATGTACTGAAAGTTAGAAATCAAACATTAAAAGACATATTAACTAACATATAGAAGAAACAATGAAACTGATAACTGTCCAAACCCTAATAAATCAATACCAAAACTTGTATCAAAACCAGATACTTGAATCAATACTGCAAAAAAACCACACACTTTGATAAAACTTTACAAAGCTGTGTGGGTGTGGAACTGTGTCCTGTCTCCACGATTCCAGAGGGTGTGATTGACTCGTGGATTAGCCAATTAGAGAAACACACGGTCTGTTCTTGTCAAAGCAAACATGGCAGGTTCTCACTGATAAAGGGGAAAAAATAATACGTAGGACTGAGACACAGAGCAACCAACAAGTGAAGCACCAAACTCTTACTTATCTCAGTTAAAAGAAGAGTGTATATTTTGTTTTGAATTCTATGAAAATTGTCGAGATGTGGTGGCTTTGGTTGGACCGTCCCAAGTCTATGGTTCGATTCCAGATTCTTTTGGATAGGGATGTAACGATATCCAAATCTTCCGGTACGATGTTTTCATGATGTACGAATACGATATTTTATTATATTTTGTGGAGGCTTACAAAATAGTGATTATGCAACTTTTTCCGTTTGAAATGCCTTGACAAGTCTTTGGTTGTGTCATAATCCAAAGAATTAAAAGTTCCAAATTACAAAATTGACTCCTGTGAGCTTTAAGCCATGTTCTAATGTTGTTACCTCATCAAAAACAGACCTGGAGTTATGTTTTGTTTCATTTACACATGTTTGAGTATCCCTTTTTTATTAGTCTGTTTACATCTCTAATGCTCAAAATACTTCCACCTTGTGATGCCATATAGTCATAAACTAACAGCTTCCTTTTACTGTTAGTTTAGTAGAAATTGGCAGTTGTAGGGCTGACATCATCCAATTGATACTGGTGAAGGTGTATGTAGTTTAAAAACATAGTGGAGGATCATGGTCTATGTAGTTCCCTCTATATTTAGCTATTGCTACACCATAACATTTTTTTAGTTATTGTTACATCTCAACTTCTGGATTCGAACAGAATATAGAAGGGACTGGCTTGTCAAGGAAGCAAATACTTAACTGTAACATTTTGTCCCTGGAAACAGCTTGATGACTAAACCTAATTCTGCTTTTATTGAATACATAAAAAAATCAATATTTGACCAGTTAAAGAGCCCATATAGCACTATGTACTTCCCTCAAACAAAAAACTTTCCTTCTTGTAATGTCATGCCATAATACAGGATGTGCTCCACTGTGTTTTTAAACTCCATACACCTTCACAAGAATCATTTGGATGATTTCCTGGAATTGCCAATCTCTACTGAACTAAAGGTGAAAGGTAAACTACTGCTTCATGACATCACAAAGTGGAACAGAGCATTTTGAGTTTTGAAGATGTAGACAGATTAATAATAAAGGCTTACTCAAACGTGTGAATGAAACAAAACACAACTCCAGGTGTGTTTTTAGTTGCTTAAAGCTCAAAATAATTAAATTTATGTTGTATAGGACCATTTAATCATCATATTTTGTTACACACATTGAACTCCTTGCTTGTTTTCCTAATAGCGCTGTGCCCTGTTCTACTGCAGCCGCCTCCTGTTTGTGACGTGGAGCACCTCAGTGTGAAGGCGTGACATGTTTTTATCACCCGTGCTTCAAATGTGAATCACCACCACACCAACCTACATAATGGGCCTTGTCTAAAACTCCAGCACTTTCCATGGTCTCTAATATTCACTGCAAATCAGGGCAACACAATATGGTTTGAAATCATTGTTGGTGTGTAGGGCTAATGAAATATAACATACAATCTCAATGCCTGGTCAAACAAAAACTCTATTATCATACTAAGGAATAGACTTGATACTAAATACCAATTCTGATACCACGATGATAATAACAGACACTCTTTATTTAGACAACAGAATGTGATTTTTAACATTAAATCATAGTACTTCCTTTTAGATAAGATAAGATAAGATAATCCTTTATTTGTCCCACAGTGGGGAAATTGCAGTACAGTGGGGAAATTGCAGTTTACATTTCCATATGGTCTTAAATTTGTGTATGCAAGATCATTCTGAAGCTGTTCAAGAAAGTTTCAAATGAGTATCTAGTTTCAGTGCTAGTTTTAGTATCGATTGGTATTGATTTTCGATACTTTTGACCACGCTACCTTCATTAGATCATTGTTTGGTAACCATACAGTTGGAGGCCAGCTGACTACCTAGGTCATTAAGGCTAAACGATTTGGGCAAAATATCTTGTATTTTTTTTCTCACAAACACTGCAATTACATTTGCAATTAATGCTTTAGATTTTGTTTAAGTTACACATTTTAAACATGTCATGGAGCATCAACATATGGCAGAAGAGTGAAATATGAATTGCTAAACAAATCCAAGAATCTCATGTTTTCTAAACTACAGGGATACCAGGTTATAATAGACAGGACCTTTTGTTGTTTGCAGACTTTGGATTTTGCTTTAGAGATGGACTGATGTATGGATTGGCTGATATCGGGCTGATAGTTACACTTTTTATTGTATCAGCTATCTGCCTTAAATCTCCAGCACAAGCCGATTATTTTGTTTTGGTCGAAGCTTTATATTAACACTTTAATATGAAGAGATAGCTGCACAAAACGTGACTACAAAGCTCTTTTTAAGATTTGTGATAAAACAAAAAAGGCTCTGGGTGAAATATCGGCTCAAAAATATCGGTTTATCAGCCATCGGTTGCCCTGGATTCTAAACAGTCAGTATCGTTACCTGCCAAGAAAAACCCCATATTGGTCGATCTCTTCTAATGTTTTTCAGTCAATGGATTTACAGATGATTCTCTTTTCCCCTGATGGCACAGGCATGCAGTAATTATCCTAAGTTTCATGGCAGCGCAGAGAACTGTATTACCCAATAAAATTAAAGTGTTATAACTTGTCAAAATTAGGGATGGAAGATCAGTCGCAACTGAATCAAAATCAGAATTTGAATGGACGCAGTTGGCAAATCGCAAAGGCTGGAGTTTCTGAAGTACCATCACTTCCTCCACAAACAAAATATTCAGTCTTATTCTGCATAAAAAAATGGCTAACCCTGTAGTTTAGTTGCCTGACCAACCAGTCCCTTCTACTTTGTATTCAGAAGGCTCTGGTATCGAACCATAGCGCGTTTAATCCTCCGTCCAAAGGTAAGACTGTAAAATTCTCCTTTTTTACATGTAAGCAGCCATGTCTGTTTTTGACGCGAACAGAGCATGTGTCTCTCTGATTGGTTAATCCACCTGTCAGTCACGCCCTCTGAAATCAGGGAGACGGGATACAGCTCCAGATCCTCTTGTATGTGTAAAGTTTTGTCAAAGCGTGTGGTTCTGGCAGGTTAGTAGTTCATATGTGTGCAAACACGTTCTGAAATGTGATTCTCGTTTTGTTTGTCATTTCATATTTGGCCCTAGCCGCAATTGTGTAACTTGACAAAACAAAAACAACATTTGGGATATTACATAAGCATTTTTTTATCATGCATATTCACCGCCTGTATTGACTGATGGCACACCGTAGTTTCCTGGATCACCTTTCGGACTTCTATCTTTAGTTTAGCTCCTGGTTGAACTATTGATCGTCCTCTGTTTGTCTGTGGGTTTGATGCATAAGAATGTCTCTAGTGACTTTCATTTGAATGTGTTGTGGCAATAGGGAGTGTAGTCTGTTTCATTATTGACTCCCTTAAAGCTGTATTGTGCAATTTTTCTGGTCAAAGGTCCACTTGTCTCCATGGAAATGGTATTGATTTGTCCAGAATGTTCCACTGTATAGAGTAAACCTATCATGAGGGAGACAAGCAGGTTACAGCACTACGCTACATTACAGTTCAGATCTGTGGAGAGTCACCCTTATTCACAGAAAGAATTACTGTATTTGCTGTATTGTTACTGTATTTTACTGTATTGTTTTTATTCATTTTTAAATCAGTTTCTTTATTGTTGTAAATAGCAAAATGCCAGCAAGTGTGGGGTCGCATTTATGAAGCTCTAAAATGACAACAGATTAATAAAAACAAGGTATTTTATGTAGTACCTGGGTACTGCTTATGACACTGTATTGACGAAAAGGTTAAGGTACTACTGGTAACCTTTGATAATAATATTATGATGCCTGGTGGGTCCTGGGAGAGATGAGAATGGCTATAAAGAAATCGAAATGGATTTTTTTAACATTGTAGCTCTGTTGTCCGAGGCCAAGTTGAGGGGGCAGCAGTTAGCGGAAGAAAATGAATGGATGGATGGATGTAGCTCTGTTGTGTCATTTTAGATTATGATTCAGTGATACTTTGCAGTGACATCAGTGTATTGTCAGAATGTTCAGCAATTACCATGGAGACACAATACAGACATTAGCAAACACTGTCAAAAAGTTTGTCTGAAAAAAAGAAATGGATTTAAATAACTAATTTATCAAAGTATCAATAGAGAAATACTGTAAAAAGCAGGTGTTGTTCAAGTACTCGTACCAAACATTTAGAAATTGAAATGTTCCCAGCCTTAGTCTCTCATTATCTCATCTCATCACATTATGGCCCTTAACGACAGAATGTAGAACAACAAGTCTGACATAGAACACTTAGTTGCGTGCGATAGTAACACAACATTGCCTGGTTTGGAGAGCTCCTTTTTCCCTTCTGGTGATGAGAGGGTCTCCATGGTGATCCATCGTGTGCGCAGGATGTTGTAGGATGTCCCACCCACCCTCTGCTGAGTGAGCATGTGCTAACCATGTCATATGTGACACTGGTACAGGCCCAGAGGAGAGACACACATTAGACTTTTAGATTCATGACGGTTTTGCTATTGCAAATTTAATCCCTTAGGGTTTCCCAGTCTCTGCAACAAATACACAAAATTTACTTTGGTGTACAATTGGGCTGCAACATTCATGACAAGTAGACTATAAAAAATTATTGTTGCTATAAATATATTTTGATATCCGTAGTCAGTTATCTGGACTATACAGACTCTAAACGAAAAGACCTTTTTATAACAAAGACAGTGGCATCATTAAATCAAAATATCAAAACATGTATACATGTCCAGTTACATTTACACAGCCACTAAGTCATTTTACAGTAGGCCAATGTAAGAGATAACAGGCTGTTTATGTGTAGTAGCTTACAGCAGCTAAGCGCTAACCAATGAGAAAGAACGAAAAGTAGCCTAAAAAACCGACACATTTGCAGCACTCACCGCTCACACAGGCACCTCTCAGATCACAAGTCTTCACTAATAAGTGTCCTTTTAATCCTGACTCAAAATGATCATCCGTTAAAAAGAATGTAATTCAGCACATTGACAGCAGCTGTGTGTTTGTCCCCTGTCTATGGGACAGTCTTCTCTGCTCTGCATTTGCACTTTGATTAAAAACAAGCAGTAGTTTTGTTGCTGACCTAAACTGCACTGAAGTTCACTTTTATTTATAGTTAATAACTTGGATCAGACACAAGAGCATTTAAAGGCAATACCTCAGTGTTGCCTCAGATGGCACTGGTGTGAAGAAGCGCACGTGAGTGACGTGATGTGACTCTGGGAGTGCATTCAGAGGCAGTATGCCGTCACACACACAGACAAATTACTTCCTTTGATAAATACTGATGCGGCACCACATATTGGGACATTTATCTTTATGTCTCATAATGAGGTATAACATGCCCACATGGACTATCGGCCCATATCGGCTAAATTTAGGCTGATAGTCGATATGTCTCCATGTGCCCATATCGGCCGATATCGACTGATACCTGCTCAAATGAGTATCTAGTTCCAATAATAGTTTTAACATCGATTAGCTTCTGATTTCCGATACTTTTGACAGCCGTTGTCTAGATAAGAATTATTTTCAATGACCTAAATAATCACGCTTATTGATTAACTGAAAGATCGTAACATGTTTATTCATCACCACAGGTAGCAGCAGCACCAGAGACTATTGTCATTAACTGAAGCGTTGTGTTGTTTTTGAAATCTCTTTAAAACCTCTTGTGCATTTTACAGTAAAGCCATGTGACCTGCAACTGATCAGGCTGTGTTGTAATTTTGGTGTGACAGTTCGGTTGTGTCATTACCTTTTGTCTCTTTGTCCCCCCTCCCTCCCTCTCTTTCTCTCTCTGTTTCTGCTCTCAAGGACCTTTGCTCAGCTCCAGATAACTCATTTACCAGGGGGACGATCTACTCCAGTACACCCCCCAGGCGAAAATCAATACAGACTAAAGACATTCTTACAGAGTAGTTCTTTAGCTGCAGATGGAGGTGTTGTAGTTCTGATTTGCTTGGTCTCTCTAACTTGGTAACTATTTAAGATGGTCTACTAAAGAAATTCTTGGTCAACTAAAGATATATTCTTGGCATTGATTCATAATTATAGGGTGTGATATGGGGCTGACGAAAGCTTTGAAAATAATTAGGATCTTGCACAACTATGAATACAGTGAAGTGCTAGTAAATGGCACCTTCATAAGTGACAATAAAAACTGCCCAGTTACTCCCACAATTAAATCTCACTCCAAGCTTTCTTCTTTCAGATGTTGTGCATAAAAAAAAAGTTAAAATCCTAATAAAATAATTGTTAAAAACTAATTGGTGATGCACTGATCCAGCTTTTTCATTGATACTGATTTTTATATTATAGCTGTAAGTATATGCAGATACCCGATATAAACCGATACCAGTGCTGAGAGTTGAAACGGCATTTATTTCCTTTAAACATTTCAAAAAGGCAACTCTTGGGTTTAACACCACTGCAGCAATGATGTTGTCCTATTTTATTCCTGTTTTAGCCCTGGGTTAGACCTGGTGTAGTCTTAGTAGACCTGCTTCGAATCTTGTGCTACTCAAAAGGTCAAACATTTTCTTAGGTGGTGCTTTGTGTGGAAACTTTGTGAACCACCGGCCTATTGTAGCGTTGGCATGCTAGCAGCTGTTGTGATGCTTGAGGCCTATTCACTGCCATTGTTTTAGACATACAGAAAGAGCCCTGTTGTTTACGGTGAGGTCGTGATGACGCATAGCTATAATGTAACAACCCTTAAAGCACCGCCGGTCTGTAAAAGTGCATGTGCTGGGGCATTCTTGCTGCATTCTTTCCCCGTTCAGCTCATTAGACAAATCGCCTTTGCGTTCTGAACTTTCCTATATCACAGTGTTCAGTGCATACCATGGACTTTATGACTAGGCTGAGCACTCAGTGTTTAAAATGATTCAGTTGGTAAATGGTAAAGTTCTGCTGTTGTCTTGGTTACATGTATCCTGCAAGTAGACTTTGTACAATATAGGCTAACCTTGTAGTTTAGACCTCTAGTTTGGCAGTTCATATTTTATGTTTAAATGTGCACTATGTAACCTTTCTTCATGCTTATCTCCATGGCGATTTTATTGCTTTGCCTGTAATGTTTCACAGTGTGGCATTAAACAACATGGTGGTGCAGCCGTTAATGGTCTCACCTCACAGCAAGAAGGTGTTTGGTTTGATTCTGGGGTGAAGCAGGGCTTTTCTGAGTGGAGTTTGCATGCTCTCCCTGTGCTTGCAAAGGTTTCCTCCAGGGGCTCCAGTTTCCCCAACCACTAAGAAAACACATGTACAACAGAGTCCCCTCTGGGGCCAGGACTCGGAGAAAGAGATTCTTAATCTCAGCGAGACTATCATGGTTTAAATAAGGGTCAATAATGACAATAAACCCATTTTGTATTTTTTACTTTGAGGTGTTTTTATTGTTAATGAAATGCATTTGAAAAATGCATTCTCAATTGGAGCAAGGTCACTATAGATTTAGACTTATAGTTTGGCCTGGTCGTATCACCTGCTTATCTTCATGGAGATACAGACTTAATGCCATACTGAGGAACATTTTGGGGAAACGATAACATCTCCATGAAGACAAGGTGATGGATCCTCCACCAAAAAGTTATAGTGCACTTTCCACTGTGAGCTTTTGGGATTAGTAATAACTCCATTTAAATGATCATTATATTATTAAGTGATTACAGAATAACTTCCGCGCCTGGATAATGTCATTTAAAAGCTACACTGGCTCTTCAGACGTTGCCATATGTGTTTTAAACATCTTCAGCACATGTTTTCTTTAGACAGTGATGAGGAAAACACTCTAGCCTTCAGAGGTCAAGAGTTGAGTTGGACTTGTTAAAGAAGAGATAGAGAAAAAGGGATGGAGAGAGAGAGGGGGGAGGGATGGGGGAGGGATGAAGGTAGAGAGAGGGAGGGGGGTGTCTGCTCCTGTAGCTCCAGTCGTTTTGCCCTTTGCATTCCCAACATTCCAGAGCTGTGCAGGAGGACGGCAGGGCGTGTGATGGGACGCTGCACGAAACTCAGACCTGACTGTTCGACCAGAGATACAACTGACTACATCCGGAAACTTTAAAGGGCCTTTTACTTCAGACTACTCTTTAGTATAAACTATGCAATACAAATTTGATTCCTGAAAAACACTTTTTATTAGATTTTGATTTTTTTTTTTTTTTTTTTCATTTCATTTGTCCCCTTAGCAAAACTGGGAATGTTTTAGGTTCAATTCACTTCCTTATTACTCAAAATTGTATTTAGCTTGATTCACGCATAACAAATTTTGAAGTACAGTATATTGCTGATGAAAATATAGACAAATATAAATGATAATATTGAAGGCCATTACCACTAACACAATAACACTAAAACAGGAATTCCCCCAAAGAACTATTCTATATGTACAGTATTGTTAAGCTGCAATGAGCTGCAATGAATAAATGAAACCCTTAATGAGTTATAGAAGTTATTTATTTAATATTTTACCTCAGATCTTATCATGGTACATAAAAATAACAAAAAAGAGTTAAGAGCTGGTGAATTATACAATTTGAGAAGCTGCAGTTGCAAAAAGCAGTATACAGTGGTCACTAAAGTATTACATAAAATAAATAAAAATTGTGAAACCAAAATTGTGAAATGGATTACACTATCTATTTATTATAAATTATGTCAAAATATCATATGTCTCGTTCTCGTGGACCCAGTCTCGTGATGTATGTCAGCTCGTGAAAATTGTGCATCATCCCACCCCTACTATACAGTTTATCTTAGTGTTTAAACCTAATACTCAATGGCACAAGTTTTCTATTGTGTTTCACTGGGTGCCAGTCACTTGGTTTGCATCACCGATTTACTTGTGTTTTCTGATCTGAATAGCCAAGTAGTCATATTATTATTATTTTTTTTATTTGTCAAGCAAAGATTTTTATTGTACTTTAATATTTAAGTGATTGATAAAAGTCCTCAAACTACACAAAAATAGGACAAAGGCATGTTTGTATTGATTGTAATTGCCCTAACAACAAAGTCTGAAATATGTTTGGTCTTCACACTAGGCATAGTAGAGTGTCGAGTGTGACGTACAGTCTAAAGTGCTTTACAGAGAAGATTAGAAAAAATAGACAAAATTAATTTATTAAAATTAATGCATTTAAAATGACTGGTGACACCACAAAAATCAATAAAATATAATTAAGAATCCAATTTGAACCAAAGCTATCCATGCAAAAACACTGTTATCTTATGATCTTATGGTAGTATCCTAGTAGTGATTATTAATATCTCCAACCAAATATTTGTACCTCATGCTCAATAAAAGTCAGTGATGGTGATGGAGTGGGCCCTGCATTTAACTCACTACTGGACTCTTATAGTGAAAACTCATTTTGTCCAAATGTCCATGTGAAACACAAAGAAAGTGGATCATGTGATGTTTGGAGTCAAATCCAGCCCGGCAGTTAAACATTGACTGTTTTAGACCCCAGATTCTATCATCGCACTAAATGGCACACTTCCTGGAGCTGTGGTTTTGGTGAAGTTGCTGTGACTTATCTGTTATTATTTTCTGTATATCCAGCAGGGCTGTAGTCCTTTAGTCGATTAATTGGCCGATGGTGCCTTAGTCAATTAATTCCTGATAATGTAAATAAAATAATTATTTGCACAACGGCAGAAAGGAGAAGGCATTAGTTGAAGATTTGGGAGTAAATCCTGTTTAATTTGCCTTTCTCCACAGAAATATATTTTTGTGCTGGTACATTTCTGTATTGTTGTTTTTGTATGAACTCGCATGCAGTTGTGTCTTTTTTTTTTTTTTTCTTTAATTGATGACGACTCTATTTTTATATAGCCAAGAGTATTTTTTCATATGTTTTACAAAATGATTTTGTGACAGTGTTACAATTTCAACAAAAACTTCATGCAATACGCTTGACATATTGACTGTTTTATGGTTACAGATGATTTATTCTATATTGACTTTGCATAAGTAACGACAGTATTTATTTGTTAAACCACTAAGTCAGTACAGAGCAGAGCCTACATTATGATTACATTTTAGGTATGTTTTCCCATGTTTTGATGTTTTTCTCTTACATTTATTTCCTGGGTGGTTCCATGCATGAGATAAGGCATCTTAAGCTCTGGTGAAAAACAGGAAGTCCCTCAGTCATCAGTGCGTTGCCGTGTGTAACGAACATGTGAAGCGCAGTATTTATTTGACATGGAGTATCTGTCCTTTCACATCTGTGCTGTGGTGAGAGCTCTTTGAACTGGAGATACATAGATGCAGTGTTTGCATTGCCCCAGGCTCTGAGTCCATTCATTCATGTCATGTCTCCCTCAATAAGAACGGTCACGAATCACAAAATTTAAAACTATATTTGATACTAATACACATTTATATACACATAATAGTAAAAACAGACAATATAATGTAATTTTTTTTAACACAACACTTTTGTAGTTTCTTTAAAAGTGCACCATGTAACTTTCTTGGTTGAGAATCTGCCGCCTGCTTGTCTCCAACCTATCTCCATGGAGACAAGCAGGTGACGTCACTAGGCCCAGTTATAATACAGGTCGGTTCTATGGAGAAGTGAGAGGTGACCACGCTCTCATGTTTAATCAATGTATTTATTCACTTAAAGGTGTTTCTATGGCTCAGTAATACAAGATGGAGAACTTTTATGCCATACTGTGGAACATTTCAGGTTTAAAGCAATAACATCTCCTTGGAGACAAGCAGGTGGTGGTTACATTGTCCACATGCCACATATAAAAGGTGCACTTATAGTTATTCAAAACTACTCACAAAAGGTTAAACTTGACATGAACTCTGACACGTACACTTCTTCTGTTTAAATCATACTTTGACCTCACTCCCCTTTCCACAAACTGTTATTAAGACGTCTGATTTATTGCTATCAGGTCAATCCAAAACATGTTCGTATTTGTTTTGTTGTTTTGTCATATATGGCCCACTCCTATAGAAGATTCACTGTTTTGACCCTGAAAGGAAAAGCCTAAAGGAAACTCTAAAACCCCCTGTGATAAATGACATCCTTTAACTTTGTTTAGGAAAATCTGCACATCTGAACATTCAGCAAGTCATACTTAAAGGTACACTATGTAACTTTCTGTTGGAAGGACAGTTACCTGCTTGTCTCCATGGAAATATCATTGCTAATGCTCAGAATGTTCCACAGTATGGCAGTAAATGCATCTGTCTCCATGGAGACAAATAAGTGATGCCAGGCCACGTTACAGTTCAGATGTATAGAGAGGGTGCCCCACTAACAGTGAGAATGCATGTTTTCTCAGGTACATTTAGAATTAAACATCACCTGTGAGTATATGCACATAAGTTTAATGCTATACTGTGGAACATTCAGTGCAAAGAATTAACATCATATGAGACGACCAGAAAAGTTACATAGTGCAGCTTTAACTTATGCAAAAACCCTGAGCTTTGAGTATTTCTTTGTGATATTTCAAGAAATGTTCCAACAGAACTTCTCCGAAATGCATTGTCAGGAAATATTAGCTCTTATCCTGGAAAATGCACAGACTAATGATGTCTGGTTTAATGGTTACACACTAATGGTTAGCTATTTCATAATAGCATTGTTAAGAAAATATTTACAGATTTCCAGAAAAGTCACATGGTATTAGACTTTGAACAGGACAGTTTTCTGCTAATTCAGGCTTCGTGACCATTAGGGACATTAGTGTGAACATAATAAAGAGCAAGTGAATGTCTTGTCCTCAAAGTCAGTGTGGTTTCTACCCAATTTAAAGGGCCCATATTAGGCTATTTTCTGATCTCTTATAATGTCCTTTCTTCATCAAAAACATACCTGGACCTGTGTTTTGTTTCATTCATGTATGTTTAACACACAAACCTTGTATATTTAGGCAGATTTCTTCTCTCAAACAGAAAACAGGAAGTGCTCCAGTGCGCTTTTAAACTCCATACACCTTCACTAGGATCAACTGGATTGCCAGTCTTTACTGAACTAAAGTTAAAATGTAGTTGTTAACTTGAAAATCACTGCTTCATGACATCACAAGATGGAACGGAGCATTCGAGCTTTGGGGAGACAGACTATTAATAAAGGATTACTCAAACGTGTGAATGAAGCAAAACACAGCTCAAGGTATGTTTTTGACATACCAACATTTTATGATCGCTTAGAACAATTTTGCGTACTATAGGACCTTTAAAGGTGCACCATATAACTTGTAACATATCTTATGGGTGAATTTTGCACCCGTCTGGCTCCACAAGCATTTTTGTTTCACCACGTTTTGGCTGACTCCCCACCAGAAAGTTACACACTACACCTTTATGGGACAATTTTTTTTTTTTTGTTTTGTTTTGTTGGCATCTTCAAAACTTGGCTCATGTGGGGTGTTACTGGTGGTCACAGCCGATCAGAGATGCTTTAGATTTGTTTAAGTCAGTAGATGGGAGGTAGGTAAGCAGGCCTGAATCCAGCTAATCAATTAATCACAACTAGTGGATTATAGAAATAGTTGTCAATAATTTATTAATCGATTTAGGTTTCATGATGCAGATAGAGCAGCGATGACCCCAAAATGACTCATTAAACATGTAAACATTTGTATTTTTAATGATCAATCAATTTTGTTGTAAACATACTTTATGAACATTTTCTGTAGAGGCATCTCTTTAGCTTCATCTTTACAAACCTTTCACGACCTCAACAAGAAATTTGGTCAAAACTATTCAAGCAATTTCAAATATATCAAGAACTGAAACTGAACGTTGTTTTGCTTCTCAGTTAAATATAGGTTTTAGTTAGATGAGTAAATTCTGCAGTTTTTGTTTTTTTTACATTTTGCTGGTGGAGAATGTGTGTGACAAAATTATTTCCTTACACTGAGCCTAATTTAAAAATCTATAATTATTCAAGTGGCTTCAGCAGGTTCTAACCCAACCTTTTCATACGTGCACGTAGTGAGTTAGCAGAGATCAGATGAGAGGTCAGAGAGGACGCCCTGCAGAAGTCTGTACACTGTGTTTATTATCTTATCTCGTATGACGGGGCACTGGGGCCTCTGTAACTGCAGTGTGAAACATCAAGCCTCAGGACAGTGGCTATAGCACACACTGTTCCCCCTGTGAAGCTAATGTGTCCTTTTATGTCTCCATGTAGTGTTAAATCGATCAATACATTTTGTTGATTTAGACCAGTGGACCAGTTTTTTTTGAGGTTCAGTACTTAGTTTTTTGTTGTTTTTTTTACTTTAATGAAGATTTGAGCTTTCGAGAGTTGGATAATTAACTTCTATGACCCATTATACAGTAGATACAAACTCATTACTTAAGTGTTTTAATCTGCTATTTATTTATTTATTGCAGCTAATTTTCTTAAACACTTAGCTTTTCTGGGGATAATTCTGCTTTAGTTATTGTGTCAGCAGTGTAAATTAGTTTTAATTTTATTGTATGGTTTATTTAGCCACCCACTCCTCCTATTTGTCAGCTTGCCACATGCACTCAAGGAATGGATTCAACCAATCACATGAAGACGTTGACAAAATAAAAAATAAAAAAGTAGGTTCTAGGAAAACTAATAAGGTGACTGAAGGCTGATAAGGTGCAGGTTTTGACAAGGACAATTAAGCAAATGGGGGTAACTTCTGTCGCAAACACGAAAAAGAACAACAAAATGTTAAAGACTGAGGATTATTATAAATTTAATTGTCTTTCAAATACAACAGTTGGTTTATAAATCCATAAAGTGACTGACAAGCGTTTTCAATAATCGGGTTTCTCTTGTGCATGTAAACGGAGAGATAGAATTATTGGGTTATCTCATTATTTTAGTTATCTGATTTTTACTGGCCTCGATATTTACCCAGTAACCAACTGCATGAGACTCCCCTTGGTACATATGTTTTTCTAACACAATTTCTAACTTTGTGGTCTTGCAGATGAAGCACGGACTGAACTTTGCAAACACTCCCAGCGAGGAGCAGATGAACAGGACATAAAAGTACCCTGGAAACTGCAGGTAAAAACTGTGTGCGTCATATCTGTTAATTATCCTGACCTACTTTACCTGGACCGCGGCGGCTGGATTCTAACATGAGGCACTGTCTGAAACCAGCTGGCTCTAGAGTTGTGCAAAAAGGTCATCTCCATTGCTGATAATGAGGGGAATAACGGTGCACTATGTAACTTTTTGGCTGGGGGTCCGTCACCTGCTTGTTTCTACGGATATGTCATAGTTCTGTCTCGAATGTCCCACAGTATGACATTAAACAGCTCTACCTTTATATGTTTTCAATTACAGGTGGTTTTACAGCTCAAAAATATCTAGAAAAACAGGCATTCTCACTGTGCGGGGTTGCCTCTCCACAGATCTGACCTGTAACTTGGTTTGGTCTCCATAATGATAGGAAGTTTTAATGTCTTACTGTGAACCATTCCTGGCAAAGCAATAACATCTCCATGAAGAAAAACATTTGACGGACCCTCCACCAGAAAAGTTACACAATGCACCTTTTTAATGTAAATTTAATTGGACATCCCCAAACTGGTGATGAAGATTATGTGATCAAAGAACGTCAGAGCTGCCTTATTTTGATTTGCAGATGAATCGAACACGGTGTCTCTGCAGGAGCTGTGTTACCTCATCTGTTATGAGTGCTGCTTCCCTGTAATCATGTAAAGCAGGATTAGCTTATGTCATGTTTAAAGAGAGACAAGATGACACTAGCTCATGTTTCTGAACCATTTTGGTAAAATAAATGTGTTTCCGGACAAGTATTCTGATTACGAGTATATTTGCAATTTATTTTTTAATAGTTGTTCACCTTTTAACTAGGCCTGTCACGATAATTACTATATCAATATATGAAAGCTGAAATCATAATTTTTTGGGATTGATATTTATTGTGTGTGCATTTTCTTTGCACTACTGGGAGATTCATGGTTATTTTTTGGTTATACGATAAGATTTGAGCTGTAAAAGGTTGAATACAGCTTATGTTTTTTGTTTTTTTTTGTTTTTGTTTCTGAGTTTTTGTGTCGGTGGCATAAATTAGTTTCAGTATTATTGTCTATATTTACTTAAGTAATATATTGCGCTTCAAAATTTATTGTGACAGACTTAATTTTAACATGAACTGCTAAACTAATAGAGGAATCCCATGCATTTCAGAACATGTTTGTAGAGGACTAAACTACAGAATTTGTTTTGTTTTGTTTTGTTTTTTGTTTTTTTTTAGACAATAAGACAGGATTTTTTGTTTGCAATGGACTTAAATAATTGCAGTTTTTGCTATTTGAATATTGCAGCCATTCAAATTGCGATTTTGATTCTGATTGATCTTGCAGCCCTATTCTGAATTTGGTGGTCCCTTGGTTGGTTGGACTAAAGCTCTCAAGGACGTACAGTATTAATATAAAAAATATGACATTATTATGGATGTAACGATACAGTTTTCTTTAGATTTAGATTTTTTAGATCCATTAATGAATGGATAATGCCACTTTGCCAATATCCAATCTTATGTGATCTCTGAAGCTAAGCAGGTTAGGACCTGGTTAGTACTTGGATGGGAAACCATTGGGAATACCAGGCACTGCAGTGGGGCAGCAGTGGCTCTAGTTGTTGTGTCATTGGGCAAGACACTTTACTGACTTTGCCTAATATGAATTCGGTGTGTATATGAGTGATTAGTAGTTGGAAGGGCCAGTTTTCTTGCTGTTGCAAATTGGCATTATAGTAGTATAATTTTCTGTGCTTGAATTAATCTCTGCACCAGACTGATGCTAAAAATTGTTTGAAGTACCATGTTGTGTGTTAATTCTGAAGCAAATATAGATGATTAACGCTAATATTGAAACCAAACCATAAAGCAGAATTATCCCCGAAACTATTCTAAATGTACAGTATTGTTAAAAAAAAAAATATATATATATATGAACTACATTAAATTAATGACAGTTAAGTAGTTAGTTTGCGTTTATAATGACTCATAGAAGTTCATCATTCAACCTTCTGCAACTTAAATCTTATCATAATACAGAAAATAACTAAACATTTCCCGTAAGTGCAAAGAAAAAGTACTCATGATAAATATTGACCCGCAAAAATTTGTCTCTCATATATTCAACGATAAGTAGATACAGTAAGTATCGTGAGAGGCCTAGTTGTCTGCGTGACTTGTCCTTTCACTTTCCAGTCTTCAGTGCAGATTCTGTGTAAGCTTATCAGGGGCAGCCTTCAGCTCAGAACTGGTGATAACTGGCAGTGATTAAATTAACTGTTACTGCACTGATCTATGTAGGCCTATTCTCAGGGCTACTAACCCACTTACACCAACCCTAGTTACCAAGTTAAGTTTATTTTAAGACCTCTTTCTGTGATTCTCTGCAGTTTATTCACTTTTCTTTCAAAGGAATTGCTATTTTTGTTGATTACTTTGTTCATAATGTAGTATTACAGCTTGATAAACGCATTATGTAACTTCTCCGATGGGAAGCTTGCCATCTGCTTGTCTCCATGTTAGCGCTTTGTCTGGAATGTTCCCCAGTATGGCATTAAATATAGCTATTTATTCTATTATTGGTTTATGCATTGCTCAAAGAACAGGCTCACTGTGAGTGGGGTTGCCGCTTCACAGATCTGACCTGTAACATGGCCTGCTTGTCCCTATGGAGATAAAGAAGTTCAATGCCATATTTTGAAATTTCCTGATTACGCAACATATCCCTGAAGACAAACTTATAGCCAGGCGTTGCTAGCCAGATGCCCACTACTGCCATGAAATATGGTTATTGTGTTAATGGGCAAGGCACTTTTGCTGGTACAATTTACAATCAAATGTCATGACTCTTACTTAAAGGGCCCATATTATGCCATTTTCTGATCTATTTTGTAATGTTTCCTCATCAAAAACAGTTGTGTTGTGTTTTATTTCATTTGTTTAATACACAAATCCTTCTCTCAAACTGAAAACGCTCTGCTCCAATTTGTGATGTCATATGGTAATACAGAAAGTGCTCCACTGTGTTCATTTGGATAATTGCAGCTCTGGAATTACCCATCTGTGGTAAAAAAGTAGCTGTTAACTTGAAAACTACCACTTCATGACATCATAGGTAGAACAGAGCGTTTTAAGATTACGAGATGTAGACAGATTAATAACACAGGATTACTCAAACATGTGTGACTGAAACAAAACACAACTGCGGGTCTGTTTTTGATGAGGTAACAACATTCTAACATGTCTTAACGCTCACGCTCAAGAGTCAGTTTTTACCATGGTTTTACACACAAATAACAAATATATTTGCCAAAACAAATATAATCTGTTTTGTTATCTTACTTTGTCAGTTTACATACTTTTCTAAGGCTATGAATTCCAGCAATGCACTGTCCACATAGCCCAACTACCTGTTATTCCAGCTTTGTTTTCAAAAATACCCTCTAACAATGTATACCTCAGCTGTCATAAGCGTCAGATATTTTTGTCTGATCAGAGTGACATGATGAAAACAAACAAGGCTCTGCTGTTGCTACCTCCATCTAGAGTTGAGCCAATTCCAGCTGTACTTTGGCACCCGTCATGATAATGGCTAGATTCGAGTCAATGCAGGTGGTCAATAGTGAGAGCAGGTGCCACCCACTGTAACGTGCTGTCTCCTAACCTTTCATCTCTTCTCTCCTCCTCTTCCTCTCCTCTCCTGTCTTCCTCTCCTCCTACTCAAATGTGGAAAAATAGCTTAATCCTATTATTTATGGTATGCTGTCTCCGGTAATGTCCCTATGACCTCTCTGTCTCCAGCGCTTTATGACCACAAGCTGAACCACTGCAAGCAATCTCCACGCAGCTACACTTGGGAAATGTTGAAAAATGTTGAAAACGTCAACGTTATATTTTTCATTTAGTTTATTTTAAAGGGCCTGTACACATTTTTTTCATGTATTTCAGTAAAATGCGTCTTACCCTAGTACAGATAAACGGCTCTCGAGGTCAAAATGAGCATTTTATTGCCCAATAATCAGGAGGTGTGCTTTTAGTTTTATAATGTGGCTACACTATTTAAGATCTAAAAATATGACGTAATACATTTATTGTTAATCAGTAGAGTTTTCCAATGCTAGATAAATAGATGCTCTTAATGTCACACTGCAGGACATTCTAGGCAAAGCAATAACATATCCATTGAGACGAGCGTTATTTAAGTTACGCTGTACACATCTTTAGGTACTTGCCAAATGTTGATCCTGCGTTCTATATCAGTGTTTTGGTCATTGTCAGACCAGGTCTTTTTACAAACTGCATTTCTTTTCTTAGACTTTATGAAATTTCCTTTTAGCCATTAGTTTTTATCATAAAACGTGTGCCCTATTCCATCACACAATCAAAGGAAGCCCAGCCCATGTTTGGTACCATTGATAGCTTCTGATCTGTTGTTATTTTTGGAGGAGCCTGTGTATAATCATTTCTAAGGAAGGCAATGAGGTTATACTTCTGCTAAATGATTAAAACATACCCCTATTACTACACTAAAACTGGTAATATTTATTTTTATGTTCCAAAACGACTCCATGTAAACAGTGAAGTGCAGTAATTAGCAAATATAATACTACGTAACTTTTTGGATGCGGGCCCGTCACCTGCTTGTTTCTATAGATGTCATTGCTCTGCTGAGAATGTTCCACAGTATGACATTAAACAGGTCTACCTTACATTTATTCAATTGCAGGTGGTTTTATAGCTCAAAAGTATCTAGAAAAACAGGCATTCTCACTGTGAGCGGGGTCACCTCTCCACAGATCTGATCTGGGTTGGTCTCCATGAAGATCTGTTCCACCTTGTGATGTCATGAATCGGTAGTTTTCAAGTTGACAGCTACATTTTACCTTTAGTTCAGTAAAGATTGGCAATTCCAAGGCTGAAATTATCCAAATGATTCTAGTGAAGGTGTATGGAGTTTAAAAACACAGTGGAGCGCTTCCTGTATTACCACATGACATCACAAGTTGCATCAGAGTTGCATCAGTGTTTTCTGTTTGAGAGAAGAATTCAGCCTAAATATGCAGGGTTTGTGTGTTTAAATGTGTGAATCAAACAAAACACACCTTCAGGTCTGTTTGTGATGAGCAAACATTAAAACATAGATCAGACAATAGTGTAATATGGGCCCTTTAAGGCTAACTTACGTGCAGTTATTATAAGGTGGTAGTAAATAGTTTCAGAAGTCTGTTCTTCAAGTAGCTTTTTGTCCCTTCTTAGTCTGCATTTCTTTCTCTTTGGACACTATCACATTATTACTTGATGAATCCGCAAGATATACATTTGAGAGCTGGACCGTAAACATGGCTAAGTGTGTGTAGAAACACTATCTCCTCTTTATCTGGACCATTACATCTCCCAACAAATGCACTCCATTTTTGTCCTCATATTCCTCAGTAGCACTGTGCATCCCTTTTACAATTAAAGCCCAAGGTCTTAAACAATACAGAGAATAACAGTTAAAAGTACAGTGATGAGAAATGTTTACAGTTTTACCATTTAAGTACTTTTCCACTGCATCTTGTGGAAAGCCACAAGTTGTGACACACTTTTTCTGTCCTATTTTCAAACTTCCTATTTTTTTGTAAGCTCGCCAGTCTGTTATTAGTAGGACTTATATGAAGTTTGTGACTGACTAATATTAGTATTAAATAGTCACGCACCGTTCTAGCTTTTTCAGTTCCGATACTATGGTTTTAAATCTGTCAATACTTGATGTCAGCCAATACCAGAGCAGAGACTGAAGACTCGGCAGAGACTGAAAACAATATTTATTTCCTTAAAACTATGTGTTATGTGGCTGTTATTTATCTCTATTGAGAATAAAAATATAATAAATAAAAGTTTAAAAATGAAACTTTCTGGGCTATTACCAGTAAATAGTCTTACTGCACCGATTTACATGTCTAACCAGGACAGTCGATATCCGATCCAGCCAATTGTTCAGTATCAGCGCCGATATCCGAAACTAGTATCGGATCGGTGCATCCCTAGGTTAAATACTTGCACAATGGAACTGCGTTTTGTACAGAGATTGCAAAGTGGCTCTGCTTGTGCCTTTCCCAGTGCTTAACCAAATTATAAACGGGATCAAATTAAACCAGGTCTTCAACAGTTCTTACACAGGTCTAAATCAAGACTAAATACCTCTTGAGCCAGTTGTTGTTTTGACAATTTAAGGTTCTGTACCTGATTACAAACTTGACAAACAGAGGTGGTTCCTTTTTAAATGGTTTGTAGCAGTCCAAACTTAATCTTCACTTTCCTAATGAATTCTGGGCATCCTAATTATTCACGATCTCTTTTCTCAACTTTCAGATACCAGAGCGGAGTTTTGCCGTCACGCTACTGCTTACAACCACTATCATGCTAACAATGCACCTACTGCCACTTAATTTATTTATAACGCACTTTAAAAACAACACGGATTAACCAAAGTGCTCCAAAACATAACAATTAAAAACAATAAAAACAGAATCAACAATCTAGTAAAATGACATCTCAAACTGTGTCGAAGGTCAAAGTGAACAAGTAAAGAGATTGAAAAATGGGTACAGAAGAGGCCTGTCTAATGTTTTATTTCATGATTCTTGCACTATAAGAATATAAACTATAATTGTATAATTCATTTTCACATTAAGAGCTGCTTTTACAATATATCTACTGGGGCTAAACAAATGTTACATGGAAAAAAATATATATAATGCAAAATATGCTGATTTACAAAGATCCTTGGCATATTCCGGTCCTGATTCTAGTTGTTCATTGTTTCCTGTGTCATATTTTCCAAGGCAGTCTCTTCTTTCTGTCCTTTTTAAAGAAGTGGTTTTGTCAAGTGGAACAAAGGCCAGATCTTATGTCACTGTAAACGAACAGCTGCCTGGACCAAGCCCAAATCAAAACAGGAAGAAACTGCAGTTGGAGTGAACATTGTCTCATACACAATTATATACAGTTTGTGGTAATGGACCAGACACTTATACTATAGCACAGACAATAGAGACTAGACAATAACAATAAGTGTTTTAGGAGCAAATGAAGTCATTAAGTTTTTGTTTTTTTTTGTTTTTTTTTTCCCCCTTAAGCAGGTTTGTTGATGATGCCGATACTTACATTAAAAAGCCCATATTACACTATTTTCTGGTCTCTAATCTGCCACCACATGACATCACAAGGTGGAACAGAGCATTTTGAGGTTTGGAGATGTAGACAGACTAATAATAAAGGATTACTCAAACATGTGTGAATGAAACAAAACACAACTCCAGGTATGTTTCTGAGGATGTAACATTATAACATGGCTTAAAGCTCACAAGAGTCAGTTTTGCTTAATATAGGACCTTTTTAAAGGTGCATTGTGTAACTTTTCTGGTGGAGGGTCTGTCAAATGCTTTTCTCCATGGAGATGTTATTGCTTTGTCTGGAATGTTTTACAGTATGGCATTAAACCATTCTATCTTCATGGAGACCACACCAGACCAAGTTAGAAGTCAAATCTGTGGAGAAGCGACCTCACTCAGTCAGAATACCTGTTTTTCTAGGTATTTTGAGCTATAAAATGTAAAGTAGAGCTGTTTAATGTCATACTCTGGAACATTCCAGGCACAGCAATGACATTTCCATAGAAACAAACAAAACAAAAGTTACACAGTGCACCTTTTAAAAAAGAAAAATGTTAAATTTTTTATGCAACAGTTATATTGCTGGTATCCTAGTAACGGAGTTGGCTTACTAGAGTACATATTTGCTTTCACGCTGGTCTAGTATCACAGTATCTGCAGATATAAGGCATGGTGGATAAGCCTTCTGTGTATTTAGTTTCTTAATTTCCTGTTTCTCTGGATGGCACTGAGTTTGCATGCGTGCCTCTTTCCTCAAAGGTTTTATTGTACCTCTGTTTTGCGTATCTGCTTATGTAACAGTTACACTTCAAAAATGAGCTCTAATGAAGATAAGAGTTTGCATATAGTGGCTTTTCAGGGTATAATTTATATATAGTCCTCCATATGGTGTTTTTACTGCATTATCAGAAGTGCTTCGACTCCCTTTAGAGTGTAGCTGTTGACCCTTTGGCTGTGTGTGGGATGGTGTGGGCTTCTGTGTGTAAGCTGCAGTTATAGATTTGAATCAAAGAGGAGGATTTTTTCCAACGCACTGTGATCTCCCTGTACTGCAGTTTATAGATGTAGGAACAACAAAAACATACGCATTTGTTGTGGGTTACCTTGTAAGTTTAAGTTTGGGGTTTTTTTTTTAATGTTTGTTGTGTTTTTTTGGAGGACATAACATTACTGACATGTTGAAGAAATGGTAAAGGCAAAATTGGATTGGGCATATTAATGAGTTAATCTTCTTAACTTTAAGGTGCACTTAAAGTCTCCATGTTATTGCTTTGCCTAGAATGCATTTATCTCTGTGGACTTACAGGTTTGATCTGTGGAGAGGTGACACCACTTACAGTAAGAATGCATGCTCTGTGGAACATTCCAGGGCAGGTAAAGCTTGGTGGAGACAAACAGGTAGCAGCCCCAAGACTACAAGTGACATAGTGTAGGGCTTTACTTTAGTGGTTTCGTCGATTTAATTGGTCAATGGTGTCTTAGTCAACCAACATTTCTATTACAGAAGACATCAGATACTGTATATGAAGCAAGATATGCGGAATTATATAGTAAACATTTTTTTATTTATATTTCTTCTAAAATGTTAAAAAAAAATAGCATTAATGTTTTTCCTTTGCTACATAATTCCATGTATCTTATTTCATATACCGTATTTTCCGGACTATAAGCCGCTACTTTTTTCTCACACTTTGAACCCTGCGGCTTATACACCGATGCGGCTCATATATGGACGAATAATTATTCGTCTATGAACACAGCGGATGCGCGCGCAGCTTGAGTGCAGAAAGCGCCGCTGTCTGTGCGGTGAACATGGGTTAGGGTCAGTTAGAACACTCGCTAGCGCTGTTGTCAGCACTAAAACAGTTTATCGCTGCGTGATAAAATAAGTTCTGCTGCTAAATGAACATTAGTGAGTGGGATACGTCTTAATGACCCGTATGTGTTAAATGCAGGTGAGGCGTAAATGACGAGACGAAATGTCTCAAACTTCAGTAGCTGGACATCCGCTCATACATGATCGATACAACTAACCCCGACCCCTGGGAGAGCCTGAAATCCTGTTGAAATCCTACAAGACACTGACATGATACAAGACAGGACAGCGGCTCTTTCTGCTCGAGACATGCGCCGTAGAGCGCCAAGTGACGGGGCGCAAGAGCGAGACAGTTATTTTGTGCTTCATGCACACACCCTCCTCATGGAAAACATACGAAGAAATGCATATGATGCAGCTTTGAAGTTAAAGACAATTGATCTGTCAAAGAAGGAAACAGAGCTGCTGCACGTGAGCGCGGCATCGATGAGTCGATGGTGAGACGTTGGCGACGGCAGCGTGACGAACTGACTCAATGCAAAAAGACGACAAAAGCTTTCAGAGGCAATACAAGCAGATGCTCGGAACTTGAAAACTTCTTGAAGACGTGGACACCTGCGGCTTATAGACAGGTGCGGCCTATATATGTACAAAAATAAAATTCTTTGAAAATTTAGTTGATGCGGCTTATATTCAGGTGCGCTCAATAGTCCGGAAATTACGGTAGTTTACATCTTCTGTATGTATACAAAATGAAGAAATTGGTTAAAAAAAAAAATACTTGACTTGTAGTGTATAAGCGGGATGGAGCGTTTGAAGTTGAAGCTCTAAAAATGAATTCTTTATTTTCTGTGATTTCTTTAATGCTACTGTGTATTGATACATTTTGATCTCAAAAAGCGTACCCTGAATGATCTTATTTGAGGCCTAGAGCTTGCACTATGTTTAGTACAGATCTGCTTGTGTTGAATTTGGGAAAAGCTGTGTGTCGTGTGTATTTATGTTTATCAGAGTGAAAGAGAGAAATGTTGTTGGAGGGGTCAGCAGGGGCAAGGGCAACACAAGGGCAGTGTTTGCTCAATGGCACGCGGGCACACACACACACAGCAGTAACAGTGGCTTATTGTGGACAGCCGGCCCTGTGCTGTCGGCCCATCACAGCCTCACATTGTATCGCTCACTGCATTTTTATAAACAAACTTCATCAGAGCACTCGTATTTCATCTCGACAGTTCACAACTTCGCAAGAACTTCTGAAGACTGTGCCCGTATCCATGGTTTAATGAGCAGTGTTGCCATGGCAATTCAAAACAAACACTGTGTCTTATGAGTGGTGAAAAGTGCTCAAAATGTTATGATCAGCAAGCATTCATTACGCTGTTAAAGGTAAACTATGTAA
Organism: Taenioides sp. WSHXM2023; assembly: GCA_029959045.1. Taxonomy (NCBI): domain Eukaryota; kingdom Metazoa; phylum Chordata; class Actinopteri; order Gobiiformes; family Gobiidae; genus Taenioides; species Taenioides sp. WSHXM2023. The sequence goes on from CM057093.1 coordinate 24,825,150, forward strand.
CTTTTCTGGTTCGCCACCTGCTTGTCTCCATGGAGATTATTGCTTTCTATGGAATGTTACACAGTGTAGAATTTAAGTTGTCTATAAAAGCAAGTGACAAGATACAGGGACGATCTTTGGAGAGGTGAACCTGCTTTTCAATGTACTTTTTTTTTCCAATAAAACACCATTGAATAAAAGCATGGTATACAAGTTTATGGGGATACTGTGGAACATTTCAGGCAATACAGTAACATCTCCATGAAGACAAGCACTTTAAAGTTGCTTCTTTAAAATAGTTTTCAATTCACAGTTCAAGTTCAAGCATGGAAAGAGTGCTGTGTGATTTAGAAGTATATTTCTAGACTGCGGGCTATTATACTGACTTCACCAAAGGCTAAAAATGCACCTCACCGCCAAACACATCTTAATTTATTGCCTGCTTCTAACAGTGGAAACATCTCAGTTTCTCTGCACGCCTCTGGTCCACTGTGTGAAAACCCCCACAGGTTACGCTCAGGTCACTCCACTGCCGTGTGCAATTACTGTTAATGTCAGCTGTGCTCAGGCTAAGAGCTCACAACTGATGAGACCTGCCAAATACAAAATGATGTTTGAAGATGATGGTAACTATGCAGTACAGTTATATTGTAATGGTTCTTCATAAAAGCCTTGTTAGTGGGCTGTACTTATTTGTGCATGTGCTGTTCCATATTTGAACAATACAAGAGTTACATAACAAATTTGGATCTTTTTTGTTGTCAATTAGGCTGAGTTCTTCTCTCAAACAGAAAACGCTCTGCTCCACGTTGTGATGCCATGTGGTAATACAGGAAGTGCTCCATTGTGTTTTTAAACTCCATGCTCCTTCACAAGAATCATTTGGATGATTGCAGTCCTGGAATTGCTGATCTCTACTGAACTAAAACTCTGACAGATGTAGACTAACAACCCAGGATTATTCAAACATGAAACAATGTGAATGAAACAAAACATAACTCCAGGTACGTTTGCGAGGAGGTATCAGTGTTATAACACGGCTTAAAGCTCACAAGAGTCAATTTTGCATAATATAGGACTTTTAAAGACAGAAGGATTTAACTTTTGTATAACTTGTCCACAGAGTTATTGGGTGATACTTGGTGCAGCCTTGGATACTGGTGCCTTTGTGAATATTTTTGCTCTTCATAGTATAGTCAAAGATTTGTATTAGTTGACAAGTCTGCTTGAATTAAAATGGGTCAACAGCAGAAAGGAGAAGTTGGTGAGTAAGTGAGTTAGCTGAAGATAGCCGGCCCTATAGTATGACTTATGAGCCGTCTTGTACCAGTCACCCTCTGCATACAGTCCTATTACAATTCAAACAACATTGTAAATTCCTCCAGACTGACTTGGACATTTGGTAAACAACAACCGTGTGTTTAAAGTGTCAGCACGCGGGTCTGATTCAGTCGGATGTGATTTTGTGAATGGGCTGAGTGCCACTGTAGTAGTTGTTGTAGTAGTAGTTGTTGTAGTGGAGGGGGACTTTGGGTATGTGTCACCAGTGTCCCGTGTTGTTGTCAGAATTTCCTGTCTGAGAGGAGGGTGTGATTTGTGGTTATAACGTTCTGACGCACTCTGTCGCCCCCGGATGTGGTCAGCTCATGCGCCCAACTAACTGAAAATCAACAGCTCCATTCATTCATGTTTTTAAAGGTCTTGTGATGCAAAATTGACTCTTGTGAGCTTAAGCCATGTTATAATGTTGTTTCCTCCTCAAAAACATGCCTGGAGTTTGGTTTCATTCACACATGTTTGAGAAATCATTTATTATTAGTCTGTGTACGTCTCCAAAGCTCAAAATGCTCTGTACCACCTTGTGATGTCATGTAGTGGTAGTTTTCCAGTTAACAGCCACCGTTTACCTTTAGTTCAGCAGGCATTGGCAATTCCCGGGCTGAAATTTTCCAGATTATTCTAGTGAAGGTGTATGGAGTTTAAAAACACAGTGAAGTACTTCCTGTATTACCACATGACATCACAAGGTGGAACAGAGTGTTTTCCGTTTGAGAGAAGAACTCAGCCTAAATATGCAGGGTTTGTGTGTTAAACGGCATGAATTCTGAGTATTTATCGTGAATTGAGTTGTTTTGAGTTAAATCTTGATTTGTCTGCTATAGTATAATCTATATGACACACGTCAATCATTATTTTATATTTTGGACAATTAAAATCAAAATCAAAATGTATAAAAATGGCTGTGTCCTGGCTCCTGTGGAAATTTCAAGTAGTTGGTGACATCACACAAGACTGCCCTGATTACAGCCAAGTGTTTCTCATTACAAACACCTGGCTGCAGAGGTGTGTGGATACCTGTTCGACCAATCACATTGTTCCTTTTACCTCTAGACCCCGCCCCTCCTCCCCCCTCACTTTCTTCTAGTCCTCCACGTATCGCCCAGTTTAGCAGTTCTGTTTAAAATGCGGTTGTGGGCGCTGTTCAGGTGCAGCATACTTTAATTTCCCCGTACTGCGTGGAACATTTCAAGAAAACCACAAGCATCTCCACCTTCACTAGATACGCCTCTGTACTGTTATCTTGTACTGGCCATTGAATTACTCCTAAAATATTCAATCTGCTGGAAAATCTGACATTTGTTGAATTGTTTTCAACATATGTAATTTCAAAAACTTCCTGCTCCTGTAATATAGCCTGTGACTATATAGCTCTAAAACAAGGTTAGATTTGTAACATTAGACCACATTGATCCTATAGGAGCAGAGCACTGGGGCCATACGTTTAAGTGCTTTTGTTTGAATTTGTTTGTTTTGACTTTTTCCTAGGTTATTTTTACCTGTTATGTGATTTTAGTTTAATAATCTTGTCACAATGTTACAAAAATTTCATTTCAGTGTTGAGTAAATTGCTTGCTGTAGTAAAACAAGTATATTGAGGTAGTCCTGATTTAAAAAAAAAAAAACAAACTGATCCTTTTTAAATTCAGGAAGTGCTGATATATCTAATTTTGATAGTTTCAGTTATGTAGAACCCTATAGGATTGTCAAAATTATCAAAAATCAGATACTTAACGATACCAAAAACTTGTATCAAAACTAGATACTCATTTGAACAAGTACTGATACTAAAGTCACATTCAAAAGACAAAAATGAGCCTTTCCTGAACAGTTTTAGAATGATCTTGAACTGTATCAGAACAAGTATAAGAGCACACAGACTAGTATACGCAGATATAAGACCACATATGAATAGAAAAGAAAGTACTACATTTTAATATTGAAAATGACATTTGATCATTTTGGTATCTGAATCGGGATTGAGTATCGAATCCATCTTTAGTACTGAAATCGAGTTTGAAATGTTATTATTGTGACAGCACTGGAATCCTGTAATAGTTTGTTTAGTCTTGATTTTCATCTTTTCAATGCTTGTGTTGTATTATTCATTCGGTACACTTTAGAGACACTTTGGAAACTATTTCTTTATATAGCTGTGTCAAACATTTTGTGTCCCGTAAAGAGGACCGAGCAGGAGGAGGGCTTGGATACTTTTCTGTACATGTATTTTTAGGACAGATGGAAGTTGTGTCACAGGATCCTTAATCACCACCACAAATGTACACACACGCACCCACACACACACATACACACACACACACACAAACACACAAACATTCATTTTCTGGAGACTGATCCTAACCTTAACCATAGTAACTACTTGCCTAACCTTTAATAGAATTGACGCATCCAACAAACAACAAAATATAAACAAATATCCTGACTTATTCTGCATGCAGATCTGTATAAACATATTTTGAAATGTGACTCACACTTGTATTAGTTTGTCATAAGTCAGTCTTTTTGCCATTTCTTCTGGACACTGTTGAAATGTGAACTTTGAACAGGACCCCATTATTAAACTGTAAATCACAAATCAAGCAATTTCAAGGCTTGTCAGAAAAATCGCAATTACAGTTTTTTTCCCAAATCGTTCAGAACTACTTTACGTCATGGGGCTTGATTTTTGTCATAAATGAGGCAGAGCTCCAGGAATTGGCTGTACCCATAATGCCCCACAGTGTTGTAAATACGCGCCCATACAGTAGACTGACATGAGTTGAGAGTTTGGAGTTTTGGGTCACAAAGGGGAGCTCTGTTGTGGAGTGGCTCACAGGCCCTGTACTGTTCTTCAGAGATAGTGCTGAGTAACACTGCTGCTGTTTAACAAACCAGAAATCCATTTGGCCATGAAAGCTTTCACAACTCTCCCTGGGCTTTTCACCCTGTTGTTTTATGTTAGTGGTTAGTTATAAAAGCTGTGGTTAAAGATTACATTATGGGTTAGTACCAGTGAAAGTGCCTTGTGATACGCAGTTCACTTTGCTTGTTGTTTTGTAGAGAATGGCTGGACAATTTTGAGAAAGTCATGGAGAAAGTATTTGTTTTATAATCAGGATTCAGTTCACCATACATACATTTTATACAGATTTATTTTAAAGGGAGCAAATTATGCTGTTTTCTGATCTATGGTATAATGTTTTCTCATCACAAACATACCTGGAGTTGTGTGTTGTTTTAGTCAAACTTTTAGCACACAAACTCTGCATATTAAGGTTTTCTTCTCTCAAACAGAAAAACACTGTTCCACCTTGTGATGTCATGTGGTAATGCAGGAAGTGCGCCATTGGAATTTTAAAGTCTATACACCTTCACTAGAATAATGAATGATTTCAGCTCTAGACTTTCCAATCAGCACTGGACAAAAGGTGAAAGGTAGCTGTTAACTTGAAAACTACCGCTTCATGACATCACAAGGTCAAAGAACAGAGCATTTTGAGCTCTGGGGATGTAGACAGACTCATAATAAAGAGTTACACAAGCATGTGTGAACAAAACACAACTCCAGGTATGTTTTTGATCAGGCAACAGCATTCTAACATGGTACAATATAGAATGGTTAATTTTATATGCAAGTATTTTGTGTTGAAAATGACATTATACTGCCAAAGGTGAGTGTTTTTTAAAATCTGAATTGATTGTTTTGTTTTTTTTTATTAATATTAAAATGGTACAATTTTTATTATCACATTAACAATACCAATTACCAAACTAATACAAGAGTTGCATGCATGTCAGAACAGGTTTTAGACTATAGCACGGTTAGCAATGTTCTATTTAATGAGATTTGTTTAGCTTTTTTTCAGCAAAGGTCAGTAATTAGCCATGGTAGACATATTTCATCTGTTGTTTGTTCACCTTGTTTGAACAGGGAAATCCCCAGAATGCAGGTCCAGTAATAAAGTCATAACTTGGTCATTCCAGATGTCGTATTACATTTTAGTGTTATGGTTATTGTGAAAAGAAATATTAGAGTTTCAGAATTATATCCATGACAGTATAGGTACCATTCTTGTGACCAGCATTATTAAATCAAACATTCTAAATGAAAATAATATGACAAGAACAGCCAAAAACAGAACTACTCCATTTATGACGGTTTGCAGTGGCCCAAGGTCATTTCTCACTTACCTTAAATTCTGAGCATCCTAATTATTCACCACGATGAGTTTATAAGCCCTTTTCACAACTCTCAGAGACCACAGTGGAGTTTTGCCATGACGGTAAAGCTTAAAACAACCAGCATGCTAACATGCACTTCCTGATTATCTGACAATAAAATGCTTTCTAATAAGATGCAGACAGCATGAAGCAGAGAGATTTTCAAGAGCTGCTTATACAATATATCTGTACAGTTTTTTCAGTTTTTTTGGCAGCGCATATGTTACTCCTGATCTATCTAGACAAACATTTAAAACACTCATGAACAAATGTGAGAGATGTGTTTCACCATATTAGATTTCCCTCACTTTTCCCATTGTAAGTGGAGCTGTTACACAAACATAAGATCTGTACATAAACAGTGGATCGGAGTTCGGAGTTTTTCCTTGCCGAGAAGGAGGGTCTAAGGACAGGAGATGCTGGGACAATTATCCATTTGCCTGCTTGTTGTTGGACATTCTGTATTTTTGATTTATGAATGTTTCTTATTCTGCTTTATTAATCAACAATTTTGTGAAGTCCGCCGCGATAACTCTTGTTGTGATTTTGGGCTATACAAAAATAAATTGAATTGAATTGAATTGAATTGAATTGAATTGAATTGGCACATACAGTATGGGTTCAGATTACATCTGAAGTGTGCCCTCAGCCACAGGGAGCAGGACTTCACTGATAACACTCAGCAGAGAGGCTGCCTGCTGTGTCTTTGTGGTTACATGAATCTCTCTCTCTCCTCTCTCTCTGCTCTCCTCTCTCTTTCCCCCTCTCTTCATCTTTCTCTGCCCTTTCTCTCTGCCCTCTCTCTTTTCCCCTCTCTTCATTTTTCTCTCTTCTTTCTCGCTCTCTTTCTGTTCTCTCTCCCTCCCTCTTTTATCTCTCTCTGCCCTCTCCTCTCTATCTCTGCTCTCTCCTCTTTTCTCTCTCCTCTCTCTCTCTTCCCTCCCTCTCTCCTTCCTCAACTCTCCTCTCTGCCCTCTCTCTCTCTCCCCCCCTCTCTCTCTCTCCCTCTCTCTTTCCCTCTCTCTCTCTCTCTCCCTCTCTCTCTCTCTCTCCCCCTCTCTCTCTCTCCCTCTCCCTCTCTCTTTCCCTCTCTCTCTCTCTCTCTCCCTCTCTCTCTCTCCCTCTCCCTCTCTCCCTCTCCCTCTCCCTCTCCCTCCCCCTCCCTCTCTCTCTCTCCCTCTCTCTCTCCCTCTCCCTCTCTCCCTCTCCCTCCCCCTCCCTCTCTCCCTCTCCCTCCCCCTCCCTCTCTCTCTCTCTCTCTCTCTCCCTCTCCCTCTCTCCCTCCCTCCTCTGTGGGCGCTGTAACTTGACCTCCAGCAGACCCCTGGACCCCCATGTACCCGGTGTACCCTCATTCACCCTGAGCCTGTACCTGGGCCTGTACACCTCATGACTTTCACATGTATGGAAGAAGGTTAGGAATTAGTTACATAAGCATGTGTGCATGAATTAATCTTTTTTTTTTTTTTTTACATTGTGGCTACACGATTGTGTGGTAAAAAAGGAATTTTCATTTTTCTAAATGCAATTGGGACATTTTGTTTACAAAAGTATCATCAATGGCAGTCAGTATTGGTCTGAATTTGCCACAGATATTTTTTGTCACTGTGTTTTAAAACCCCATACACCTTTTCTAGAATCATTTGGATAATTTCAGCACTAGAATTGTCAATTACTACGAAACTCAAGGTAAAAGGTAGCCGTTAAATTGAAAACTTCTGATTCATGACACCTTAAGGTGGAACAGAACATTTTGAGCTTTGGAGTAGACAGACTAATAATGCAGGATTACTCAAACGCATGTGAAACAAAACACCAGGTATGTTTTTGATGAGATTACAGCATTTTAACATGGCTTAAAAGCTCCCAAGAGTCTTCACATATAGGAGGCTGCAGTCTAAGCCACATACATGTAGCCTATATGACCATGTAGCAGAGCTCTGGATCTCTGCCAACATGCACTCAGTTCCCCGTTCACCTGCTGATTCACACCAGGAGAGTATGTACAAAGTATGTCAGCCCCACCACCAAAGTGTCTGCTGTGAAAACCTGTAATTATTAAAACTACTGTTTATGTTCGGACAGTCACTCTGCTCAGCTCATTCATCTGTGATTTAGACTTGTTTGGTCAGTACAAAACAAATGTGTCTCATTACATTCACTTTTTAACATGATTATCAGAGTGGGAAGGAGATAAAAGGTGGTTCGGCAAATGCTTTTCTCCATGGAGATGTTATTGCTTTGTCTGGTCAAGTGAAATTTACTGACATAACACATTCTTCAATTCAAGTCATCTTAACTTGGCTAAATTTCAGTTTTTGCAGTGAAGGGAAAATGTACAATAATGTGGTTTGTTCATTGCAGCCCGTAGTTTTTCTTTCAAGATTAATGAATGAATCTGTACATTTTGTCTTTCCCTCCACTTGTTCATTGGGGACTTTTGGGATGGAGAATGTATAGCTAAATGAGTGTGAGGAATACAAATAAGCATTAAGCTGAATGGAGCACTTCTGCACAGAGTTGTCTCAAAGGGCTTTGGGGACTGTACAATGAACAAGACTGGCTGTCCTTAAACCACCACAGTCCACTGAAACCCCCTGAATTTTTCCAAAATGTGGATTTAACTCTGCCTTGGAAGTGACACACATTCCCATGGGCAGAGAAGTGGGGTGGCATGAGGACCAAACTAATTCTATAAGAATTACATGTCTAGTTTTAATAATTTAGATTATTAAGCTATCCATTCAGTTTTCAGAGTGATGAAAAATTTGCACCGTTGCCATAGTAATGATGGAAAAACTAGCCGTACAACAATTCAGATTTAATAGGTTTAAATCACAATCAGAGCCTAGATCACAATTCATGCTCTATAGTATCTACAGACGATTAAGAAGGAACTAAAGCCATGTGCAGCTCTGAGAGATTATACTTAACTGTGATTGGTTAAATCCACCTGTCACTCAAAACATGGGGAAGGCTAACAATTGAGAAAAGTATATGGGGAAAGTCCATAGTCCGGCTTTAAAAAAGTACTGAATATGGCAATATTGCTAAAAAAAAATCTATTCAAATTTTATCATCACATTGCCCAAGCCCTATTCCAAAACAATATAATATAGTTTTTGAATAAGAAGTACTCAAAATGGTGCCTATAGACAAGAAGCTAAAACCCTTGAAATGACTGATTGAGTAGCTGGGGACATGGAAGCCAAATTGATGCTTTGCTGCTGATGTCATCAGTCAGTTTCAGTCTAAACTGAACTAAAAAGGACCATGAGTGCTTGTATTGATCAGCGGCTCCTCTTTAAATCCATTTTGTATTTTTTCTTGAAATTTCAGACCATCTTAAAACTTTTTTGACAGTATTTGCTAATCTGTGCATCCATGGTAATTTTTCAATATTCCACCATAGAGACGCATGTATTGCACCCCCAAAGTGATGTCACTGCAAAGTATCAGTGCAAGAGTTGGTCCATTTTTCTTAGTGTTTATGCTATTGAGGGTGTAAATTTAGCTAATCAACCAGTTAATGTAGTTATTACTTACACAAAAATATGTAAAGGCTGCATACAACACCCGATTTAGGCTGTGATTTGCTTCTCCCCGTGTGTGTGTGTGTGTGTGTGTGTGTGTGTGTGTGTGCGTGTGTGTGATGCAGTGTTAATTTTGACAAGGAATTTTAATTTAGTTTTAGTCTTAGTCTTTTGACTAAAATTACTTTTAATTTTAGTCTAGTTTTAGTCATCAGATTTGTTTTAGTTTTAGTCGACTAAAATGAAAACAGTTTTAGTCGACTAAAATTACAATCGATTTAGTCGACTAAAAGCTTTTCACAAGTATCAATTTTGACCTTTTACATTGAACATAAAACTATACTTTCTTGAAATTGGGATATTAATATGCAAACATTTCACACTTTATATTTAAACAACTTTTTATTGAAAATGTGTTTCAATGTTTAAATGGAAAAGCAGTAGCAAACAAAGCACAAAGACAGTATAAATTATTGCTGTCTGTCTTTATGACACCAGTGTAAACCACATCAATAACTGTCAAAATGATAATTCACAGCTAAATCCAAAATATATTTAAAAAAAATTAAAGTGCAGGTGTCAGGCCCTTTTGCCCTATACAGTTTATTACTGCAGCTTATTAATGCATAACAAGTACTGTAACAACCTTTGAACTCTAAAACTCTAACTCTAACTCTTTTTCCCCTTGATTGATGCGCCACATGGTTTACACGTCGTCTTATTCTCTTTGTTATCAAACGTGAAGTGAGACCACAGGTCAGACCGTCTTTTTCTCCCAATCCCAGTCGCCAACATCTTCTCTTAGCACTTGTTGCTCCTCTGTCCTCCTCATGTTTCTCGGCGGGGCGCGTTAGCTTTTCGGCACCGCGCAACAACGCGCGCTGTGATTGGCTCTTTAGCGCAGCGGCCGCTCGTTCCTCTCTCTCTTCTCCTGAGGAGTCCTGACACTTATTCGTCACCATGGATCTATTATTCGTCACAGGTTATATTTTCGTTTCGTCTTTTATTTGTTGACGAAAATGTCCGTCTATTTCGTCATCGTTTTAGTCATTTAAAAGTAATTTTTATTTAGTTTTTGTCTCGTTTTCGTCCGCAAAAAACCTTCGTTGACGAAATAATTTCGTCATAGTTTTCGTCAACGAAATTAACACTGGTGTGATGTCAGTGTGACTCTTGAGTTGTCATATCAAAACAGTAAAACATCCCCATGGCAACAGCCAATAAAACAATTCAGGGGCAGATGGAGTGACGGACACAGAGACGCAACATACAAACTCGGGAAACAGAACAAATAACGAGGCAGCTTTAGTACTCATCTAAGCTGTACATTTAACCTGCAGCATCTCATCCACATTATCCATAGAATTTGTCCTCCACAAATGACACCCAGTCCACAAAACGGCGCTATTAATCCAGTTTAAAGTGTCTTCTAAAAGTAAAAAGGCGAGAGTAGTTCCTCACATGTGTCTGTTTACATCCACGCAGCTTCTGTGCATTAAAAATCATGTATCTGAAGTATTGCGCCACATTTCACACATAACAGTTTTGACTTGCATCTAAACTAGAAGTGCAGTGCTCTGCTCTTTTGAACACTTTTTTACAATCTCATAAGATTGTCTTTGTGTCAGTGGTGTGTGCTTTTTGCCAGATGTTTAAAAATCGTTTAAGACAGAAAAATCCTGTAATGTGTGGCAGTCTTTAATCGATCTGTTATTTTAATCTTGCGTGGTTGACTGGTGACGTAAATGACGCAAGAACACCTGTGTCAATATAAAGCAGGAAGTAAACATTGTAAAATATAATGGCTACAAGCAACTAAGTATTTTCTAAACTGAGGAAATTGAAGGGACTTCCCAGTCCCTATCAAAAGTTGTCCAAGGATGGAAGGATTGATTGCAAAGGCCTGCTATATTAGCTAATTTATACTGCTGTTGTGCCATTGGGCAAGACCTACTTTCACTTCGTTAGAAAAGCTAAACTATACTTCTACTACTTGGGATGCGTTTGTACTGATTTGGTCCTGGTTTAAGCCAAGTTTAGTCCTGATGTACACTGGGTTTGGTCCTGGAGGTTTAGTTCAGTGTTCAGTCTTAATTTTGATGTGGTGTGCGTGTAAATGTGAACGCATCCTGAAATGCACTGTATAAGAACTGCGATTTACGATTTTTAAAAGAAAAAAAAAGATTTTTCTATTTAAACTACAGAAAAGGTCTAAATAATTTAAAACATAATACATTAACTAGAGCTGCAAGCCATTAGTTGTTTGGTTTATTAGTCGATTACTACAAAGAACAAGACATGCAATGGGTTGGCAGGAAATGTGAGAATTTATTGTGGTTTTACGGGCCCTGTATCCATTTTTTCCCCAAGTATTTGAGCAAAATATGTCTGTGTAATGTCTGCATTTAATTATAAAGCGTTTTATTGTCAGATAATCAGGAAGTGTGTGTTTGCATGCTTGTTGTTGTTAGCATTACTATGAAAAGCACTTATAAACTTACTGCGGTGAATTATTAGGATGCTCTGAATGCATAAGGTAAGTGAGGAATGACCTTGGACCACTACAAACCATTTTAAATGAACTAGTTCTGTTTTTCGCCTTTTTAAAACAGTAAAAATCAGGTAACAGCGCCTGTAATCTGCCCTTTTACATAATAATTAGCAATTTACTAGTATACCTTTAATTTTGTTTATTTTTTGTGGGACTATTGAGCAAGTTTGAAAGCTTTTGCTACTTCCACACCCCTGTAGTGGACCAACTGAGGCTCATTGCAAGCCTTTAGTCAACTATCAGTCCTAATATCAACTATCATATGAAGACAGAAGTTGTCGTAGTTTGAGCAAAAGTGAAACTCAATGCTGTGTTGTCCATTTGCATGCCTGATAAGTGGCCTATCATCCTCATTGCGTCTCTTCCTATAGCTGCAAAAGCACTCAGAGCCATTAGCAGCAATCAGCTCTGTCATTTTTAATGTGTGTCTCTGGGCCCAGATGGAAATGGACCTGTTTGGCCTGGAGGAGGGGAGCTGACCACTTAAGCACGAGCGAATGAGAAGACAGGAGGTGAAAGTGGTTGGATGTGGCAGGTTTTGGGTTCAGAACAAAACCAAGTTGTGGGTTATTATCGCAAAGAGGTAGCTGGTAAGAGGTTGGCCACTTGGAGCCAGATAAGGGGAAGTGTCTGTGTTAACCTTGAGCATTTCATAATAGGACCGAATGAGTTAGAAAAAATACTGAAGTGAAATTTCTATGATGTGTTATGTGTGTGAGAAGGAAGATTTGGGTTATTTAAAGGTCCACAATGCAACTTTCTGGAGTCGCCTGCATGATTCCATTTGAAATGGAACATTCTCCATGGAGGTAGATTTAAGATGGAAGATGGAGATGGTTTAAGGTTCGGGGAGATGCAAGCAAGTCACTTTCACCTAAAAAAATCAAGAATTGTTTTCATAGCTTTGTATCATACTCAAACAGTAGATTACAGTTTTACAGTTTCACACTTTTTTTTTTAGATTTGACACTTTTTATAATGTGGCAAATAACACCTTTTACTTGTTTGTGTTGCATCATTGTGGGAAGATTTAATTGATACTGATACTGGTATGACTATCGGCACCGATCCTGGATTTGGTATTGGTTCCATGATATCGGCTCTAATAAGACTTTTTACAGGCTGAAGTAAGCCTTTTCATAATGTTTGAAATTTTATACAAAGCTGTTCCGTCATTCCTTGCCCAATAAATAACATTAAAAAAAAAGATCAATTTTGTAATAAGGAAAAGGGGAAAAGTACATTTTCAGTCAGATGTCAGCTGATATCGTGTATCGCCAGACACTCAAAGCCGAAATATCAGTATCGTTATCGGAGCGGACAGAAGCTGGCTCGGTGCATCCCTACATGTAATGATTGTCACTATTATTGAAAAGAAAATGGTTAGTCTCTCTTGGGTTGTATTCAGTACCAGACTTAAGAATTCCAAATGACCATGCCTATACAAACAGACTTGAACATCTCTTTTTTTGGCTGTGTGGTACTAAAACCACTAACTTCACATTTTGGCTTATAGAATCTATTGATCTTGACATTCCAAGCGCTCATGTTAAGTGATTCCCCCTTTGTGTTGTTGTGGTAAAAACATGACTTCGCACATACTGTTTGTTTAAAGATTTGGTGTAATCCTTCAGATCAGGATTACACCAAAGCGGTAAAGTACACACCCCAACGCCCCACGCTAGTTTCAACCATAATTATGTTGGCAGCTGTCGTGTTTGGGTATGCTACAGACCAATATGTGGAATTTCAGAAAGCCTAGGACAAAAAGGGTAAAAACACTGTGGAAAAACATCATTCTCTTCCAAGTAAAGGTTGACTGATCTAGCTCTGAATGTTGATTAGTTCTAAGAATATGCACAACAATACTGAGGCATTTTCTATGGGAGGGTGATATGCCAAAAGATTCATATCACATAGTATCTTTAAGAGGCACCCGCTACTTGTTTTGAAAGTTCACACTTGACTGTGATTGGTTGAATCTACCCGTCACTCACTGTATAATATTAATAGAAGGAATGGGTTTCTGTATTTGAACTTTAGAACTGCATTAAAGAAAAGCACTGAGTCACAATATGACGGTATCACCAGCATATTATCACCATTGTTTTTTATTGTTTTATTGTTAGGTTTTTTATTCTTCTATTGGAAAGGTTTGGCATTCCGAGGAATCTAGGAGGAGTCTAAATGTTCATTTGTTAATTTTAAATAAGTATTACTTCCTCACACACCATTTAGGATACAAGCAAAAGTGTGTGACAGTTGGTTCGGTTTACTTGTTACACAAAAGTATTTCTTTTTGTATTATACATATGAAATTGTTTTTCTATGCTACTGTCCAAATAAACATTAATTCATAACAGGACTAGGTCTAATCTAGGGTTAAACCAGGTCTAAAAGTGGACTACATCACTTCCACTGTAGTTCGAAACAAAAGTTTATACAAACGAGGACAAAAAAGTGGATACAATGAACTCTAAATGAGGCAAAGTCACAAACTGAAGAGCTGTTGTAGTACCACCTGAAGGAGCTCGGGACCACCAGTGGTAGAGGACGTATCACTGTTTGAGAAACATTTTCCTAGCCAATATTTTTGATAATTTTTTTTAAACTAGAGTTGAGCCAAGATCTCAAGAGATAAAATTAATACAAACTTATCTTACATTTTGCAGTCCTACAATAACTGCAAAAATATCACTCAAAATAAAATGTATTTTAAAATGTGAAGCCCAAATTGTGAACTGAAACACAATATTTATTTATTTTGTAAGGTCCTATATTATGCAGAATTGACTCTTGACAGTTTTTAGCCATGTTAGAACATTGTTATCTAATCCAGAATTGTGCTTTCTTTCATTCACACATGTTTGAGTAACCTTTTATTATTGTCTGTCTAAATCTCCAAAGCTCAAACTGCTCTGTTCCACCTTGTGATGTCATGAAGCGATAGTTTTCAAGTTAACAGCTACATTTTAAACTTTTAATCAGCAGAGATTAGATTGGCAATTCCAGGGCTGAAATCATCCAAATGATTCTAGTGAAGGTGTATTGAGTTTAAAAACACCGTGGAGCAATACTTCCTGTATTACCACATGACACAAAATGGAAAAGAGTGTTTTCTGTTTGAGAGATGAACTCAGATTAAACATGTAGGATTTGTGTGTTAAACGTGTGAATGAAACAAAACACAACTCCAGATATGTTTTTTTATGAGGAAACAACATTATAACATACAGTAGATCACAGTAGCGCCTTGTCTCATTCTTGTGGACCTAATCTTGTCTCATTTTGTAGGAATTGTTTTGCCCTCCAAACAATTATACATCAAATGAATGCATTTTCCACACCTGCTCTGTAAGGCTTTATCCCAGTATATTGTACATACATATACTTATACCTTGGTACTCTTTCATTTAGTATCAGGGTATAAGTGAGTGGTTTCATTGTGGGAGCTGCTACATGAGAGGCTGACCTTTTGTTCTGTTTGCTTAGTGGGCATTCCTCTGAGTCCTGGCTCTGACCCAAGTCTAATCCACCGGACTCTCCGTGCCCTCTGCACACTGCACGCTGCCGCCACTGTGGGGACCTCATGGCGATAGATCACATATGAAGGACCGTGTCAGCATTTTACACAGAAATATGAGCACATGTTAAAGATATGAATGTCCCACAGTCAGGAAAAACAAGTGGTTACATGTAAGACTGTCAATAACACGTTTCCAAGCATGATATATCGAAAATATAAAAAATACTTTATGTAGGCCTGTCAGAAAAACAAATTTTGAAGGACGATATATCGCTACAGGAAAATATTGCAATAAATGATAATATAGACAATACTTTATGTATACTTTATGTAGGCCTGAACTGCAAAAAGTAAATAGCAACACTAGGAAGAAGTTAAGTATTCAACCCTTTGCTGTTCTACAAAAAAAAAAAAAAAATCCAAAAGTTCCTCACTACTGCAAAGAAAATGTACACACGATAAATACTGACCCCTTAAAATTATTATTCCATCCATCCTTTGCATGAGTTGTCTATGCAAAATTGAGGATTTTGTCAAATAGGTACTTTTTGATCCCTGTTTTAAATATATTCATACTCATGGATACATTTATGAACACACAATCTACCAAAAGTTGTATTTTTTGTGTAATCCTTTACTGTATTAAGTGACCAAGACTCCACGCTTTTACAATACTTGGGTGTAGTCTGGAATGTTGTTACACAATTTTGGGGGGGAAATATCTACTGTAGTTGCAATTTCTTTTTAACAAGTACAACTTTTCTGGTAGAGGGCTCACCATCTGCTTGTCTCCACCCGCCTGAAATGTCCTGGTACATTAAACATATCCATCTTGCATTTACTCAATAACATGGGTTTTTATTGACTTAAAAACTTACATTCTTACTGTGAGTGGGCTCTCCTCTCCACAGATCTGACATGTTACTTGACCCTGTGGTGTCCCTTGCTGTCTCTGTAGAGAGAATAAATGGAAATGCCATACTGTGGAACATTCCTGGTAATGTCTCCATGGAGTGAAGCAGGTGACAGACCCTCCGCCAGAAAAGACTCATTGAACCTTTAAACAGTAGGATTAGAGTGTCTATTGTTAACAACTCTAGGAGCATTAACATTTGAGAGAAGACTGAAATACAAACTGGTTTACTAATACTAGAATCCCATGCATTTCAGAACATCTTTTGCAGAGGTCTAAACTATAGGTACAACAATATTTATCCATAAAAGAGAGGATATCTAGTTCTTTGCAGAGGTCATTATTGTCTAAATAATTGCATCAACTCAAATGGTTTAATAATTTAATTGTGAATGATATAATGATTGACATTAGAGAGACGTGCTACAAATATGCAACTGTGATTAGATTGTCTTAAAATGTGATGGTTTTCAGAAAGAGATGCCACCGATCCATCTTTTTCAGTTCCGAAACAGATTCCAGTACTACAGCTTTAAGCATCTGCCGATACCCGATATCAACCGATACCAGTGCAGATACAGAAAACAGCATTTAAAACCTTTAAACAAAAATTAAATAAGACAGAACTGATTCAAATTTGTTATGTGACTAAAATTGATCCCTAAAGTAACTACAGGTTAATATAAAAATATAATTTAAGACTTTCTGAGCCAACTGCCATCATTAAATAGTCTTATTACATCAAATTATATGACTAATCAGAATATTGACTGAACCAACTAATTTTTCAGTATTGGCTCTGATATCTGATACCAGTATCAGATCAGTTAACTATAGAAGTTAGTTATTCAACTCTATAGCTCAGACTTTACTTACGTAAAAATGTCAAAAATCTCCCAGTTTTTCAGATCAGTGCTTCCCTATTTCAGATACTTTGTGCCCCACTATTGTTTCCCTTTTCTAACATATCCTCTGTCTCCTCTCTGCTCAGGTCCTTATGGTTGAAGTGCGTGCTGCTGCTGCTCCTCTGTGCCATGCCTCCTGCCATGACAGACCTGGTGGACATATGGGCACACTCGCCCCTGTCCGGGCACGCTCCGGCCCACATCACTGTGGACTTCCTGCTGCCCACCGGCATATACATCCAGATGGAGGTGCCACGAGAGGCCACTATACAGCACATCAAACTGGTCAGTACATGCACTAGTGTTATTGCTTAAAGGGCCCATGTTACGCTGTTTTCTGATCTGTTATAATCTGGATTGCTCATCATAAACATACCTGGAGTTGTTTTGTTTCATTCATTCTGCATATTTATACTGTGTTTTTCTCTCTAACTGAAAACACAAGGTGGAACAGAGCATTTTGAGCTTTGGAGATGTAGACAGACTAATGATAAAGAGTTACTGAAGCATGTGTGAATGAAACACAGCACTAGGTATGTTTTTGATGAGGTAACAACATTCTAACATGGCTCACATGAGTTATGCGTAATATAGGATCTTTAATCTGATGAAACTTGTCTGTGATTAAAATTCCACCATAAGCAGGTCTGACAAGCAGCAGTTTCAGCTGAATTCTTGATGTATTAAAGAAGTTGTGGGTTTACTTCTTGTAGTCTTATATATTTGGAACAATATATAAGACTACAAGAGTATATATAGACAAATATATAGACAAAGCTAACTGAAAGCTGTATTGATCACAGGCTCTCGAGAATTAAATCCATTTTGTGCTTTTTCTTGAGTTTTCAGACTTAAACTCTATTGCTAACTGCTAATGTGTATTGTGTCACCATGGTAACTGCTGAACATTCCACCCATAGAGATACAGCTAGAACACCGTTGTCAAAAAATATTTAGCAGAGTTATTTTCCACATAGCTTGCTTCACGTGGATGTTTTCCGTGTGTGTATCTAATAATGTGGAAAGTAGTCATAAAAAAGAAACAAAGCACACAAAAATTACAGGGTGTGTCTAAAAGTTTGTTAGTGTATATATATATATTTTTTTTCTTTTATATTTCAATCAATTGTCTTCATTCCACTGACAGATATAACAGCCCTATCCCCACTGGTGGTTAGACATTCTCTCAGTGTTTGTGGTCAGACCTGTTACTGTGGTGAGATAATTGTTTTTGTTGGTCTCTGTGTCTCGGCTTTAGCTCATGACATCGTGTGTGAGTGACTGGACTGACCCTGTGAACCGGAGGTCACACTGTCTCAAGGGACTTTTGGACTTTAGGGACTATAGTGGCATTGTTTATGAGCATGTTTTGAGTGTGAGAAAGTTTAAAAAAGAAATGATTGCTTTTATTGACTGATTTACAATTACAGGATTGAGACAGAACGAGTTTATACTTTTCCCATACTTTTACTACTACGTTTTTGTATACAGACTGAAAACCTCAAATATATGAAGTACAATATGTGGAATTATGTAGCAAAGGATTATTATTATTATTTATGTTCAAATACTCAAAGTAGCCACCCTTTGCTTTGTTGAAAAATTAACTTTTATTTCCCTGGCTACATAATACCATATATCTTACTTAATATATTTGATGTTCTCAGTAAAAATAAGGAAAAAGAAGGACAGTGTTGTCTGACTGTACTGTATGTGTGAGTGTAACTGTGTTTTTAAGATGCGTGCAGTGAGCCCAAGGCAAATTTCCCTTTGGGACAATAAAGTTTATCTTGTCAAAATATCTCAGCAAAATATTCTTAGAAAGAGGTGATTTTGAATACATTGTCAGCTGTGGTACACGTGACTGTACACTGGCAGTCATTTAGTTTTCCACGTGAGAGCTTTTATATCTGGAGGTGAAAACTGTACAGAAACTTTTTAGAAATCAACAGCGTATTAAACCAAACAAGTGAATCTGAACATGTGACCAGCCCCAGACTTCTAGGAAATGAAACAGAGACCAATAATCCCAGTTCATTTATTTTTTTCATTTACTCAGGTAAGTTTTTTGTTCACTGCTCAATAGTGTCTTAGGCAATCAAACAGTTGATTTAATTGATTTATTTATTTTTATGTATTTATTGTTTTTGCTTTTACACTAACAGAAAGGAAAAGGCAAAGAGATGGTTTTGGGTGTGATATTAATATTAAGGGTGCGTTCATCACACTTAAAGGTGCATTGTGTAACTTTTCTGGTGTAGGGTTTGTCAGATGCTTTTCTCCATGGAGATGTTATTGCTTTGTCTGGAATGTTTCACAGTATGGCATTAAACCTTTCTATCTTCACGGAGACCAAACCAGACCAAGTTACAGGTCAGGTCTGTGGAGAGGCGATCCCGCTCACAGTCAGAACGCCTGTTTTTCTAGGTATTTTTGAGCTATAAAACCACCTGTAATTTAATAAATGTTAGGTAAGCCGTTTAATGTCATACTGTCATGCATAGCCACAGAAACCAGCAGGTGACGGACCCCCAAACAAAAAGTTACATAATGCACCTTTAAATAGAATCATCTTCATCTCTATCAGAACATTACCACCAGAGCATTAACACCACATGATAATATAAAAGAAAATATTAGTACTTTGTGTTGAAAATAACATTATGTTGTGTAAAGTTTTTAAGTTTTTAATGTCGTGGTATCGAAATTGGTCTCAAATATTAAGCCTTTTCTTTAGTACAGAGATCGGGTTTGAAATTTGACTCTCCTCTATTATTACTTGTACAATGTTGTATTTTTACTTTACTTTGTGTCTTAACTACATTCAGAGTATTTCTAGTAGCATTTGATTGGTTAGATTTAAGTCTATTTTTTAGTTATTCATCTTGTTACTTTCTATTCTTCTGCTGCTGTTTAACTTTGTGTTGCAACCATGGAAAAGCTTTAATCTTTTATCTTTAAAAAAACATCACTAATAGGTACAGTTATATAATGCAGCTCAAAATCATTGGCGCCAAGCATTACTATTGATTAACATTAATTTGTATTGAGTAAACCAAGGCTATAAAACTCCCATTACCAAACGCTGTTGTGGTTTTGACCTTTTACACAGTGAGTTGTTTTGTGTGTTTCAGCTCTTATGGAAGCAGGCACAGTCCTTCCCTCTCTTCTCGGCCCTGGGGGAGATGGAGAGCCACATGTTTGAGTGTGTGAACCAGGAAGCTGTGCACGAGGAGCTGGAGGATGAGACAAGACGACTCTGTGATGTCCGACCCTTTTTACCGGTCCTTAAACTCATCACGCGCAACTGTGGCAGAGCTGAGAGACTGCTGGACTCCAAGATTGGGGTGCTCATTGGGAAAGGTGAGCAGCAAAATCCAGCTCAGTTTAAAGCACACTTCACCGACACACGTGGAATTAGCTTAAACAAAACACTATGTAGTCACACTTGAGTTGCATGGTCAGAAATAGTCTAAAATTTGGTTCACCATATTACAGGGATTTGCAGTAGTTTTAAAGGTCTTAAACTTTTGAGCTTTTTTGTGTTTTGTTTCAGTTACACATGTTTGAGTAATCCTTTATTATTAGTCTGTCTACATCTCCAAAGCTCAAAATGCTCTGTTCCACCTTGTCATGTTGTGGTAGTTTTCAAGTTAACAGCTACCTTTTACCTTTGGTTTAGTACAGAGAGGCAATTCCAGGCCTGAAATTATGGGGCACTGTTTTACCACATGACATAACAAGGTAGAATAGAGAGAAGAAAGCCTAAATATGCAGGATGTGTGTGTTAAACATGTGTGAATGAAACAAAACATAACTCCAGGTATGTTTTTGATGAGGAAACAACATTATAACAGATCAGAAAATTGCATAATGTCCATATCAGGGCTCATTGCTCTTCTGTTAGGTAAGGCTCCCTCAACACATTCCCATATCACACCTGGTTTCTCTGTCTGGCTCCTGTCTCGTCGCCGCTGCCTGATATCGGAGCGTGAAGATTGTCTTGACAAGTTTCTGATAAGTTTCCCATCACCTGTCACTTTGTATTATCTCCAGTGAGGATTCAGCCTTTTAGAGCAGCAAATACGATTGATCCATTGCACTTGTCCACTGGACTATTAGGCATAAGAAATAATGTTGAAAATGTGTACAAATTAAGCAAAAAATGTATTTAATGGTTAGACTTGGGCAAACTTTATTGATCCACAAGTGAAATTCCATAGAACTGGAAAGATAAAACTGTACTTTGGAACATTCTCCAGTTTTATGCCATACTATGGAAGGGTTGTGGAGATGCAAGCTCACTCAGATGCATGTTTTTCAGTGCAGTAAATGCAACCAAAATGAATAATTTTACAGCTCTTTATTGGATAAAAGTTCCTTACTTGACTTGACTTTAAAAATATTATCAGCAATGTAAACATAAAGGGCAAGTGTCTCATTAAAAATATAAACTAATGACTTTAGCACAGTAGTCTCTGGACTGTCCAGTCATCCCATGAATTTTTAACATTGGAATACTGCTTTGAAGACATTAAATCCAGATGTTATTGAGTCTTATGTCTGGCTTTGTAGACTGAAATATGAACTTATAATCTGGTACAAGAATCCAATGCATTTCCGTACTTTCAGTGCTTTTAAAAGACTTACAAAGAGTTACCTTTTATTGTAAATCGTACATTCTGGTTCATCTGCCTTGCCGCCACCGCCATAGACACTTTTAAATCTTACCCAAAAAAAACCAGGAAGTGACGCCAGCACTGCACCAGCAAACCACCAATTTTTACACAACCCAACCCTGATTTACTGTCCTGTTATTGTTTGTCAGGTCTCCATGAGCTGGATGCCATAAACGACCAGGAGGTGAAGGACTTCCGCAGTAAGATGTTCAGACTGAGTGAGGAGAGGATGCAGAAGGTGCAGATGATGACCTGCACTGAGTGGCTGCAGGCGTCCTTCTCCCAGCAGCCAGAGACTGGACCAGGACCAGACCAAGTCAATGGAGTCTCAGACCGGACTGGAGACCTCAAAGTGACCATGCATTTCGAACAGTCACCGGTCAGTATGTTTTCAAATAAGGCTGTAGTTCTTTAGTCGATTAACCTGTCAATGGTGGGCTTATTTCAATTCTCATTCTTTATTCAGGCCAAGGTTTAGTTTTTCACACCTGATAGTTTCAGCTGCTCACTAGCGGTCTTACTTAGAGTGGGCACGTTTTGTGTCCGGTTTATTAAAATAAATTATCAGAAGACCAGATGTATGTCATTTTGTATTAGTAGACTAATTACTTTATTTAGATCGTAAGAATTTCTATAAGACTTGTCAATTTGGCATACCCACAGACCCGTTTTCTTTCATTCACACGTGTTTGAATAAACCTTTATTATTAGTCTGTCTACATCTCCAGTGCTCAAAATACTCCGTTCCACCTTGTGATGTCATAAAGCGGTAGTTTTCAAGTTAACAGCGACCTTTAACTTTTTGTTCAGTAGAGATTGGCAATTCCAGTTCTGAAATTAGCCAAATGATTTCATTGAAGGTGTATGGAGTTTACAAACACAGTGGAGCACATCCTGCATTACCACATGACATCACAAGGTGGAACAGATCGTTTTTGTTTTTGATGAGGAAACAACATTATAACACAGGTCAGAAAATGGCGTAATTTGGGCACTTTAAACTGCTTTAGACATTAGCAGTAATTAGCCACAATCTTTGTCTGCCTATTCTCCAGAGAGGAAAATAAGCTGTACTGCATGTTACACTGAGATGTTTCTTATCGTTCCCAAAGAAAAAGACAATATATTATGAGCAATATGATATGTCCCAGCCCTGGTATACATTATGTTTAGAATGACAAATCAATTACTGGAGAACAAACCCGCTTAATCCTGTTGTATGTAATGTATACGAAATGTCAAGTAGAGATTAGATGAATCATAGATTTTAAGTGTGCTCTTTTGTAGAATTGAAATAATTGGTACAGGATGGGGTTGGGCCTCATATTAATTAATCTCAATTGTTGACTCAATATAAATATAAATACCTAGGGATGGGACGAGGTCTTTTGAGGCAGGATAGTGCACACATGTGAAAAATGACCTTGTGAGTTTTTTTCCCCATGAGTTTACATTTGTATTGGACAAAAAAGGGTTTAACTGCTGGGAAGTTCCAAGTATCAGTCCTGCCATGACAACGAAAATAAAATGAATCAAAACCTTTTAGGCTGAAATTGTGAACTTGATTGTTATACATCATCTAAAAATCTTGTCTCATTCTCGTGCCTTGCCTTATCTTGTGAAATTTTTGTTTTGTCTCAGCCCTATAAATGACAAAAACTATTCTAAACCCAAGTACCGTAATGAACATTAAATACTCCAAACTACATACTTTTACTTCCACAGGATTGGTCATTGCTTAATAAACACCAAACCGAATCATAAGATCACGATTCAGTTTTTGTATTAATTGCATACCCCATTAAATGTCCCATAGTACTTGAAATTGATTCTTGTGAGCTTTAAGCCATGTTGTTACCTCCTCAAAAACAGACCTGGAGTTTTGTTTCATCCACACATGTTTGAGTAACCGTTTATTATTAGTCTGTTTACACCTCTAAAGCTCAAAATGCTCTGTTCCACCTTGTGATGTCACGAAGCGGTAGTTTTCAAATTAACAGCAATTCCAGAGCTGAAATGAGCCAAATGGTTTTAGTGAAGTTGTGTAGGATTGGTTTTTCAAACTTGTGAGACTGAAACAAAACACAACTCCAGGTCTGTTTTTGATGAGGAAACAACATTAGAACATAGATCAGAAAATAGCGTAATATGGGCCCTTTAAGTAATCCTCAACTGCACTTCTGTACTGGTTTCAAACGGGATAACTGACAAACATAAATCTAGTCCAGAATTTTGCATGGCTAATGTCTCCAAATAACACTGGGACAATACAGCCTTGTTTTGAGTGGCAAAGTGACCATGTGACTTCTACACCCCTCACACAAACTCAGACTCTTTCAGCTCTTGTTTTTCGACGTTGTGCAAATTTCTCGTGACAGAATCCAACTTGTGGGTCATGTGACGATGCAAAGTGGGTCAAAACCATCGGAGAAATTGTGCCACTACCGCCACTCAGCTCCTGGGACCAAAATATGATTAAAATGGACCTCTCTTTCTCCATTGCTCCCTCTCTACCTCCTCTCTACTGTCTCTCTTTCTCTCTCTTTCATTTCTCTCTCCCTCAATGCATCTCTATTTCTCTGCATCTCTCTCCATCTCCATCTCTCTGTCTCTACATCTCTTTATTTCTCTCTGCAACTCTCTTCATTTCTCTCTCTCATCTCTCTCTCTCACTGCATCTCTCTCTCTGCATCTCTCTCTCTCCATCTGTGTGTCTCTGTATCTGCATCTCTTTCTTTCTCTCTGCAACTCTCCCCATTTCTCTCTCTCTCTCGCTCTCTCTCCATCGCTCTCCAGCGCTCTCTGCTCTCTCTGTCTCCCTCTTCTGTCTTTCTCTTTCCTCTTTCACTACCCCTTCACTCTCTCATTACCCTCTTTGTCTATTCTTTATCTATCTCTCTCTGCCTCTTCTCTCCCTGTATCTCTCCCCCGCCCATCTCCTGTCTCGTTTTCTCTTGCTCTGTCACTCTCACTTTCACTCTCCCCCTCTCATGCTTTTTCTTTTTCTCCCATCTCTCTTTCACTCTTTATTTCTCCTCACTCTTACGTCTTTCCTCCTCACTCTCTATCCCCTTTATCCAACATCATCGTTTTCTTTTTTTTGTCTCTCTCTCTCCCCTCTCTTCTCTCTCCCTTCTTCTCTTTGACCCCCTCAATCTCTGTCCGTCTCTTTTTCTGTCACAGTGTCTTTTTCATCTCCCTTTCTTTCTCTCTTTTGCCCCCATCCCTTTGCTGTCTCCCTCTTTGTCTCACTTTTCTGTTTTTCATTCTCAACCCCTCCCCCCACTTTCTCTCTCTCTTCTCTCCCCCATCAAAAATAAAGTTATTTAATAATATTAGAGCATCTGGTCCGGCCTCTGCAGACTCTGAGTATCTGCTCTGATCAACATCATAAAAACACGACTCCGTGATAAAACCATCTGGACCGTCAGCTCAGGTGGATGGGAACTGGAAGTAGGCCTTTAGAAGAAAAGATACTTAAGAAAAAAGCAAAAATGTGTACAGTTAACTCAAAATTATATATAACCACCCAAGACACATTTGTTTTTCTTTCATAAGTAGCAAGTATCATCTGACAGCAAAGGAGGCGTTAACACAGGCACTGATGTCGCTTAAAAGTTGAGACTAAACCAAAGACTATAGAAAGACCAAATCTACAGGACCAAACCTGCACATGTGATGTGTGAACACGCCCTCAGTGTTTATGTTATCTTAAAGGCTTGCGTCATTTTCATTGAAAGAAACCCCAATTGTTTTAGAGTAGGCCTATGCATTTAATCATGCATGCACACGTCTGGAGTTGTTCTCAAAAGTAACGCAGGAAAATGCACAATAAAATACGAGCATGAAACTTTCGTCCTTCTATCTGTGTGCGCGACCTGCCTGCCCAGCTCTGGTAACCCTGTGTGCATCTGTGTGCTACTTGTTTCCAGGGCGACGCACACGTTCACACATGCACACACACAGTTGGAGAGATCATGGAAATGTTCTGATACTGTGTGGCGTACATTGAAGCGGGGTGGACAGGCTGTGTATGGGATGCATCTTATGAAGGGTTTTGTGCTAGTTTCTGGAGCTTATTGATCCAGTGTTCCGTGTTCCAGTACACATCCCTACGTCTGTATTTTAGTCAGCACTATATCGTACTTCACAGTGTGTTATCGTGACGGGCCTAGCCATATGACGCAGACGTATATTAGAGTAATTATTGAAATTCCAAATAATCTCCCTTCTCTGCCTGTGCTGTTCAGGACTCTGCCAGTCTGAAGGTGCCACTGACCTACACTCCCTCTGAGCTGATGGAGATGGCCATGAGGAAGTGGCTGACCACGCACGGCCCTGAAGAGGAGACCAGCAGGGGGCAGTACTTCCTGAGGATCAGTCACTGTCTGGAGTTCCTCTGTGGAGACCACCCTTTAATCCAGTACAAGGTCAGTAACCATGGTGATGTCCTATCTCATGTTTCCCTGCTTTCTTAATTCAGCACCCGACATGATTGACAGCTGTGGAATAAAGGAGTCAAGGTAACATTATTGAGACATTTTAGTACATATGGGTTTTATACAATATAACATTAATAACTTTATTTTATTTTAAAACATATTATGTTAACCAACTGACCAGGGGATTAATGGTTTAAACCTTATTCTACTGGCAGGACATGATGTTACAGCTGGATATTTTTTCAATAAATCATATTACAATAGGCCGTTTATTGTGACAGCTGAAAATCTGGCAAAGATCCCAGACAGGATTGAGAGAAACCCAAAGGATTAAAGTATAATTTACCAATTTTGTCGTGTTTTGTGTGCAGTACATCCGGACATGTGTCCAGGCCAAAGAGTCTCCTCACCTGACTCTGGTCCACAGCAGCACCATCAAAGAAATTTTCGACAAAGAGATCTGCGCCATCAGAGCCGTGGTCAGCCGCAAGACCTGCAACTTACCCCTCCCTCTACCTCCCAAGAGACGCCCCCTCACGGTGAGGATGTGACATTGCCCTGTGTTTTATTTGGGCGAAATTTAAAGGTGCATTATGTAACCTTTCTGCCAGGGGTGCGTCACCTGTTTGTCTCCATGCAGAGGGTATTGCTTTGCCAGGAATATTCCATAGTATGTCAGTGAACTTCCCTCTCTCCATGGAGACAAGCAGGTAACACCAACAGGCCAATTTTCAAGTCTGGTCTTTGGAGCATGTTTCAAAGTATTTTCTTTCCAATAAAAACACCTGTCTTTATGTAAAAGCAAGTTTAAAACAATTCTGAGAAAGCAATATACCAGCTCCATGGGGACATGTAAATGGCAAACCCTCCATAAAAGTTACACTGTAAACCTTTAAAGATTTAACTTTTCATCACATTTGAAGCGTTTACTTTTTATCACAAAGTTTAGAGTAGCAATCCTCCTTATCCTTTACCAAATAAGATTACACTATGACCACCTTGTAGACCATTATACTTATCAAAGTGTGCATAGATGAAGGGATTTCTGGAGTTGTAAGACTATTAAAATGCCATTTAAACAGCAAAATCATCTGATTAGTTTCTGATCATGGTCCCTCAGATTACTTACATCAGATTTTGTGGATTGTATGCCATTTAAATAATCTTAAAGGTCCAGAAATCAGATTATTGTTCAGTTCTTATTTTGTTGACTCTATTTAATCATGTTACAATGTTGTTACCTCCTCAAAAACACAACCTAAATATATAGGGTTTGCGTGTTAAACATGCGTGAATGAAACAAAACACAACTCCAGGTATTTTGTGATGAGGAAACAACAGTATAACATACCGGTAGTTTAGAAAATGGACCCTTTAATTTTTCTCTTGGGTTGATGTAGAGATCTGTTTTAGTTAGTTGAATGTGGTAATTACATAACCAAATCTAGGTCATTAAAGACAGACTTGCATAATTGTCTGTAGGTTTAACAGATATCATCTTGAATTCACATAAGTGTGTTATAACAATGGACTCTTTCTTTTCTTGAGCCACCTGCACAGAGCCAAACAGGTGAGGAAGAGGAGGCCAGGGGAACAAGTGGCACCTGTATTTAATAATAGCTTTACTCAGAGTCTGCCATGCACTCTAAAATATCAGTGTTTCTTGATAAAGTTGACTAGAACTGACAATTTTGGTTGAATTTTGTATTTGAATTGCTTATTTCAATATAGATTTCTGACTTATTTCAGTGCATTTTTTGTACTTCATACAAAACTCAGTCAAGTTTCTTTTTTTTAATTTTTTTTACAAAAAAGCTTACTTCACTTGCAGATAATTTAACTTTCAACAAGATAAAATATGTCTTGAAATGATCTGTAGGTAGGTATGAATAGGCTGGAAAAAACAAAAACAAAACATGCAATGATTTGAAAGATAAATGTAGTAGATATAATTTACTCTCTTTACTGGTCAAACACATAATATAATTTGAAGTGAAATGCAAATACAAAAATTAAAAAAAATATATGGCTATACATGATCATTTAAAGTGGCTCTTATAACTGGCCTGTAATTTTAGTTTTAATTTTGTATTTTTTTTATTTATTTAAGCAGGTAAAATGTTTGAGAACTAATTCTCATTTACAAACATGACCTGGCCAAGAGGCACCAACATAAACATCACAGACAAAACACAATACATAGAGCATGTCGACATTCAATATGCAAACAATATATTTAAACAAGTCAAATTATCTTCAAAAATAAGTGACATCTAAAACGGGTAGTAATTAATATTCATTTTACTTATTAAAGGTCCTGTATTACACAAAATCGACTCTTTTGAGCTTTAGGCTGGGAGTTGTTTTGTTTCATTCATACGTTTGAGTAACTCCACATGATTCGTCTGTCTACATCTCCAAAGCTCAAAATGCTCTGTCCACCTTGTGATGTCACGAAGCTGTAGTTTTCAAATTAACAGCTCCTTTTACCTTCATTTCTGTAGAAACTGGAAATGGAATTGAAATTATCAAAATGATTCTAGTGGAAGTGTATGGAGCTTAAAAACACGATGGAGTGCAAAGTGGAACAGAGTGTTTTAGAGAACAACTCGGCCTAAATATGCAGGGTTTGTGGGTTAAACATGAAAATAAACAAACACAACCCCGGGTATGATTGTGA
Source organism: Taenioides sp. WSHXM2023 (assembly GCA_029959045.1). Classification (NCBI taxonomy): domain Eukaryota; kingdom Metazoa; phylum Chordata; class Actinopteri; order Gobiiformes; family Gobiidae; genus Taenioides; species Taenioides sp. WSHXM2023. The sequence continues at coordinate 24,853,917 of CM057093.1, forward strand.
TGAGGAAACAACATTATAACAGAAGATCAGAAACTAACATAATATGGGCCCATTAAGGATGACCCTTTTTACAGTGCGTTGTAGAGAGCCGTTCCCCCGCAGGTACACGGTGACATCACTCATCTCTGCGTGTGTCCTGTTCAAATGTCAGCCTCATTTAATTGGCCTTCGTTAGGCGATCACCCTGGGATCTAAGTGGCCACTGCAGAGCTGGTCCCGAGTGGAGGGCTTTCGGAGGTTAGAATGAGAAGTATTATACAGACCAGGGTTGTAAAGAAGAAATCAAAGCCCCAAAACTAATCAATACTTAATTAGTATCAAAAATAGATGCTTATTTGAGCAGGTATCAATACTAAAAAATGTATTAATTAAAGGATAAATGTCACCAGAGGTACCCAAAACAATTGCTGTTTAAGTTGTAGTTGGTAATTTTGATTTTGACTGAACACACCAGCGCTATTAAAGAAAAAATAGTATCTAAGAGTTAAAGGGCCTGTATTACACTATTTTCTGATCTGTTGTTTCCTTATCAAAAACATTCACACGTTTAACACACAAACCCTGCATTTTTAGGCTGAGTCCTTCTCTCAAACAGAAGACACTGTTAACATGAAAAGTACCTCTTCATGACATCACAAGTTGAAACAGAGCACAAGCTTTGGAGATGTAGACAGACTAATAAACCAGGATTACTCAAACATGTGTGAATGAAACAAAACAAAACTCCAGGTCTGTTTCTGAGGAGGGAGCAACATTTTGCCATGACTTAAATTTCACAAGAGTCAAGTTTATTGAAAATAGGACTTTTAAAATGACTTGAACTCAGGATGTAATTTAAGCAGGATTGTGCAGTTAATTGATGTGAAAAGATGCATTCATTTTTAATTGTCAGTGATCAGTTTGTGTCTTTTTAATGCAGTGGGCTACAGTCCTTTTTCCTCTTTACAATCCTGTCTTTAAAATCAAGAGAATGATGATTTTTTTTTTTTTTTTTTTTTTTTTTTTTTTGTAATTATGGCAATTAAAATTCTGTATTGTTTTTGTTCAGATTGTTCAAATTAATTCTGAAACACATCTTTATTCATTTTAAATCTTATCAAATTATTATTTTTTTTTAATATTCCCAGCCCTTGTAAACTGACCTTGTAAGCGCTCTTGAAACTACTGAAATCTTGTATATTATTAGATTTTCCATGTTTGCAGTGTGTAGGATAACTGATAATGCTTCTGCTTGGCCCTGTATCATCAGAAAGCAAACCCTGATATTTTAATTTTAATGACTTTCCAACATTGGATACTTCCTTACAAAGATAATATTTAAAGTTGCTGTAATGTGATATGAAGAAACAGATCTGCAGGGAGGTAAAATGCAGAGACACAGGCATTTCCACAGATAACGACATACCACAAGAGAGGTACGAAAACAGGAAGTCAGAACTCTGTCATTTGCTCTGATTGGCTGTCTGTGGTCATGTGACTCGGTTTGTCCTGCACAAATCTCTAGACTGACATCACAATGACCCAGATGACCTCATGTTTGTTGGTTTGAAGTAGTTGACAGTATTTTTTGTTTTGTTTTTTGCACCCTCTGAAAATATTTATTCGGTTAGTAACTCTGTAGGCTACAATGAGCATCTAAAAACAGCTTAAAACTATGAAAAGTAATACTTAAATGTGTGGTATTTGAGGTATATATTGTATACCTCAAATACCATATAAGTGAAATGTTATTGGCTGTTTATAATTATTCTTAAAGGTGCACTGCGTAACTTTTCTGATGTCAGGTATGCCACCTGCTTGTCTCTATGGACATGCTGTTTTTTTGTCTGGAATGTTCCACAGTAAGGCATTAAACCTGTCGATACCCTTATATTTCCAGTATGTTTTTATTGCTCAAAAATACCTTGACCTTCTTAATATGAGTGGGGTGGCCTCTCCATAGATCTGAGCTGTGACTTGGCCTGGTGACATCATTTGTTGTTCTCCATGTAGTTGGATATGTTTAATGCCATATACTGTGTGACACTCTAGACAAAACTATACCAGAAAAGTTAAGCAGTGCACCTTTAATGACCACAGGAAAAAAACAGGACTAGACCAAAACTAAACCAACTGTCTTTACATTATAGCAGACAGGATACCAATTCTATGTGTGTATATATATATTTTTTAAATGTGCTGTTTTTAATAATTTAACCTTTTGTGTTGTTGCTTTCTCCCCCAGCAAATCCAGACATGTGTGTGGGATGTATCAAGCCCGTTTAAGATTGTTCTAGTAAATGCAAGCAAAGTGAATGCAGAGGAAACAGCCAAGGTAAATATCAACTATACACTATTCCAGAAGTGTAAGTGTTTTAATATGCAAAGGAATAATTCAGCAAATAAATTAAGTTTTGTTCAATTCAAGGTCAAACACAAGTCTTATTTGTTTTTTTTTTGTTTTTAGATGTGATTTTAAAATTCACCTCAATAGGTAGAATTTAGAAATAAAACAAAAAAAAAAATAATAATAATAATAATAATAATAATAATAATAATAATAATAATAATAATAATAACTTTATTATTATTATTATTATCTGGTTGCATTCAAATACATTGTTGTGATATCCTTCAGTATATAGCCTTCCTGTTATGTTGCACAGGTGCATAATAAAAATAATAATAATAATTTTGCACTTTTGTTATTTTGTTAACCAGTTAAACACTACATTGCTTTACTCTGGTATGATATCCCCTGTATCCCAGTATATAATCGTCCTGTGATAGAATAGACTGATTAAAGGAGAGAAGGGAAGAGACTGTGAAAGACAGAATAAGAATATAAGAATTGCAATACTGTACATTTTTCATACATCTCCCGTCTCTAGTTGGGGGCCATTACAGTATAAAACCCTCGTGCTGTGATGTTGTACAGGTGCAGGTGAGGGCGGGGCTGTTCCATGGGGCGGAGCTTCTGTGTAAACCTGCCGTGAGCAGTGAGAGCAGCGGCCGCTCGGATCACACCTGGAAGGACAGCACTTTAGAGTTTGACATCTCCGTGTGCGACCTGCCCAGAATGACCCGCCTCGCCATTGCCATCTACGCCGTTATGGACAAGGTCAAGAAGCAGAAGTCCACCAAGAACACCCACATCAACAAGTACCAGACCATACGCAAGTCCGGCAAAGTGGTGAGAAGAGACCAGTTTAACCTGTAATTACTTCGTGCTCCAGTTAGCTTGTTTCCATGGACTTATTTGGAATGTTCCACAGCATGGCATTAATTGTCCATCTCAAGTACAGGAAAAGTGAAACATCATGATAAATATTTGAATCTGATTGGTCAAAGTGTCACAACAGAGGAACAAGCTAAAAAAACTTTTGTGAGTTGAGAGAAAAGCATCTATTCTGTCAACAAATGCACAAACAAAATAGTCCATATTTCCACTAAAACTGTTTTGGTTTGTTTGGGTGCTTTGCCTTTGGTTCACCCACCAGCGGACAGCCCTGATCACACCACCCGGAGCATGCCATGATGCATTTTCCTGAGTTTGTGAATTCAGATATCATGTAGAATCCATCTTGCTGTGAGAGGTTAAACAGAACAGACTGTTCATCTCTATATTTTCTACTAATCAATATTTTGTTTTGTTCAGCTTTACCCTATAGCCTGGGTCAATACAATGGTGTTTGACTATAAAGGCCATTTGAAGACTGGAGACATCATCCTTCACTGCTGGTCTTCATTCCCTGGTAAGAAAACCCATATTGTAAATGTCCATTAGAACATTATGTGATCATTTGAAGTCCTCTTCCTTTTCCAATCATGTTGTGTTTCCTGAACAGATGAACTTGAAGAGATGCTGAACCCAATAGGAACAGTTCAGACAAACCCGTACACTGAGAACGCCACAGCGTTGCACATCAGCTTCCCTGAATACTTGCCACACTCCATTGTCTTTCCTCCATTTGACAAGGTGCGGAACAAGTGACACTTTTAACAGTTTTGAGGAAATCACAACTGGAAATAAACATGCCTCCTGCTTTTGCACTAATGGATAAAAGCACCAAAACTAATTTTCTTTTATGTAATAGGTTACAATTAAAGATACACTATGTAACATTTCTGGAATTTCTGGCATCCTGCTTGTGTCTGATTATTATTGCTTTGTCCACTGTATGAAACCTATCATTTTATTTTATACTGTGGAACATTACTGGCAAAGCAATAACATCTTCACAGAGGCTGGTGGTGGGTCGTCTTGCCAACTAGGATACATATAGGCCACATCTGACACATTTTTATTTTTTTACATTTCCGATTCCAGTGCTGAAGCTTTAAGTATCTGCCAATACCTGATGTCAACTGATACCATTTATTTCTTTAAAACAAAAGTAAAATAAGACAAAACAGTGTGTCCAAGTGTGTTATGTAGCTGTTATTTATCTCTCAAACGACAACAGAACAACTTTTGTATGAATGAAAATTGAAACTTTCTGGCCCAACTACAAGCAGTAAATAGTAAAATCAGTTTAAATTTTCAACCAGGATATTTGCTTAAACGATATTTGGAAGTCGATAGCTGATCCGATATCTGGATCAGTACATCCCTAATGTCAAATGGTCAAAATATTTTTTTCTCTTGGCTTGTAGGTGCCACCTGCTTGTCTCCATAGCGATATATCAGTTTAATGCCGTTGAACGCTGAATATTCTAGCCAAAGCAATAACACTGGGCATGTGGGCATACACTACAACAGTACAGCTGCATAATAATATCTACATTATAATACTGCAGTTGTTGTTTTGGTGATATACAATATTAGGATGTACATGTATATTGAATAGTTTTAATACAGATTATAAAGCCCTTTTTGGTTATTTTTATGGTCCATTCATGTTTTCTGTAATACTACTAATAAAAAATGCTAAATGCAAATAAAATATAGCTATTAATTTGTGTCAACATTGCCGACCCCAGTAGTGCCGTCTTTAAATGTTGACACAAAATGAGTACACTTGACTAGCCTCTGCCTTGGACAGTGGCTCTCCCTGCTTTCTAATGGGAGCAGGAGATTATGATGGAGCAGAGGCTGGTGAAGTGGAAGGATGGAAACACACTCAGCTTAATGGGGCTTTTAGGACTAGGCTGTTCTGTGCTTGTTCACCTGGAGCCCATGTAATTTTTTATTTATTTATTTATTTATTTTTTCAGATTCTGGAAAAAGCAGCAGAAATCGCACGTGCAAATGACTGTGCCCCCATGGTGAGTAGTGTAAATATAATAATTTGAAAAAACATAAAAAACTGTCAATAAAAGTATGTTCTGTGTAATGTTCCGTATTTTTACTATCTTAATTATCTTGAGAGGAGTTGTAATTATTTTAAGATACATACAGGAGACGGGACGGGACAAAGGAGTCTGATGTCCCGGGCCCCAGGGGTTTAGGGGCCAGAATTGAACCCTATTCCTATTAATTTATGTCGTAGGGGGTACGACATATTGTTGAAGAAAATACAGACGATAAATGATAATATTAAAACTAATGCATGCCACTGACGCAATAACCTTACAGCAAGGTTATCCCCAAAAACTATTCTAAATGTACAATATAATTACAAAAACGCAAACTGCAATTAAACAGCAGAATAAATCACAGTAGTAGTTGGTTTGTATCTGTAATAAGTCATAGAAGTTATTTATTCAACTCATAGCTCCAATGTGATCATGGTACAGAAAAATACCAAAAAAGTTCCTTGCTAGTACAAAAAAAAAAGTCCACGATAAATACTGACCCCAAAATGTATTGTTCTATTTTTTTAATCGGTCGATGGTGTCCTAGTTGACCAAAGTTTTTATTAGTCAATGAATCATTTTCTGTAGATTATAAGGATTGATATGCACTAAATCAGAAAGGAGATTGCATGGAATGAGTCATCTGGAGGTTTGGGAGTGAGTGGTAGTTGTTTTTTAAAATATGAATACAAGATTTCCTAGTACTTTTCTGATGAAATAGTTAGTTCTGCATTAACTCCTGTGTATTTCAAAAGTACTGAAAGGTTTTAAGAACTTTTTCCCACGCCCCAGTCGACCAAAGAATCGGTAGGACATGTCTTTAGTCGACCAAGAAGAAACAGCCCTACTAGTTTCTCACATTTAAAATATGTTCTCAAAGTAAATGTATAACCCCATTTTCATTCTGGCCCTTACTGTTATATTTATATAAAATTTCTCAGTCCTTAAGCATAACCGTACAGCGTGGGAAGTTGTTTTTGCACTAGTTAGCTAAGACAAAATTTCCCTTTTCCCTTTGATTTAACTTAAACGTGCACTGTGCAACTTCTTCTGGTGGAGGGTCTGCTACCTACTGTACTTGTTTCCACGGAGAGGTTATTGCTTTCCCTGGAATGTTCCATTATATGACATTAAACATATCCAGCCTTCATTGATTCATTACGGGTGTTTCTATTGCTTAAAAATACAATAACTTCTTCTGTGAATAGGAGTGACTCTCCACAGATCTGAACTGTAATAGACAAAGTAATAACATTTCCATGAAGACAAGCAGGTGGCAGATCCTGCACTAGAAATGTTACGCAGTGCATCTTTAACTATTCAGGATATTAGTCCAACAAAGTTCGTTTGGTCTTCAGATTATTTATTATATTTCATTCTTTTTTCAGGCTAAGGTTTAGTTTGTTTTCATTGTTTTAATTTCGGCTTCTCACTAGCAAACTGTCAGGTACGAAAATAAACTAAAACCTTGGTCTAAAAAAGAATCCGATAAAATAAATATATTATATAATATATAATAAATATAATATGTTTTTGGCTGTTCTCCACCATTGTTTCTCCAATAATGCATTAATGCTATTCCAACTCATCCACCTCCCCCTTTAAATTGTCATGCCACCCACATTTACACACCAAAATAGAATAATAATTTAACGATTTTGAAATCCTTAAGCAGAGAATGGGAAAGTATGCATACATTTTACACAAACCCTCATGTAAAATTGACAGAGGTTTATGCCTACTTAGCAATTGAATATAATGATTTTCTTTAATGCAGTACAAATATTTCTACTCCCCCAAAGTAGCACCCACATTTACAAACAAATAACCTGAGTAAATTAACAATGCTTTAGAAAATCTTAAAGGTGCATTGTGTAACTTTTCTAGTGGAGGGTATCTTACACATCACAATTCAGTATATTATAATAACAAAGGGCAAAAATTAAAATTGTAATAATAAATTCTAAATCAGTAGCAAAAATGGCATGAGACTGGTGTCAAATAAGGCATAATTATATAAATGTATATGTATAAGTAACAATAAAAAATATAGAAATATCGGTATTTTTAAGCAATAAAACCGCCTATAATTGAATGAATGTAAGTTAGAGCTGTTTATTATCATACTTTTCAAGGCAGAGCAATGACATATCCATGGAAACAAGCAGGTGATAGACCTCCAACTAAAAAGTTACACAGTGCACCTTTAAGTAAATGTGGGAAAGTATGCATCCATTTTGCATAAACCCACTTATAAAATTGGCAACAGCTGAGGTCAAGACCTGCTCAACAACTCGCTCAATATCATAGTTTTCTTTAATACAGTACAAATATGTCTACTCCCCCGAAGGACTTAACCAGATTTAAACTTTAAGACTTCGCTTTCTCTCTCCGCACCTCTCTGGGCGTGTAACTCACAGGTACTTATGTAACACAGTGTTATGTGGAGGGCAGGTCTGAACGTGAACTGTTTCTGTGGGGACCATTTGAAACGTGGGATTAACATGGGATCTTGCACAACTTTGTTTCAATTTCAATTATAGGTCAATACGTGCGTCATTGTATGCTCCCACTATGAGAACTTCCTCAATGGTTCCTGTAATTATGCTGTGACTGCTACTTCTTTGTGGGCTATATTAAGATGTGTATACCTCAGCCCCATTTATCATAGTTTAGTGATGTTTCTCAACTTTAACTTCATCATTTAGTAAGAAGTTTTGGTGTAGAAATGATCTCTGTTAAGGTATATTGTATATGGTCTCAAACACTCTTGCCCTCTGGTGGTCATTTACAGAAACTATTGCTTCTCCCAATCAAGTCTATTGTTCTATAGTCCTCCAATTTGTTTATTTATTGAATGAGACGTTTAATTGTGTACTGTGGAATATTCCAGACAAAGCAATAACGTCATCACAGAGACAAGCTGGTGGCAGACCCTCCCCATGAAAGTTACACAATACACCTTTAAAGGTGGTGTATAGGCAGTGTGTTTAGTCCTGTTGTTGTCCTGGTTTAATCCTGGTCTAGTTCATGATTAGTTCTGAGTCTCAGTTTTATCACCATTTTGCTGTGATGTGTGTGAATATAATAATAATAATAATGATAATAATAATAATAATAATAATAATAATAATAATAATAATAATAATAATAATAATAATAATATAACTTGTGAGCTGATTTGATTTGTTATTCCAGGGCCGTGGAGGTAAGAAGTTCCACATTGAGTTAAAGGAGATCATGGAGCGGGACCCTCTGTCTCAGCTCTGTGAAAACGAGAAAGATCTGATCTGGACTCTTCGTCACGACTGCAGAGAAAACTTTCCCCAGTCACTGCCCAAGCTGCTGCTGTCTGTGAAGTGGAGTAAACATGAGGACATGGCACAGGTTGGATATATATATATATATATTTTTCCTCTTAAAGTCCTATATTACGCAACATCACGTGCGCTTGTGAGCTTTCAGCCATGTTAGAATGTTCTTATCTCCTCAAATAACTTGTTGTGTTTTGTTTCATTCACATATGTTTGAGTAATTATTATTAGTCTGTCTACATCTTTAAAGCTCAAAATGCTCTGTTCCACCTTGTGATTCATGTAGTGGTAGTTTTCAAGATAACAGCTATTTTTTGCCTTTTGTTTAGTAGAGATGGGCAATTTCAGGTCTTAAATGATCCAAATAATTCTAGTGACGGTGTATGGAGCTTTAAAACACAGTGGAACAATTCTGTATTACTATGTGACATCACAAGGTAGAACAGAGTGTTTTCAGTTTTAGAGGAGAACTCTGTCTAATTATACAGGGTTTGTGTGTGAAACATGTGAACAAAACAAAACACAACTCCAGGTATGTTTGTGATGAGGAAGCAACATTATCACATAGATCAGAAAAGTACGTACTATGGGCATTTAAATGTTTAAAAATGGGGATGGGACAAGATCTCATGAGACAAAATTGCCACAAGACTATGCACTCATGAGAAAAATTTTCCCATGTGTTTACATTTGGATTGGACAAAAAAAAGTGCTGGTGAGTTAATATTTTGAGAAGATGTAATGTTCCAAAGAGCAGTGCTAGACTGACCAGTGCAATAGTATTCAGTAACTTAAATACAAAAATGTAAGGGCCAAAATTGTGAACCAAGCATATCATTTATTTTTTATGTCAAAATGTCAAAATCTCATCTTGTCTCATCCTGTGGGAACTGCCTCGTCCCATCTCTTTGTAAAAATAATCTCCCAAATTAATAAACAAATGTAAACATTTAGTGGCATATGATGAAAGTAACAAAACAAATGCAGTTTCATAAGTGGTGGGATTAAACAAGTTTTCTTCTTCTCACTCCTTTTTGGGCAGATTTTTTGTTGTTGTTGTTCTTGTTTGTTATGATTGCACTAATGTCAATATTGATAACACTGTGTTCCATTGTAAAAGAACGTGAAACGCTTACTTGACCGAAATAAATACATAAATAAAAAACAAATAAAGCACAGACTGGCAGTTATATCTTGTCAGTTAACTTCAGAGCAGCTGTGACTGCAGTTAGTTTATTACCACTGAATGTGGGAAGTAAGGTTGTCAAAAGTATCATTAGTTTAAAAAAAGTCACATTCACAGGACAGAAATGAACCTTTCCTGAAGAGCTTTGAATGATCTTGAGCTGTTTCAGAACAAGAATAAGCGCACAGACTATTAGACTAGTATTAGTGTGGTGATACCAGCTTTGTGGCCATACCCACTGATCCGTCAGACCTCTGAAGCTCAGCAAGGCCGGGCCGGGTTAGTACTTGGATGGGAGACCACTGGGAAAATCAGGTGCCACAGTGGGGCGCCAGTAGCAAAAACTGTTGTTGTGTCCTTAGGCAAGGCACTTCATCCACATTGCCTAATATGAAAGTGGTGTGTGTGCGTGAGTGATGGTGATGGTCGGAGGGACTGATGGCGCAGATTGGCAGCTATGTATTTAATGTTGAAAATGACATTCTACTGTCTCAAGTGTTTTTTTAATTCCTTAGTATAGAAATTGAGTTTCAAATTTTAGTCTCCTGACAACAGTAATGGGAAGTAAATTAATGAGTATATAACAATGAAGGAGTTCTAGTTATTGTGTGTGACAATCTTAAAACCACAACATTTTTACATTAATCACCAAAGCACTAAAACTTGCTCTAATGACAATTCTGTTGCATAATGCAAAATATTTGTAAAGTGGTATTCTCAAATTGTCTGCAGAAAGTTAAATGCTGTTCATGTTTCTCACAGCTCCAGGCCCTGCTCCAGATTTGGCCCAAACTGAGTCCTCGAGATGCTCTGGAGCTCCTGGACTTTAACTACCCCGACCAGTACGTCCGCGAGTACGCTGTGGGCTGTCTACGGGACATGAGGTAGGCCTACTTTAACAAGGAACAAGGAACAGGGAACAACTGGTGTTTTAGTTTTAAATGTCCTGTATGACGCAAAATGGATTCTTGTGAGCTTCAAACCATGTTATAATGCTGGTGTTGTGTTTTGTTTCATTCACACATAACCCTTTCTTATTAGTCTGTCTACATCTCCAAAGCTCAAAATGCTCTGTTCCACCTTATGATGTCATTAAGCGGTAGAGTTAATGACTACCTTTTACCTTCAGTTCAGTAGAGATTGGCAATTCCAGGTCTGAAATTAGCCAAATGATTGTAGAGAAGGTGTATTCTGGATGACTGAAGGATTACACAGATACAAGGCCACATGGTAAAATAAAAGAAAGTACTAGACTTAATATAGAAAATGACATTCTATTGTCTAAATTGAATGTATTTTTTTACTATCATTGTGTTATCTGTATTGAGTATCAAGTCTATTCTTTGGTATCGAGATCAAGTTTGAAATTTTAGTGTCACAACTAATATACAATTCAAGTAACGGTACTTATAGTAATTCAGTCATTTTCAGAAAATGTACTGTAGAAAATGTACAATTTTGAGGTTTGAATTTCTGCCTATTCTTATACATATAGTCAAGTAACAGATAATATATTATGTATTGTCTTTTTTCCAGTGATGAGGAGCTGTCCCAGTACCTGCTGCAGCTGGTGCAGGTGTTGAGATATGAGCCTTACTACGACTGCGCCCTCACCCACTTCCTGTTGGAGCGCGCCCAAAGAAACCGCAAGATTGGACACTTCTTATTCTGGCACTTAAGGTGTGTATGAATGTAAAATATGTGTGAAGTGTTTTTATTGACCTCAGTTATACTATATTCTAATGTTATTTTAATGTGTCATTCTGTGTTTTCCAGATCAGAGATCCACATGCCTGCTGTTTCAGTCCAGTTCTCGCTCATTTTAGAGGCCTACTGTAGAGGCAGCATCCCTCATATTGAGGTTCTTAAAAAGCAGGTTAGTAACACCACATATTTGTTTTGAATATTCTAACCCACTTAAAGGTGTACTCTGTAACCTTTCTGGTGTATAGTCTGCCACCTGCTTGACTCCATGGAGACGTAATTGCTTTGCCTGATTTGTTGCACAGTATGGTATTAAAACTATCTAAGTTTCATTTTATTCAATCACAGGGTATTTGTCGCATCTCTTGACAAACATGCATTCTTACTGTGCTCACCTCTCCACTGATCTGACCTTTAACATGGCTGTTTGGCACCACTGTTTGTCACACTTGGAGATTAAGTTTAATGTAATAGCACATACCAGGCAAAGCAATCACATCTCCATGACGACAGGCAGGTGGCGGACGCTCCCCTTTGACTTCATGTCCTTTTTGACTTTTGAGACAACTCTGCTTCTTATGGGAGTCTCATAACAGTAAGGTTGTTGGTTCTGTTATCGTGTCCTTGGGCAAGACACTTTGACCACCATTTTTGTCTGTAACAATAGACTTCAGTGGTAAAGTATTTTTAGCCTTGTCACCGCCTGTGTCACCCGCCTTCACTTTGCCCTTTGACCTCCTGTAGAGTAAATGCTGACAGTTACTCTGCAGGCGACTTCCTCTTTACTTCCTTGTCAGTGTGACTATTTATGTGACCACTTCCTGTTTTGAGAAGTACTCTCATTGTTGGACTTGTACATGCTGACGTTCCACGAGTCTAAATACTTTTTCATTTCCTAATAATGTGTTTCAGTGTGGTTAACATACAATAATAAATATAGAATGACATACTTTGACAATAAAAATTAAATATGGGGTCAAGTCGTGTTTTGTGCTTAGGTTATACAAAATTGGAAAACATCATATTATACCAAAATACTGTTATTTTCACTTATTTAAAATTGACAGTAATAACTTAGGAGTATCTATACTTGCTTTTCTCCTTAACCAATTAACCTCTTTCACTACATCCACTGATCTTCTCTTTGGTCTTCCTGTAGACCTCCTGTTTCGTAAATTTTTTTACCTTTAGCACTGACACTATTTTTCACCCAACCACAGTCCTAGTTTGTGAATTTTGATTACTGATAATCCCAGTAGTATCTGGCATTTTTTAAAGGTAAGTTTAATATCATACTGTGGAACATTCCAAAACTAACATCTCCATGAGGCAAGCAGTTGGTTGTCCCCCTAACAGAAAACTTACCTTTATAACTTTGAGTGAACCTTTAAAAATTAGCTGTTTTTTTATACTGGACCTCTAAAAACCTCAGTTATTTTTTTTCTTTCTGTTCAGGTGGAAGCATTGAGTAAGCTGAAATCGGTGAATGAACTGATCAAACTTGGGACCATCAAAAACGCTCGGAGCAAAGCCAAGGAGGCCATGTTGACCAAAGAGGCCATGATGACATGTCTGAGGCAGAGCGGATACTCAGATGCCCTGTCAGACATACACTCCCCCCTCAATCCCAACGTACTACTGGCTGCGGTCAAGTAAGAAACAAATATGCAATTGATTTATAATGTTAATCTTTTAAAGTTTTTGTACTTATATATTTTTTGTATTTTTCCTTAGTGTGGAAAAGTGTCGGTACATGGACTCCAAGATGAAGCCTCTATGGATCGTTTACAACAACAAGCTGCTGGATGGGGACACTCTGGGAATCATCTTTAAAAATGGAGATGGTAAGAAAACATGGAAAAATAATGGAGGACTTAAATTAGCGCTTGGATTTTTTTTTTTTTTACTTTTTTCCATCCATCTATCTTCTTTCACTTCATCTATGCCAGATGTTCCCAGCCACACACATCTTTTCATATTATTGTGTGTTTCTTTATTTCTTTGGGTGGCTGTATGTATACACAATCATAATATCCAACAAAATAAACTCCTTTCTCTCTCTCCTATATATGGGATATATATATATATATATATCCGATATATGGGAGAGAGAGATTTTTTTTTTCAAACTTTAACTGCAATTAGACATCAGTTTGTAAGTTTTGCATTTAGTTTTGCATTTAGTTTAAAAGCAAAAATGGGTGCGTAAGGCAGCAAGTTAAATGTTGGATATTGGTTATAAATCAAGACCATCTTTACAACTGTGTGTCCCAGCTCACAGTAAGAATACAAGTTTTTAAGTCAATAAAAACCCATGTTATTGACTAAATGCGAGCTGGATATGTTTGGATATTACATTCCAGACAAAGCAACAACATCCCCATGAAGACGAGTAGATGGCAGATCCTCCACCTGAAAAGTTACACAATGCACCTTTAAATTATCTTTTTTACCATGTTGTTTCTATTCTCACGTCCTTGTCCATTGTCGTGAACTGTGACGTGGAAATTGAAGTATTATTTTTTTGTCCTGGAAGCTAATCTAAACAGGTGGTCATTATGTCATGGCTAATCTGTGTCTGTCTGTGTAACAGACTTGCGACAGGACATGTTAACGCTGCAGATATTACGACTAATGGATCTTCTTTGGAAAGAGGCCTGTCTAGATCTCAGGTAAGACTTCTGCATTGGCTTTTTCAATGGTTTGTGTCTTTAGTTGTTTTTTCCAGGTCTCTGTGTGATACAGGGACCAGTGGAGAGATTCACTTCTGCTTTAGAGACACTTAAAGTACATTGTGTTTCTATGGATATATCATTGCTCTGCCTGGAATGTTCCACAGTATGATATTAAACAGCTCTACTTTACATTTATTCAATTAGAGCTGAAAAAGACTGTGAGCAGAGTTGCCTCTCCATAGATCTGACCTGTAACTTGGTCTGGTTTGTTCTTCCTGAAGATAGAAAGATTTAATACCATACGGTGAAACCTTCTAGACAAAGCGATAACATTTACATGGTAAAAAGCATTTGACGGACCCTCCACCAGAAAAGTTACACAATGCACCTTTAAATGACTTCATGTAGTTTGAGCCATGACCCTTTTACACCCAAGTTTTCAGTACTTTCTTAGCACACCCACACACTTAAAATATGCTGCATCGTCCAAATTAAAGCCACATTTTTGGGAAACGTTAGCTCCCTTTGTCATACATGGACACATCTGGAGGAGAGCCATGGAAAAGTTGTTTTGACAGTTGAGCTACAGAGAAATGGTTCGTGTTACAAGGACAGAAGTTCAGGGTTCAAACTCAGAATGGGGATAAAAGGCGTGGGGCAGAAAGTCTTCCCTTATGATGTAACCTTAGCTTTCATATTTTACAGTTTCAGTTTTGTGTAAAGGTTTTATTGAGATGTGGAGATGTAACATTCAGTTATTCAGAGATTCAATTTTCTTTGCACAATGTAGGAATTTATACTTCTGTGAGATGAGACCACTTTTGGCATTGATTTTTATTTCTTATTTTTCATTCTTGTATGCCTTTTTTTTTTTTTTTTTTACAGAGCCAGCAAAGCCAGAGCAGATTTTCACTTAAAGCAGTAGTATGTAACTTTTTAGCCAAAAGATAGACTTAAAAACAAAACAAAAAATCATGTTTTTTGTGTGTGTTTATTGCATTGAAAAACATGCAGGCTTGCATCTCTAAAAACCTGACTCTTATATGGCCACCGTATGGTCACATCAGTGAAATCATGCAGGTACCACCACCAGAAAGTTACATACTTCCGGCTTTACCTAACACTTCAAACATCATCCTTTGAAAGAATATTAGTATATTTAAAACAACCTATAAAATACAGAAATGTCTAGTGTAATCTCTCAAACAAGGGTAATTCAGTGATATTTCTGCCCTTTTTGTGGTTAATTTTGTGCTTCATTCACATTTTGTGCTATTTATAGTCACATTCCTGATATATATATATATATATATATATATATATATATATATATATATATATATATATATATATATATATATATATATATATATATATATATATATATATATATATATATACACACACACACACACACATACATAAAGTTACAGGTGCATGTCTTTATATCTGCCACAAGAGGGCAGTGCATGTTAACAAGTTGAAGCCTTCTGTCACCGTAGTTCAACCTTCATTTGGTTCATAATGTATTTAAAAAGTGCCAGTGTGTCAAAGTTAACAATTAAAATAATACTAGTCCATTAACCAAAGCATTAATTGCTGACTAACATCAAATTTCAGTGATGTCTCATGCCAACATTAATTTTTATATATAAATAATTCAGACTTTTTTTTTTTTTTTTTTTCTAATTGGAGTTACTTGATAAAGTAGAGGTGCATCTTT
The DNA here is from genome assembly GCA_029959045.1 of Taenioides sp. WSHXM2023. Lineage (NCBI taxonomy): Eukaryota > Metazoa > Chordata > Actinopteri > Gobiiformes > Gobiidae > Taenioides > Taenioides sp. WSHXM2023. The sequence continues at coordinate 24,869,796 of CM057093.1, forward strand.
AACACTTATTTTTTTGCATGAGAAAGGATTTTTTTTTTTTTTTATCTCAGAAAGAAAACTATTTGACTACTAAAACAATAGTTATTCATAACTTCTTTCCTCTCCTGCAGAATAGTCCCGTACGGTTGCTTGGCGACAGGGGACCGGGCAGGGCTGATTGAGGTGGTGTCTTCGGCCGACACCATCGCAAACATCCAACTCACCAGCAGCAATGTGGCTGCAGCTGCTGCCTTCAACAAAGACGCTCTGCTTAACTGGCTCAAGGAGAGGAACTCTGGGTACTGCTCTGTCTTATGGCTATCTACTAGTACTAGCATATGTGTTCTGTGCAATGTGGAGAAGGTTTCTGTTCACATTTTACTATTTCAAGGTCTTCCATTATGCATTATTTAGTCTTTAATCTTTGTACACATTTGATTAAACTAAACTGGGTAAAGCTCTGTGGCTGGAGGAGGTTTCTGTGCACATTTTACTATTTAAAGGTCTTTTAATCATATTTGTACACATAAGTGTGTGTGTGTGTGTGTGTGTGTGTGTGTGTGTGGGTGTGTGTGTGTGTGTGTGTGTGTGTGTGTGCGCGCGTGCGTGTGTGTGTACATACATATATGTATGACCTCATATTCAGCAATAATGCAATAAAAAAAACTCTAGAAAAATATGGATTAATTTTAAAATAAAAAATCCAAACAGAAAATTCTTAAATGTTGGAAAGGAGGAAACAACATTATAACAGAAATCCAGGATTTTTCAGATTTTGCTTAGGGGCAGAGTAAAGCTTCGGTAGGGTGTTTAATGGCTCTTTAAAGATGTTGTAACCTATGTAAACTTGTTCCTGCAGCGACGCTCTGGACCGGGCCATAGAGGAGTTCACACTGTCTTGTGCTGGGTATTGTGTGGCCACTTATGTCCTGGGCATCGGAGACAGACACAGTGACAACATCATGGTCCGCAGCACTGGACAGGTGAGGCACAAACTCCACAACTAGATAGAGATCGAACCATAAACATAATGTGGTTTATCGTAATAAAAGGGTAGACAGTAATTATTTGTGAGACATTTTATATAATCATAATAATCGCCAACAAATACAATGGCCATTTTATCATCAGAATATGCAGAAAAAAAGCTACTTATCCTATGATTATCTCCAATTCAAGTTCATTTGTATAAGACATTTTTTTAAACATTTCCAACCATTTCCAAAGTGTCTGCCTGGAATGTTCCACAGTATGACATTAAACAACTCCACCTAGAGAGAGAGACTGTGAGACTTTATTGATCCCGAGAGAAATTCAAGTTTTATCTCAAAGAAAATTTACCTCAAAAATGATTCTCAGTTGCTGTCAGTTGCTGTCAGTTGATGGAGCTCAGTTAGTCCAAAATGTATTTCACTCATGCCTTTTTCTTCTCAGCCCACATATGAATTACACATATGTATGCTGAAGTGTATTATTTCAATGTATTTCTTTTGTGTCTGTTTGAAGCTCTTTCACATAGACTTTGGGCATATTCTGGGAAACTTCAAATCCAAGTTTGGCATCAAAAGAGAGAGGGTCCCATTCATCCTGACGCACGACTTCATCCACGTCATTCAACAGGGCAAGACGGGATACACAGAGAAATTTGGAAGGTAACGTTTGTACTAGTTTATGATTTTTTTTTTTTTATTATTTAATTAAATGAGATTATATTTGTAATTTGACCATATTAATCCTAATTCAGTGTAGATTATTAACATATTCAGTGTAATATGTGGTTGAAGTGCGATTAAAAGGGAAAGGGGAATATATTGATATCATTGAAACTATGAGCAATGCTAATCTCCACCAATAGATGGCACTGCCTGCCTAAATACTGTCACTGCAGAAGGCCTGCACATATGACTAAAAGATGTGATATTCGATAACTACATTATTGCAATATTATAATATACTTTTTGGCTCAATAATAATACATTAAAACAAAAACTTCACATGCCGTTATTGAGGGTAACGGCAACGAAAGTTTTTAGAATGACACACAGACAGAGCCAGGCTCATCTCAACCATTAAGTTGATTCAAATTTCCTTGTCAGATGAACGTGCAACAGCAGCTCTGCAGCGTCCATTCATACAAATATACATGATCCAAGCACTTTTTTACCCATTTCCAAGCACTTTTACTGTATTAGGTCGTCTGTGTTCACACCACGCTCGCCCCGCTCCCCAGAGAGTGGAGCTGCCTGAACAAAACCAAGTCTAATGTAGGATTTAAAAAGGGAATTCGTGGATTAAATCGCCTTTTGTTCCTTTACAAAAACAGAACACTTTTGTAAAATGTAGAACTTTGTGATTTATTTTCTTCCGATCACTTATTGCATCAGTCAGTATTGGGATATCGATATTTTCTTGGATTAATAGGATAGTATTAATAGGATAGTATTAATAGGACCAAACAGGAGATTTATGCAATTTATGAAGCTTTATAGTAAAAGGCACCATCATCTAAGAAAATATTTCTAAATCAAACAGTTAATCTCCTTTACCAATTACAATTTACTATTACAAAGATGAAGCAGAT